>JAFBJR010000027.1:68175-87121 GCA_016785285.1 Brachirus orientalis
TCTCCCCCCCCTCTCTCTCTCACCCTCCCGCCTCCCCCGCGCTCTACCCTCTTCCCCCACCCCCCCCTCTCCCGCTCTCTCTCTCTCTCCCTCTCTCTCTCTCCTCCTTCTCTCACTCCCTCTCTCTCACTCCCTCTCTCTCTCCTCCTTCTCTCACTCCCTCTCTCTCTCTCCTCCTTCTCTCACTCCCCCTCTCTCTCCCTCTCTCTCTCTCTCTCTCTCTCTCTCTCTGTCTACAAAAAAACAAACAACTCACATAAAAAATGCAGATGTTCAGGTCAAGAATCCAAAAACAGACTTTTCAAACGGCGGCTCTCGGCCCACATGTGGCCCGCGAGCTGCCTGCGAGTGGCACCAGAGACACAACCAGATAACGAATAACAAACAGAGGAAAAACACATTCCACTGTCCCTCAAAAGATTCCTTCTGATCATGAATGAATGGGTGAATGAAGGACAGACAATTCTAAAACAAAAAAAATTATAATACAAGTAGAATAAAAACAGCTAACAATTTAAAAGTTCCCAGAAGCTTCTGGGAATGTTACCTTTTAGTTGCGGGAACGTTCCCTCAAGGTTCCTCCCTAGGTTTGTCCTGTGATTGATACGGAAAGTTTTCCTAACATTCTCTGAATGTTAGCTTTTGGTTGTACATTAGGTTCCCAGAACATTCCCCTAACATTACTTTTTCACAACCTTCACCTTTAGAGAACGCTCTTTTATGGTTCCCAGAACGTTCACCTTCACCTTTAGAGAACATTCTTTTATGGTTCCCAGAACGTTCCCCTAACGTTACTTTCTTACTGAACGTGAATATTCTCTTTAGTTCTCAGAACGTTCCCCTAACTTTAATTTGTCACTACCTTCATACAGCCTTTAGAGAACATTCTTTTATGGTTCCCAGAACGTTCCCCTAACGTTACTTTCTCACTGAACGCAAACATTCTCTTTAGTTCTCAGAACGTTCCCCTAACTTTAATTTGTCACTACCTTCATATAGCCTTTAGAGAACATTCTTTTATGGTTCCCAGAACGTTCCCCTAACGTTACTTTCTTACTGAACGTGAATATTCTCTTTAGTTCCCAGAACGTTCCCCTAACTTTAATTTGTCACTACCTTCATATAGCCTTTAGAGAACATTCTTTTATGGTTCCCAGAACGTTCCCCTAACGTTACTTTCTCACTGAACGCAAACATTCTCTTTAGTTCTCAGAATGTTCCCCTAACTTTAATTTGTCACTACCTTCATACAGCCTTTAGAGAACATTCTTTTATGGTTCCCAGAACGTTCCCCTAACGTTACTTTCTCACTGAACGCAAACTTTCTCTTTAGTTCTCAGAACGTTCCCCTAACTTTAATTTGTCACTACCTTCATATAGCCTTTAGAGAACATTCTTTTATGGTTCTCAAAACGTTCCCCTAACGTTACTTTCTTACTGAACGTGAATATTCTCTTTAGTTCTCAGAACGTTCCCCTAACTTTAATTTGTCACTACCTTCATATAGCCTTTAGAGAACATTCTTTTATGGTTCTCAAAATGTTCCCCTAACGTTACTTTCTTACTGAACGTGAATATTCTCTTTAGTTCTCAGAACGTTCCCCTAACTTTAATTTGTCACTACCTTCATACAGCCTTTAGAGAACATTCTTTTATGGTTCCCAGAACGTTCCCCTAACGTTACTTTCTCACTGAACGCAAACATTCTCTTTAGTTCTCAGAATGTTCCCTTAACTTTAATTTGTCACTACCTTCATACAGCCTTTAGAGAACGCTCTTTTATGGTTCCCAGAACGTTCACCTAAAGTTACTTTCTCACTGAACGTGAACATTCTCTTTAGTTCTCAGAATGTTCCCTTAACTTTAATTTGTCACTACCTTCATACAGCCTTTAGAGAACATTCTTTTATGGTTCCCAGAACGTTGCCCTAACGTTACTTTCTCACTGAACGCGAACATTCTCTTTAGTTCTCAGAACGTTCCCCTAACTTTAATTTGTCACTACCTTCATACAGCCTTTAGAGAATGTTATCTTATGGTTCCCTGAATGTGATATCACTAGTTTCAGCAACTTCCTGTGGAAACCTGTTACTTAAACCTGTAACCCTGGGAAAAAAAGCCTTCATAACAGGAAGTAGCCGAACCTTAACCCATGTGTAGAACAAATCAATTTTCTAGTACATCAGGTAGCGACAATTGCCACCCGACATAAAACAAAACTCCTAATGTGTATTTTTTTTAGTGCACCATTTCAACTAAATATAAAACTTCATTTAAAAACATAAAAACTTTTAAAAGTAATTAAAAAAAAAAAAACTGCCATAAATCGTTTTGACATGAAGTAGCTGCACTTGTTTACAACAAATTTCTGGAAGGTGACAAGTATGACCTGGCCCTTCTGGTTTAAAACGTGAGTCAACAATTTATTGAATAGTCACCAGGGGGCGACTTCAAAAAAAGAACTCAATTTGAATGGAATTCAATGGGAAAATGAGCATCAACTTCAAACATGATTTCTTACAAAACACTTACGATTTTCCTGAAGAGTCAATGACCTCAATCACCAGTTTCAGCTCTTCAGCAAAACATGATGTTAGTTTTGTACGTTTTTGTTCCCATTCAAAGTATAAAAGATATGAATTCCAAGTACAAAACATATGAATTTAAAGTGAACCTGAAACCTCTTATGGTTCAATAGGTGTAGATGGACGAGCTCTCAGTCAGGCTCCACCCACTTTCCCCTAAAAAATTATTTTTTGGTTCTAACATAGTTTTAATTCCCTACAGACTGACGGCCTCAGATTTATAATTATGCCGTGAAAAGCTTCAGTTTCTGTTCAGAACATTTTCCCTGAGACCAAAACACTATAATTAAATATGAGGATCACTGTTTAATTACATGTACAGTGTGTTCTCCTAATAGATGTGAGGACGTCTCACACAGATTGTGCTTACATTGTCCAAGATTGTCCCTGTGTGTTCTTGTATTTGTTGCTTCTTCAGGACATTTTTCTGTCAAAAACACTGACCTTGTCAGGACCAGTAGTCCTCATAGAGACCAAAAACCTGGTCCTAATGAGGCATAACCTCATTACTGAGGAGCTGGTTATGTTCAGGCCTAAGAGTTGAACTGTGGTTATAGTTAACGTTAGAGTTAGTCATTAACTGGTTATGGTTAAGGTTAGTGATAAGGCCCAGTTTAGGCTGTCCAAATGAATCTTTACGAGGACTAAACCACAGGAAGTGAGGACATTTTGTCCAGTCCTCACATTCTGTCACACTTTAAAATGGGTTGAGACTTGGTTTTAGTGTTAGGGCTAGACTTAGGTTGAGGTTAAGGACAGGTTAAAGGTTCCTTATGTTGTGGGGACAAAAATCTGTCTCCACACTCACATTATGGGGACTTGTCCTCCTTATGGGGACAAAAATCTGTCTCCACACTCACATTATGGGGACTTGTCCTCCTTATGGGGACAAAAATCTGTCTCCACACTCACATTATGGGGACTTGTCCTCCTTATGGGGACAAAAATCGAGTCCCCATAACGTAAATGACTCCATTTTAAGGTGAAGACGTTTTAAAGTTAGGCTGAGGTTAGGGTTAGGTTAAGGTTAGGGTCAGGGTTAGGGTTAGGACACTAGTAATGATGGTTAAGGTTAGAGTAAGTCTGCAGGAAATGAATGGAAGTCAATGCAATGTCCTCTGACGTCATGGAAACCAGACTGTGTGTGTTTAAGGTTAACCCTAACCCTTTTAGTTTGACTTAGGTTTAGGTTAAGGTGAGGTTAAAGGTCAACGATAGGCATAGTTGAGGCGTTTAAAGTATTACTCATGTTGTGGGGACTTAAATCTGTCTCCACACTCACATTATGGGGACATGTCTTCCTTATGGGAACAAAAAAACAAGTCCCCATAACATCAATTATGAGATTATAAGGTGAAGACATGTTTTATTGTTAGGATGAGGTTAGATTATGGCTCAGGTTGAGGTTAGGGTTAGACCAGGAAGTAGTTATGATTAAGTTAAGTCTCTGAAGTCATGGACACTGGTAGGTGTGTACTTTATGAGGACATTTTGTCTGGGCCCCACAACTTTAAATGGCTTTTTCAGGGTTAAGACCTGGTTTAACGATTAGGGTTCGACATTTAGTTGTGATGGTTAAGGTTAGGAGTAAGTCTGGTCTATATGTGTGTGCGGTCCAAGTCTCTCTGTCCCTCTGGTGCTGCGTTCACTGACAGTACCAGCGTGCGGCGTAAGCACTCTATGATATATTTGCTTTAATTACGGACGATGATTGAATTAAATCTGCGATGTATCAAGACTCTGAAGTAGCGACGACGCACCACAGGAGGCCGTAAATGTCTGATCGCTCTTCAGGCTCCAGCGGGAATTAACTAAATCTTATATGCAGTATGTGACTGAGTTAATGAAAACAGATGAGCTCCTGAAATGCTAATGTTGACTTTTTGGCGCCTAAATCTGGCAGCAGACCACGAGACGCGTGGAGCTGCTGCAGTGGCTTCAGATATGTGTGTATAAAAGAAGCACACACTTCTCCGGGGAGGCCACAGCTCACCTTTAGCTCACCATTCGATAAACGCTGTACATTTTGTTCCTCGCCGGTCGACAAATTGCTCTGCAGAAAGCAACAAATTGTGCTTCTGCGATCAATCGCACAGGGAGACGGTGGGAGAAGAAAAAAAAAGCTTTACTCTTCCTTCTGTTCCTCCACGTTTCTTTCACACACACACAAAAAAAGGAAAGACAAGTCTTCTCATCGTCCACGTCCACGTCCACCCACATGCAGCTGAGCTGCCGGCGATTAATTAAAGGCGCCTCATACGCGGCGCGGCACGGCTCGGCTCAGCGTGTCACGGCTGTCAGTCACCAGCGCGGCGGCGTGACAATGATTTTGACCATCACAGGTTTTAATTGGCATTCAGAGGACACGCTCTCCGTCCTCACTGTAGACAGAATAAACACGCGGACAGTCCAGGAACACAACCTTCACTCCTCACTCCCTCCTGATCGATACAACATCTGACCTACAGCGACGCAGAGAATCTTAACCTCCATGCTCTACTGTTGAATTCCGTTTTATTTTATACGCACAGTTTCAAAGTCAAACCAAAATTTTACGCCTACTGGAAATAAAATTCAGTTTTGCTCACAACAACAACATATGACCAGACTAGAACACGTATATACTACCTATGAGTATGCTTGAATAAATGTATAATCACGTGAAAATAAGAATATTTTTTAAGCCTATATTTATTTACTAAGTCTCACAGAATAATGACATGCTTTCTGGTATGTGAAGGCCACCGTAGTTCACCGAGCTGCTCAGGAAAGGGACTTGGAGTTGTTCATTTGGTGCAATCTGCAGGGTCACCAGTAGATGCCACTAATTCTAACACAGTGGACCTTTAATAAAATGTACACACACTCATGTCTATTGTATCTTCATCTCACCATTAAACAGACTTGGGAACTAAGGTTTGTAAGCCACTCACTCTCCCACACCAAAGTCCATAGAGAAAACCAGTGATTTTAGCTCATGGGGACGCAAGAGCTTCTGGTCTACTGCTGCCTCGTGTGGTCAGTTTGTGTCACTGTGGTAAACCTGACGAAAGAATCTCAAATGCCAAAGTGACAAAATAAAACATTAGAACTTACTGATGGAGGCAGCAGTGGATCAACAACTCCTGTGTGCTGTGATGTAAAATCGGTGATTTCCTCAATGGAGTTTGGTGTGTGAGAGCGAGCGGTTTACAAAACAACATCAAGTTCATGTTCTCGTTGGAAAAGCTTCTCTAACACGGAGATAAAGAGTCATTTTTGATGTTAGCGTTATCTTTTGTCATGTATCCAATTCAAACCAATCCAAATTTATTTCTATAGCACGTTCAAAAGCAACCAAGCTGACATCACATGCAGTAAATACATAAAATGATATAGGCACTGTAAACTAAAAGCAAATGAAATGGAATATAAAACCAATTCCATTCCAAAATAAATTGGGAGCCAACACAGGAGTGATATGTTCTTGCTTGCGTGTTCCAGTCAGCAGACGTGCAGCGGCGTCCTGGACTAACTGCAAGTGAGACAGGTCAGCCTGGCTAACACCAACATAAAGGCCATTACAATAATCCAGTCTGGTGGAAATGAAAGCATGAATGACCCTCTTATTATGAAGTCATTAAAATAAAGGAAAGGCTTTACCTTCGCTAAAAGCCAAAACTGAAAAAAGCTGGATTTGACCACTGAATTAATCAATAGATCCATTTTAAAATCTGGATCAATTTTGCACTGAGCAAGAAAATCCACTGGGGACACCACTTGGTCCAAACAATATGACCTCAGTCTTGTCCACATTAAAGCTTTGGATGCTTAGCTTTAATGCTAAGCAGTCAAACAAGCACTGTACACAACTTGGGTCATCGGTTTTCAATGGCATGTAGATCTGGGAATCATCAGCACAGAAAGATAAGAGATAAGAGATGCCATGCTTCTGAATAACAGCACAGTGAGAATAAAATAGGCCCCAGAATGGAGCCCTGGGGGACTCCATGTGACAGACAAGATGGGTTTCAGTGCTGTAAAGGGGTTTAAAACCCAGACTTGAGGATGCTATTTACATTTAAAAAAAAGACTTTCCTATATTTTGGAGACAAACGGGAGTTTAGAAACTGGTCTAAAATTGTTTAAAATAGAAGTATCCTGGTTAGGTTTTTTTATTAGAGGCTGGACCACAGCCTGTTTACAACACTGTGCTACAACACCAGTAGCAAGGCAGCTGTTAATTATGGCAGAAACACTTAAACTAATGGTGTTCCGGATTGTTTTAAAGAATCAGCTAGAACAACATCAGCTGGAGAACCTGATGGTTTCGTCTGAGCCACGGTTTTTCCCAGTTCAGGCAGTGACACTGGCAAACAGCAGGAAAGGTGACTGGCATGGATGGATGGCATCTCAGCTGTTTAAATGAATGGAATTCAATGCGGAATCTGTACATAAACCTGCGCCGGCAGACGTGCTTGCACACTGGGGACACCACTTGGTCCACCACAAACAATATGACCTCAGTCTTGTCCACATTAAAGCTTTGGATGTTCCAAGCTTTAATGCTAAGCAGTCAAACAAGCGCTGTACATCAGTGGTCATCAGTGTACAGGGTCATCAGTTTTCAATGGCATGTAGATTTGGGAATCATCAGCATAGAAATGATTAGCGATGCCATGCTTCTGAATAACAACACAGTGGGAATAAAATAGGCCCCAGAATGGAGCCCTGGGGGACTCCATGTGACAGACAAGATGGGTTTCAGTGCTGTAAATGGGTTTAAAACCATGCTATTTACATTTTTTTAAAAAAAAGACTATATTTTGGAGACAAACAGACTTTAGAAATTGGTCTAAAATTGTTTAAAATAGAGTTATCCAGTTTAGGTTTTTTATTAGAGGCTGGACCACGGCCTGTTTACAACACTTTGGTACAACACCAGTAGCAAGACGGCTGCTATTTTCCAGTGACGTAATAAAGGTGAGCGTGACTGTCCTCCACCAGGAAGAGACTCCATCCTCAGAAGAGACTGACTCTTCTGAGGATGCAACACTCTCACCTCCCCTCCCCCACCACTCCACTCCACTCCACTCCACTCTCACCCCCCGTTATATAGCCTGTTTCCTGCTCTTCCATGGGAGCTTCTAATTGCCTATTGTGCTCGCTGCCCGACTGTCTGGATGATGTGCAGTGACAAGCTGCATCCTCAGAAAAAAGGAGGAAAAAAAAAAAAAGTGCACTCTGGAGATTCTGGGGAAAGAGCCTCGTCTGCCTCGTCTGTCTCTCTTTCATGATTTCTCACCCACACAAACCTTCTCCCCCCTCCCTCCCGTCACGCCTGATGAAATATATAGTATGTTCCGTATGCAGCGAGGAAGTGTAATGTATGTGGAGTGTTGAATGTGTCTCGTTCCCGAGGGTTTTGTCAGGCCGTCCACACACACACACACACACACACACACATGGGTTGGTCTTCTTCAGAAGCTGCGAGTCTGTGTTCTGCCTCCACTCTGACAAATTGGGTAGTCGTGGGAAGGAAAGACAGAAGAGCGCGAGGCTTTTCTCGCGCTCTTCTCATGTCAGCGACACTGTCGAGTTACATTATGTAAGGAAAAGTGTCTCGCACATACGGTAATCAAAGCTCAGAGCGAGACGATGGAAACAATCGCAAATAAAGGCAGAACTTGCAGCAAACCATATGGACTAAGCAGTATTGCGAATCTTGGATACTGTGGCTGCAATATAAATCTTTAATGTCAAATCCTTAATTCAATATTTATTGTTTTTAAAATGAGATGGAGCCTTATCGCATGAGATACCATCAAAATATTAAATTATAATCTAATGCAAGAACGTGGTAAGAATGGTTTCCAACTTGCAAATGTCACTTTTTCATAAACTGGCCAAGAACGATAAAGTTGCAGTGTTTGTAATTTGCTAATTTGCGTTGTTAAAAATTACAATCTTGATTTAAAAATGAGCCTTAATTGCAAAACGTGCTAATCTTTCCCCAGATTCCACTTTAAAGGTGCAGTGTGTCAGAATTAGTGACATCTAGTGGTGAAGTGGTGGACCTTGTGACAAAGAAGGACTGTTCCTCTCACTCCTCTGGTTTCCAAGAGTGTCTGGGAACTGCAGTGGCCTTCACAGACAGACAGAAATAATTTTGTTCTTTCTTAAATTAGTGGTGCAAGATGAAGAAAGTCAGGGCCTCACAAGAACTACAAAAGGAACCCTGAAGATAGTCATGATCTCACAACAACTACAAAAGGAACCCTGAAGATAGTCATGATCTCACAACAACTACAAAAGGAACCCTGAAGACAGCTACAACTTCACAAGAACTACAAAGGGAACCCTGAAGATAGTCATGATCTCACAACAACTACAAAAGGAACCCTGAAGATAGTCATGATCTCACAACAACTACAAAAGGAACCCTGAAGAAAGTCAGGGCCTCACAAGAACTACAAAGGGAACCCTGAAGACAGCTACAACTTCACAAGAACTACAAAAGGAACCCTGAAGATAGTCATGATCTCACAACAACTACAAAAGGAACCCTGAAGATAGTCATGATCTCACAACAACTACAAAAGGAACCCTGAAGATAGTCATGATCTCACAATAACTACAAAAGGAACCCTGAAGAAAGTCAGGGCCTCACAAGAACTACAAAGGGAACCCTGAAGACAGCTACAACTTCACAAGAACTACAAAAGGAACCCTGAAGACAGCTACAACTTCACAAGAACTATAAAAGGAACCCTGAAGATAGTCATGATCTCACAACAACTACAAAGGGAACCCTGAAGAAAGTCAGGGCCTCACAAGAATTACAAAAGGAACCCTGAAGAAAGGTACCTCACAGTACCAGGTACCAAGTTCATCCATTGCAGAGATATTTATTAAGCATGTGGCTGATGTTGGAGCACCGGCAGTGATTTACAGTCAGTGAGACCTGAGGGCAGCGCCCAACCTTGTGTGATTCACTGCCCATCTTTGTTTTATGTTGTAAGCAGCATCATCAGCAGCAGATTCCCACTCATGTTCTGTGTTCACTGTTATCAGACAGCTGGAGAGCAGCCGCCGCTTTTCCCACAACATCATACGTTTTTAATCACTTTGTCTCTCTGCAACGAGCTAATCAACCTTGAAATGTGCCGCTGAGTCCTGACTAATTGTACTAAACGGTTATGTTATTTCCAGGTTTATAATGTTTTAAGGAAAACTACTCGTGCAGGAGAGACAGTTTACTTTGTCTGACTTGTACAAAAACAGATTGCAGCTTGTTTTTAACTCAACATAAGGGATTAACATTTAAAACTATTTCCTCGATGTCATGATTGAACAAAAGCAGGAAGCAAATGCAGGACTTGTTTTTTTAAATAAAGAGCCTTTAGTGAAAGAGAAACTAAACACAAGAGGCAACCTAAAAATCTAAACACAAAGATGAGGAACCCAACAAAACTGCCCTGCCCTTAAATCCTTAAACCCTTAAACCCTTCTGTATTATTTCACGATGATGATTCCTAAAAATGTCCCCATGTTTGAAACTTTTTTTATGTTGTTTACTATCTAAGCACCATGTAGACCAAAAAACCTACAAGGTGCTCACATGACAATACCCAAGAAGACTGACAAGACTTCAGAAGGATCCACAGGAAGTGCAAAAGGGCCCGAAAGACTGACAAGACCTCAGAATTTCTACAAAACAACCTTGAAGACAGTAAAGACCTCTCACAAACTACAAAAGAACCCTAATCAGGACTTCACAACCCTGAAAGGCCCCTGAAGACAGCCAGGACATGACAAGGACTGAGAAAGCACCATGAAGACCAAAAAAACCTGCAAGGCGCTCACATGACAGTACCCAATAAGGTCACTCGAAGGACCCTAAAGACTGACAAGACCTCAGAAGGATCCACAGGATGTGCAAAAGGACCTTAAAGACTGACAAGACACTCAGGAACTGACAAGGTCTCTGAAAGCACCATGAAGACCAAAAGAACCTGCAAAGCCCTCAGATGAAGACTGACAAGACCTCAGAAGGACTACAAAATGACCCTAGTCAGGACTTCACGACCCTGAAAGGCCCCCAATGACAGCCAGGACATGACAAGGAAGCACCATGTAGACCAAAAAAAAAACTGCAAGAAGGTCACTTCTAAGGACCCTACATATCCAAAAGATCATGATAAGGACCCTAAAGACTGACAAGACCTCAGAAGGACCCAGAAAAGAACCTATAGGACTTCACAAGTACTGCAACTTAACAGGGACAGGAACTACAAAGGAACCTTAAAGTCTGACCACCTGACTTTCTCCTCATGGTTTTTCTAATAAATAAAAAAGGTTGAAGGCGCTGCTGATTAAATTTTAACAGATCTAAAGCCTCCGGCTCCACCTCCCTCCTCCATCAATTGCACCAAATCAAATCCCGCTTCAATCCAAGCTCGATGAGGAGGAGATAGGAGTTAAGGTGACCTGACTCTGCTGTAAGTGGAAAGTGTGTGACGTGAGATTGAGTTTATAGCAGGTTAAAGACGAGCCTCGCTAACCCCCCCCCCCCCCCCCCCCCCCCCCCCCCCCCCCCGGAGCCGCCGATGTTTGTGAATGAATCACGTTCCAGACAATGAGATGAGGCTCAGAGGCAGCAGCCGCTTTAAACTGATGGGGTTTTCAACCGTACGACTTCATCTCCTCAGCTGTCCTTAAGCCATCCTTTATTTCTAATATTGTTTTTTTGCTTTGTGTTATATATTCCCTTTCTACCTTCCTTGTGATGTATCTTTTAGTTTTTTTTTAAGTACATTTTGCTGTGTTAAAGTTACACTAAATTTTAGCATTTTTAACACAAATTCCTAGGACCAAAGACATTTTAGAATAGTTGTGATTGGTCATGTGATCTGTTACTAATCTCAGCTGTGAACGCTTGTCCTACTGTCATGATCTAAGTCTTATCTGAGTGTGGTGGTTTTTCATTGTTGAATGTAACATTTTTAGTGCAATTTTGAATTAAATAATTCAATTTATTCAAATAATTCAATCTATTGATTATCAAATTTTTTGTTAAAATCAACAAATTATTTTGTTCCAACTTGCAACAGTCACTTTTTTAAAAAATTGCCAAAAACAAAAAAGATGCTAACTGTTTTGTTAAAAAATTACAATCTTAATTTGTAAAACAATTAATATTCATTAATCATTTTTTATAATTATTATAAAAAAATTGTTAATTCTTCAAATAGAATCAAACTAGCCTTTTTTCCATTTTTTTAGTCAAAGTCATTGACATTTTTGTACTTTTGAAAAGTGCTAATTCTTTGTGTTTAGCTAATTGTGTTTAAAACAGTTTTTGTTCCAACTTGCAACATTTGCTTTTATGAAAATTTAACAAAAACAAAAACAATCTTAATTTCAAAACGATTAATTATTCACTTGCTAACATGCTAATCTTGTTGAGGATAACCCAAGTCAAAAAAATTTTCAGTGCTTTATTTCCTCCATAAAAGGTGTGTCAGATGTAGTGACACCTAGTGGTGAACCTGTATGTTGTAACATATTAGAAAGGATGTTGTTCATCTTTGTTCAGGAGAGATTCCGATACAAAAAAGTTGAAATGCACAATCTGGCTGATTTGTCCATTCAGGCTTCTGTAGAAACATGGCTTCACAAGATGGCGGCCTTCAGAATGCAAGGCCCTTGCTTACACTACACAAGAACTACAAATGGAAAAAATTCTTCAAATAGAATCAAACTAGGCTTTTTTTCCGTCAGTGCAATTTTTGATTCAAAGTCAATGACATTTTTTGCTAATGTTTGTGATTCTCTAATTGTGTTTAAAACTGTTTTGAATGACAAATTAAAGACAATTGATTGCTCGGGCTTTATTTCTAATTTTGCTGAGACTAACCAGTGCTTTATTTCCTCTTTAAAAGTGCAGTGCGTAAGAAGCAGTGACACCTAGTGGTGACGCTGCATACTGTAACTTACCACAGCTTCCAAATTCAAAATACACAATTCTGGCTGATTTGTCCGTTCAGGCTGCCGTAGAAACGTGGCAAAGCAAGGCCCTTGCCTGTAAGGGAAAAGAAAGGAAATTGTAACAATGAAACACAAAATTTTATGTATTGATTTGGTCAAAATGGAGTCAAATTAGCACATTTTTTTTTTAAGTCAAAGGCAAACCAAAAAAGTACATTAAATGTATGAAAGTTTGTGAAAATTACAAATAAAAAGTTAGTTTGTGCCGTTTTTCTGTTTGTTTCTGTTCATCTCCAAGTTTTCTCACTCACTAAATAACAGGTGGGAAATCAAATCTTTCCAATTAAAACAGAATTTCAGACAAAACGTGTCCGTGTTTGATGGATCCCGAGCTTTTACTTGAAACGACGCCTTTAAATCTGCACGACGACTTGCAGCGTCTTTGTCTTTGAAGCGGAGGACGGGATGAATTCTGGGAAGAGGTCGGATCAAGCGCCCCAGTCTGAGTGTAAATGAGAATCCAAAATCTCTTTAAAGCCTGGAATATCTGAGATTCTTCTACCGCTGCGAAAATCAAAGAGCAATTAAATAGCTCTCATACACGATAAGTCCGTTTCTCCGTAATTAAATATTCAGTGATTTTTTTTTGCAACAGTTGTCCATGAAGTCACTGTTTTTAAAACACTTTTGAGAAATTACTTCAAGGTTTAACACGTTTCCTTAAAAACCCGCTACATTTTCTCTTTTATGCTATTTACACATAAATTAAGTGGATTCAGCATAAAACTGCATGTTTATGAACCAAATAACTTCATTATCTGGTCACTAATGTACATTTTTCATGTTAAAGAATTCTAGCAATCTTTAGATATCCAAATAACATTTATTTTAAAGTTAAATGGTCTTATTTTGCGATTGAAAATGGCACATTTGTACAGTGTAAGAGTTTTAAAAACAAAAACTCTTACACTGGTTTACTTGTTTGCAGTTCAGTGTATGCCACACTTAGTGCTTGACTTTGAATATAAAAGTGCAAATTTATATTATACTACTTTTGTGTAAGTAGGCAGCACTTCCCAAAGTGTGGTCGATGCCCCCTAGCGGGCGGTGGTGGTAGTGCGGGTTTGTCGTTTTTAATTTTCCGTTTTGAACTGCTGCAAAATATGTAAGAAATACTTAAAGGCGATAAAACAAAGCCATGGTGTTGAAATTGTGTGTAATTTTGATTTTGTCTGACCCGTCTGAAGGACATGTAAGAAAATAGTCAAATTTAAGAAGCTGAAAAAATGATCAAAATAGTTAATTGTTGGCGCCCTAAAACTTAAACCATGAGATGCTCTGGTGTCACAAACTGAGGGTAACCACAGTAAATCTAAGGCTTTTTCATTAAAATAAACTCATCCCTTCAGCTGCGGTGAACAAACCTACAGAGCAAAAGGGAAATTTGATCCCTCGTCTGCCTTTTTTGCAATCTGTTCACACAAGATATGGACTTTCTTTTCCTCACTTTCCCGACGAGGGTTCGGTTAATCCCTGACGGGGAAGGAAATCTCTGACCGAGCTGCTGATTTGTGGAAACCCCCGCTGCACCTGCATCGCGGATTAGCCGAGCTGAACTGGAGATCAGAGGTTTTGGGGGAGATGAAGGTGATGGGCAGAGAGGAGGAGGAGGAGGAGGAGGAGGAGGAGGAGGAGACGCTCACTCGTTCAGGTGTGACCGTCCTCACATTTACCGTCATGCTTTGGTTCATGTGAAAATGCATGAAATGTGTCTCGTGCAGATGGTGGACGGTGAGGAGGCCATTAGAGCGGTGGACGCTGCAGGAGGCCGAGAACCCGCACTGAAGGTCAGGCTCCTGGAATAAGCTGCAAATTCAATTTCTGCCTCGTTCCCTGATGTTAACACAGTCTCCCGTTCATACAGACAATATTTGCTCTTTTCAAATCGACACAAACAGCTGATGGAAATGTTTTTTCTCCGTGTGTTCACACGTTTTTGTTCTCTGAAATGTTGCTTTCAAATGTTGTTTGTTTTTTGTAGTTCTTTTTGAGTATTATTCAGGAATTTTCATGTGTTTTCCAGATCCTTACATGTGTTTCTATTTCTTTCTAGTTGCTTCCAGTTGTTTCCCAGTATTATCCAGGTGTTTTCAGATACTTTCCAGGAGTTTCCAGGTGTTTTTCTGTGGGTTTTATCAGTTCTTTCCAGATGTTTCCATTTATTCTCCACATGTTTTCTTGTTGTTTCCAGGTATCATCCAGCAGTTTCCAGGTATTCTCCATGTGTTTTCCAGGTGTTTTCTAGTTGTTTCCAGGTATTCTCCATGTGTTTTCCAGGTGTTTTCTAGTTGTTTCCAGGTATTCTCCATGTGTTTTCCAGGTTTTCTCCATGTGTTTTCCAGGTGTTTTCTAGTTGTTTCCAGGTATTCTCCATGTGTTTTCCAGGTGTTTTCTAGTTGTTTCCAGGTATTCTCCATGTGTTTTCCAGGTGTTTTCTAGTTGTTTCCAGGTATTCTCCATGTGTTTTCCAGGTGTCATCCAGCAGTTTCCAGGTATTCTCCATGTGTTTTCCAAGTGTTTTCTAGTTGTTTCCAGGTATTCTCCATGTGTTTTCCAGGTGTTTTCTAGTTGTTTCCAGGTATTCTCCATGTGTTTTCCAGGTGTTTTCTAGTTGTTTCCAGGTATTCTCCATGTGTTTTCCAGGTGTTTTCTAGTTGTTTCCAGGTATTCTCCATGTGTTTTCCAGGTTTTCTCCATGTGTTTTCCAGGTGTTTTCTAGTTGTTTCCAGGTGTTCTCCATGTGTTTTCCAGGTATTCTCCATGTGTTTTCCAGGTGTTTTCTAGTTGTTTCCAGGTGTTCTCCATGTGTTTTCCAGGTGTTCTCCATGTGTTTTCCAGGTGTTTTCTAGTTGTTTCCAGGTGTTCTCCATGTGTTTTCCAGGTGTTTTCTAGTTGTTTCCAGGTATTCTCCATGTGTTTTCCAGGTGTTTTCTAGTTGTTTCCAGGTATTCTCCATGTGTTTTCCAGGTGATTTCTAGTTGTTTCCAGGTGTTCTCCATGTGTTTTCCAGGTGATTTCTAGTTGTTTCCAGGTAATCTCCATGTGTTTTCCAGCCAGGTGTTTTTTAGTTGTTTCTAGGTGTTTGTTTTCTAGCACTTTCCAGGTATTCTCCAGGTGTTTTCAGGTACTTTCAGGTGTTTTCTAGCTGTTTAAGGTTGTTTCCAGATGTTTCCTTGCATTTTTAAGATGTTTTCTAGTTCCTTCCAGTTGTTTCCAGGTGTTTTCCAAGGTCCAAGCACCAATTGGTGTGGAGGCCAAGTCTATCCGCTCTGATTCCCTTTATTTAAACATCGGAAAATGACACCTGCTAACTAGTGAATGTAACCAAATCTACTCCACAATGCCTGTGTTTATCTATCGAGTTCAGCATCGAATAATCTTGAATTACAAAATACAAAAAGACAGTAAAAGGTATTTTAGCTCTCAAAACAACGACAGAGAAAAAACCTACATCAGTCGTCCTCTGATTCAGACGCCTCTGCTGAGAGACAGAACCCAAGTCTCACTGCCAGATAAATTAATGAGACCTCATTGATCAGCCAGAGTCTGGAGGAGACATGAGAGGCGAGAATTCATTAGGCAGAATGAAGGATGAGAGAGTGGAAAAACATGTGACGGAGGAGACAAGACGAGGGACAGCATCCAGACGAGAAAGTGACATGTACCGAGGCGAGGACGGCGAGGACGGCGAGGAGGAGGGAGACGCTGAACAAGCTGTGAGGATTTACAGTCAAAACACTTTGTAGTCCTCACTCCTGGTGATGTCCATCAACATGAGTCACTTTTTCTTCGTCTGCTCCACTTTGGACTTTGTGGTCGGCTTTATTTCATGCACGACGCTACAAAGTGTGCTCATTTTCTGTCCGTTAGCCATAACAAGTTGTGGGCAAACTTTACTTTTTCATCATCCAGATCAAAGGAAAGTGACATCACACATCACACACGTATGAAACAAAAACAACACGGGACTGAATAACCACCGAAGAGTGTTATTGCCCCCTTTTAATACGTATACTTGCTCATTTTAGCGTGACACAGACGGGATAATCATCCACTGACACGATTTAACAGCAGGTCTGGGTCTTGGTGCTAAAGGCTGCTAATGGAGGTTAGCACAGCAGTCAGTGCATTTACATGCATGTTAAAAGTCTGATTTTAGTCGAACTAAGACAATAATTCGGTTTTGTCAATGTCAAGTAAATACATTGAGACATTAGTTAGACTAATGTCTAACTAAATCAAAGTAGTCTTAGTCGAACTAAGACAATAATTCAGTTTTCTCAATGTCACATAAACACATTAGTCCATAAACATGTTAGTCAAACTAAAATCAAACTAGTCTTAGTTGGACTAAGACAATAATTTGGTTTTCTCAGTGTCAAGTAAATATTTTAGTCCAACTAAAATCAAGCTAGCCTTAGTCAGACTAAGACAATAATTTGGTTTTCTTAATGTCACATAAACACGTTAGTCCATAAACATGTTAGTCAAAGTAAAATCAGGCTAGTGTTAGTCGGACTAAGATAATAATTCGGTTTTCTAAATGTCATGTAAACTTGTTACTCCAACCAAAATCAATCTAGTCTTAGTCAGACTAACCCTAACCCTAACAAGAACACACACAAAGGTGTTCCATGACTTCAGAGGACATTACATTGACTTCCATTCATTTCCTGCAGACTTACTCTAACCTTAACCATAATTATTAGTGTCCTAACCCTAACCCTGACCCTAACCTTAACCTAACCCTAACCTCAGCCTAACTTTAAAACATGTCTTCACCTTAAAATGGAGTCATTTACGTTATGGGGACTTGATTTTTGTCCCCATAAGGAGGACAAGTCCCCATAATGTGAGTGTGGAGATACATTTAGGTCCCCATAAGGAAGACAAGTCCCCATAATGTGAGTGTGGAGACACATTTAGGTCCCCATAAGGAAGACAAGTCCCCATAATGTGAGTGTGGAGACACATTTAGGTCCCCACAACATGAGGAAGACCAGCTGCACACAAATACATAATCTCCCACCTAATTTCTCTGCATGTTACATAAACAGGATTAGCTCATTGTTTGCTCAGTAATCCTTCAGTGTAAGCGAGAGCTCGGCCTCTGACGATCGCACACATTTGCTGCTGCGTGTTTCTGCCACATTATGTCTGTAGAGAGACGAACACCACGTTCCCCCCCCCCCCCCCCCCCCCCTGTGTCCGCCGTGTCCACACGTGTTCACGGTCCTCACTGGTGTGGTGTGTTTGTCGTGGTAAAGAAACCTCTGAGTTCCCGAGGTCGTCCCTCTGCACAGATTTAGACGAGAAAAGCCCCAAACACAAACGATGATTGCTTCCAGGTGGTGAGACAGGGACACAACAATTCTGAGCTCTGCTATTCTGTGTGTGTATGTAGCTGGTATTCCTTATGTTGTGGGGACCTAAATCTGTCTCCACACTCACATTATGGGGACTTGTCTTCCTTATGGGGACAAAAAACAAGTCCCCATTTTAAGGTGAAGACATGTTGTATGGTTAGGTTAAGATTAGTTGTTAAGTTAAAGAAACCAGACTGTGTGTGCGTGTTCTTATATCTTTTGTGAGGACCAAAAACATATAAACCATATAGAGTGAGGACATTTTGTCTGGTCCTTACATCTTCAAATGTCTTCTAAGAGGATTTAAGACCTGGTTTTAGGCTTAGAAGTAGGTTTAGGTTAAGGTTAGGGTAACTGGTAACAGGGGAATGCATTAGACTTTAGATGACATCACCATGGCGTCCAGTTCCACTGTAAGGAACCTTGGAGTTATTTTTGACCAGGATATATCATTTGACTCACATATTAAACACATTTCCAAAACAGCCTTCTTCCACCTGCGGAACATTATGAAAATTAGAAACATTTTATCCTTAAAGGATGCTGAAAAACTAGTTCATGCTTTTGTTACATCAAGATTAGATTACTGTAACTCACTACTATCCGGATGTTCTATTAAGTCGATTAAAACTCTTCAGTTAATTCAAAATGCTGCAGCACGAGTTCTAACGGGAACTGGTAAGAGAGACCACATCACCCCAGTGTTAGCTTCTCTACACTGGCTCCCTGTACAGTTTAGAATTCAATTTAAAATCCTCCTCCTCACGTACAAAGCACTTAATGATCAGGCCCCATCATATCTTAAAGATTTAATTTCACCATACCAGCCTAATAGATCACTTCGGTCCCAAAACGCAGGTTTACCTGTAGTTCCCAGAGTCCATAAAAGTAGAATGGGAGGCAGAGCCTTTAGTTACCAGGCTCCTCTCCTGTGGAACCAACTGCCAATGTCGGTTCGGGAGGCGG
>JAFBJR010000027.1:96655-187307 GCA_016785285.1 Brachirus orientalis
TCAGATTTTGGCCAGGGAGGACAGATGGTTTGAAAGAGGAGTGAAAGAAGCCATCTTTGCCAAACTGGAGAAACCAACTTTGAACAGGGGAGGTGGGCTGAGACACCAGCTATCAGCCACCTACAGTGCTGTTCTGGACTCCCTCCCCAGGAGGTTTCACACACATTCACACTCAAAGTCAAATACAGTTGTTGACTCAGGTGAAACTAAATCAGACAAAAGCCAATAACTAACGACTCAGGTGAAACTAAAACAGACAATAGCCAATATCTAACGACCCTTTGACGACCTAACGACTCATCTAACCTTTTAGTTAACAACTCACAACCCCTTTCCTATCCAAACCACACCCCATGGACCAAGAACCTGACAGAGTTTATAAGTCCCAGACTCTCCACCAGTCAAACAGAACTGAAGAAGCCTCTTGGATGAGAGGCGAAACGTCTTCAAGAAATTCAACTAAGTCCAGTTGCCTTTTTTTACTACACTTTGGATACCATGACCTGGATGACTGAGAATCTTCACAGACTTAGTCTCATCTTTACCAGATTAACACAGCACATCAGTTTATCCATTTAAAGTAAAATACAACACATGCATTTACACACTTATTCTACTGGATTTCACATAGAGAAGCCTTCTGATTTTACCCCCCCCCCCCCCCCCCCCAAAAAAAAATTCAGGCAAAGGCCTTCTGATTTTCCCCCCCCCCCCCCCCCCCCCAAAAAAAAATTCAGGCAAAGGTCACTCCATTATCAAAAGGTCACAGGTTCGGTTCTGATTCTCATCAGTGACTCGCCTTAACATGAACTGACCAGTCACTCCTAACAAAACAACCAGTTCTGGGTCTCATGCTAACGTTTGCCAGCAGCACCTTTAACCAGTTTTGTGCAAATTCTGATGAAAACTTTCACAAGTTGAGGTCAGATTTGACTGGTTTGTTAAAGTGGACAAAGATGAACCTGAGGAAATTTGTGGTCAGACTGCAGGACCCTTCATCTATGTCCTATAATAATAATAATAATAATAATAATTCCAGTTATCAAAATGTATATGAAATTTTATATCCAACTAGTTTCAACAGCGTGAAGGAAAATAAACTGAGTGTTCTTTGACTGTATATCACCAAGTTGTGTTGTGCATGTAGAAATAGTCCCATCTAGTGGACAAATATAGTTACTACAATGTTCATGTTGTGTAGAGAGGAAACTTGTCAGATTCAAGAAAGACACAAAATATTATAATAAATTGTGTTTTATTTAAAGGTTAATAAACAGTGAACAGTGTTTTTTTTGGTACAAATTTAGTGAAATAAGTTATAAATAAAGTGTGTACAAAATGTTAAAAAGTGCTTTTTTTCCCCCCCCACATTGTGCTCTTGTGCAAATATCAGCATCGTGCGTCTTTTCTACGTGTTCCTGCAGAAAGAAAACACAAAAATGAATTTTTCAAATTTGAAAAGTGTGTATGAATTAAAAATATAAATATGTATGGATTCTCCATAACACGCTTGTGTCAAAAAAATATTATTTACTTTAAAAAATATGGATACTTTAATTCACATAATGAAGGAACGTAAGGACGTAACAAGTCAACCAAAAAAAATTCAAGAATTGAATGAAAGTTATATCAGCAGTAAATGTCACTCAATAATAAAGTGCCAGTGAAATGGATTAATATCCATACACGGGAAAGACACCACTAAATGCAGAATTGTGATAAATTAATCCATAAACCAGAGTTCCTTCTGTTTTTTTCAACCGTTTCTTCATTATTCCACTTTCAATTTGTTCTCATTTTGTGTGTAAATGATCCGTTGGCTGACGTGTGTTAGCGTTGGATTAAAATGCGGAAAACAAACCTTGTGATTGTGATTTCTTGGGTTTGTTCAAGTGCTGTGATCTGGCTTCATTCTTGGAGACGTCAACGTCGAGGTTAGGCATCGCTACTTTCCACGTCTTCTCTGTTGAATGAGGACTTACGATTATTGAAAGATAACAATATAAGGCACTTACCAAGACTGGACATGGGGCAAATTCACAAATTCAGCCCTAAAAATAAATTAAAGTGAAAAGACAACAACCGCTTTGGTTAATTTTTTACTTTACTTTGTGTCAATTTCAGACTTGCTTACCATTTTGCCATCTGTGCGTCAGGTACATCTGGTCCATGTTCCTCCACCTCTCCTGAAGGGAAAAGGGCCCGGCACAGTTTTCGTCCATTTCTCTGATGTTGTTGCCGTGGGGACAGAGTCGCAGCCTCTCCCACGGGACAGCCTGATGCTGTGGATCGTTACACACACAGTTCTTCTCTCTCAGTTTGGGGTACGTCGCCGTAGGAAACTTCTCCAGGTTCTGCTTGGAGGCCAGCGGCCTCTTAAAGTCTGCGAGCTTCCTGGGGTCATCGCCCGGCCTCCATTTTGGCACCCTGCGACACAAACTGTTCTCCGAAGATTCTCCCTCCGTGTCATGTCCGCGATGAAGACTACGGACATCAGGATTGGAGCCCTTTCTAGTCGGTTTCTTGGCGTGAGACTTACACGCTTCACATGTTGGTACCAGTGCATCGTTCCACTGTTGAAGCGGAACAGCTTTTCGCTTTATACTCACGCCATCGACTCCCGGACTGGCAGATGTGCAGATACGTCGTTTTGTCAAACATCTGGAGCAAAGTCGCTCCCTCTTTGATGCATACGAGGAGAATGTATTCTCATTGAAGTTTCTTCTGAGGCAGCATTCATGGTCTGAGAGGCTTCGTCGATCCACCTTCCCTTTGGGTTTGTACCTCTCTTTTGGTTTGCGGACACTAAGTTGTTCTTTGTATTCAAGCTCTAGTTTTCTTCTTCGAGATGGAACGTCTAAACCACATTTGCTTACGGGTTTGATCAGCTTTTTGGGGGTTGGCGGCATCCTGCTACAGTAGTAGACATTATCAAAGTCAGCCAGCCAGCTACTCGAGGGGAGGTAGGCAGGCAGTGATTCAAAGGAAGTGTCCTGATGATCCTGGACGTCTTTCTCTCTCTGTCGGTTTCTGTCAACCTTGAGAGGAGAACTACCCAACAAATCACGTGCAAGATCCACCTCGGCCGTGTGCATCAGTTTGGTCATAGGAGCTTCCTCTGCAACATCCATCGCAGGGCAGGTATTGGACTCTGACGCCGCCTCATCCATCTGTGTAGGGACCATGTCCTCCAGTTCATTCTCCACCAGAGGAGGCATCTCGATCATAGAGACGATCTCTTGAATTGGAGTTTCCTCTTTCGCAGTGAGGACATCTTCTGAGGACGCTTTGGCGATGTGAGAGTCTGTGCAACCGTTCTGGATCAGCGATTCAGGGCAGGGAATCAAGGTTTCCTCTGCTGACCACACAGTGGACTCCATCTTCTGCAGCTCTTCCAAATACTTGGGATTGAAGGGCAAGTGAACAACACCCAGGTCTTCCTCACTCCTCTTCTCTTCAACATCACTTAAAGCAGCTACGCGGGTTTCCAGATTAGAGACTTCAGTGACAGGGTCCATCCGTTTCCTGGACTCCTCAGGAGCAGGTATCTCTTCACCACTACTGTGTCCGCCAACCAAAAGAATGTCTGGACAAGCTTGAAGTGTCTGCTCCGACTGCTCTACAGGAAGATGTGGTCCATCGTCCTGCAGCATACCGCCCTGAAGGACAGCGCTACACTGGACCACATCCTGCGAGTATCTGTGGGATACTTCTGCAGTCTCATGGGAGTGAAGAAGTTGTAGTCCGACCGGGGTGGTGCAGCACTCGATCCTCACCTCCTCAGTCTGAATCACAAAACCGCCATTTGACGACGCCCTGGACGGAGAAGAAGGCACCACCAGATCTTTGAGCTCCAAAGAATGATTCCCCTTCTGGACAGCCAAGGGTGGTGAAAGAATCTGGCTGGTTTGGCCACAGTTGACATCACTGCTGCAGACAGAGATGCCACTGGTAGTTTCAGCATCAGAGGAACCTGGTGTGCTGGTCCTCTGGGTTGAAGACAATGGATCAGTCTGAACCTGAGAGCTGGTCATTTCTCTTGTCGGGCTGTTGTGTTGATAGCGGAATCTGCGGGAGTGGTAGGCCATGGCCTGGTAATACTGGGGGTTCAGCATGCGTCTGTAGTCCATCAGGTGGAGGTGGGTGTGGGGTACAATAAAGCCAGGTGGCTCCATGTAGGGATTTGGCTGATAGTGGGGCATCATTGGCATTCCATAACCTGTAAAAACAGAGGAAAAAAAGGACATTTATAGCCAAATAAATTCAGTCAAACCTAACCATTTAAAAGATCTTTTACTAAATGGTTGAGTGAGTCAATCATTTTAAATAAATCACAACAAATAAGAGTTGTAAACTTGTAAATTAAGGTCCCAAAAAATAGGGCATTTTTGTCATATGTAGTATCTCTATGAGACGAATATGAAAGTCAGTTTAGGAGAGGGATGGGAATTATGCCGACAAATCCAAAAGAGCTTAATTCATGTTAGGAAAACAGCTTCAGGTCTCAGATTTATCCAGGTCAATTCATAATGTTTGATTTTTAGCTTTATTTACTTTCTTCTAAACTAGAGATTTGTCAGTGAACATTAATATTGTTTACTATAAGCACATCATGTCACAAAACAAATATACAGTAAGCTGGAGTGGACACTACATTACCCTCAAAAATGTTAGCATTAGCTCCCTATGTAGCTTCATAAACAATCTTACATTCTTAATGTTATACATTTAAATATTCATCACAATTATGGTTAATAATAATAATAAATCATAACTTCACTTTTAAATGCAAAACCAGTTAGAAACCTTTAGCAAAACAGGAAGCAAAGAAAGTTTAAAACAAAGCTAAGCTAGCATCACTGCAAGAGAAGGTAGAGCTATATGCCATCACTAGAATGCTAACATGTGCAAAGCACAATGAGAAGGCTAACGTTCTGATGTTTATCCTTAATTCCAGTTTTATTTAGCGTTAGCATATCAAGAAACAAAGTCCAACTGAGGCTAATTTTTTTAGGTGTGTGATCATAAAAGGATCAGATAAATGTGACCCAATGATGGCGCTAAACCAGATAGCCAAAGTAAAGCCGAGTCAAAACCATTAATGTCAAAATCATGGTGGCGCAAGAGTAAAAGACATGACTTTTTTGAAAAAATTCAAATAATGTTTTACATTTAGAAGCCACTTTATTAAGTACACCTGTTTAACTGCTTTGTTTATGGCAAGCTAACAAACCAATGAGATTGCAGCAGCTTTGTGCATGCGTCATGCAGTCGATGGAGAGGACGAGTTGCCGAAGTTCAAACGGAGCATCAGAATGAGGAAGAAAGGTGATTCAAGTGACTTTGAACATGACGTGAGCATTTCATAAACTGCTGAAGCAGCAGCAGATGAGTGCCTGTGTACCTAATAAAGTGGCCTTTTTTTGCAAGCTCATGCATTTACATGAGCAAGTGTTGTTTTTTGGTACTTTACCTAAACCGTGGTAGCCATAGTATGGGTTGTAGGACATAGGTATGGGCACGGGCACAGGCCACTGCAGACTCTGCAGGGGCACGTACGGCTGCGAGGGCTGGACGTAGAAGAATGGTTTGTGGTGCTGCTCCTCAGAGCGTGAAGCTCCTGAAGATCCTGGAACTGGTTGACGTGCTCCCTGGACCTGTTGAGCTCCATGTGCTGTGTTTGGACCTCGATGGCCCACACCGTAAGAGTTTTGCAAAATCGACGTAGCCGCCGCCATCTCTAACAAAAAGGGACAACAAGAGAAGGACAAGAGCTGCCTGGTTGTTTTCCTGTTGACGACTTTGTTGCAAGAGTCATTAAAACATTCACCTTCCTGCAAAAAAAGATGATTACGAACAAACCAACACTGCTTTTCCAAGTATGACTTAAATTAGAAATCAAAGGTGTGGGCTGAAGATTCGGGTCTGCTTCGTCAAACTTTTCACTGATTGGCTGGATTTTGGTTCCAGGTGACGATTGTCCAATTAATGGCTTAATGGCCTGCGTTTAAAGCCAATGAAAAACGTCCATGTTCCTCTGGTTCCCGCCCACTGTGGCACATCAACTCACCTGAGGAAGGACACTAATCGATCAGAGATAGGGAGATAAAAAAAAGAAAGATAACTTACTGTGAACTGAAACTTTGTGCTCACTATCATAGTGGGAGGTGAGGTTTTGGTGCAGAGTGGTGCCTCCTGTTCTTTTGCAGCATCTTTCTGGGATGCAGGCTCTTGTTTAAATGAGGTTGTGGCATGAGAATGTAAAAATCCATGACGTCTTTAACTTCACTCTCCCACACCAAAGTCCATAGAGAAAATCAGTGATTTTAGCTCACAGGGACACAGGAGCTGCTGGTCTACTGCTGCCTCGTGTGGTCACTTTGTGTCACTGAGGTAAATCTGAACAAAGGATTTCAAACACTGAAGTGACAAAATAAGACATTTGAACTTAGTGATGGAGGAAGCAGTGGATCAACAACTCCTGTGTGCTGTGATGTAAAATTACTGATTTTCTCTATGGACTTTGGTGTGTATCAGATTTCGAAAAGTTGGCCCCCAAACAAATTTGCTGAATTTTCCTTAAACTTTTATATTGTAATGTTTATTATAATAAACATTATTATTATTATTATTAAGTATCATGCATTAAAATTAAGTTTAAATTACTTTACTTACATTTCTTTGAAATAATTCAAAGTGGGTCTCCACATCAACATTTTGGAAAACACAAGATAAATACAAAAGCTATCCCTTCAAGTATTTACCTTTTAACAAATGTACAATAAAATGAAAACTTCTTTTAATGTAAAGCATTTTATGATCAATATAAATATAATTTTAATGGATGTATCTGGAAACTATATGAGAACCATTTGTTCCCCACTGCCCCCTAAAGGTTATGAGATGAAGTGCAATAGGTTTTAATATTTAGTCTATTGTAGTGAAATATTGGTTTTAACATCTTTTATGGCCTTTTTTCCTTAAGAGAACAGAACTTCATTCTGTTTACAATGACAAAGAACCAAATCCATGATCTCAACATATGTAGACATTAATTAATGGTAGTCATTAAATATCTGACATTTAAGACGTGTGTCTGCAGGTAGAAAGTCATTTTCTCACTGTTCCTAATTTTATAATTACACTTAAGCAAATTAAATAGGAATTTTGTAATATTAAAAAAGGTATGATAAAGCACAGTTAAATAGAATTAAATCTAAGGTAAATAAATCTGAAAAATTAGCTTCATACCAGGATTTTAACAGAGATGGAACCTTTGTGATTTTATTCCTTCAAAATATTAAAAATAACAAAACACACAACTTAAATAATGACATTATTTTATTGGACTGGCCCCAAACAGTGGCACACCATCATCGCCTGCAACACAACCTTTCTTCCCATCTGTGAAATCCATTAATCATGAAGAGTGCAAGGCAGCGTCACTGCAGAAATATTTATAATTTTATTTTTTTTTTTTTTTTTTTTTTGGTATTGTAATTTTTTTTTACATTTAAATCTAACAAAAAGAGGCTTCCTGTGCCGTGAATTTCACCTGGTGCTCTTTAGTATTTTCACACACACATTATCCTGGAATATTTACACCTTTTGGGGCCTGAGGAGAGAAAAAGGAACAATAATTCATGAGGGATATTTCCATAAATCTTGAGTTTTAGCGCGTCAGGAGTGTGGCGAGTTTCACCTACAGTTCAACACACTTTGTTCAAAAGTCCAGGGAAGTCGTTAACATCTTGATTCTCTCATGGTAGAGCCTGGTGGAAAGTTGCACTCAGAAATATTGACGTTTTCATTTATTTATTTTTATATTAGAGAAACATAAGATTACCTCTGTCCCAGTGTAACGGTGGAGGCTCGTCGTCGTCATTGTCCTCATCTCTCGGCCGGTGATACATCACTTTCCTCTGAGTGCTCGTCTCTGTCAAAGGTTAGGGTTTAATGTGACAAGTGATTATAATTTTAAAGTCAAGAAAGAGTTTGCTTTCAGATGATAATGGAGCTAAGAATTTAGGATCCATAATTTATCTCACTGTTGGGTGATCTATTTTAAAGTTTGTGCCACTTTGCAAACCATTCACTCTCCCACACCAAACTCCATAGAGAAAACCATTGATTTTAGCTCACGGGGACACAGGAGCTGCTGGTCTACTGCTGCCTCGTGTGGTCGGTTTGTGTCACTGAGGTAAATATGAATGAAAGATTTTAAAGCCGAAGTAACAAAATTAGAAACTGCAACTCACTGGTGGAGGCAGCAGTGGATCAACAACTCCTGTGTGATGTGATGTAAAAATTACTGATTTTCTTTATGGGGTTTGGTGTGGGAGAGTGAGTGGTTTACAAACTTCAGTTTCCTGTTGGAAAAGTCTGTCTAACAGTGAGATAAACATGTGAACATAGTCAGAAAGTTGCTGAAATCCATTTTGCTGGCAGTCATTTTGTCACACAGCATGTGTCTGCCTGTATTTTACTCTGTAAAGTCAGGAATTCAATATAACTATGATACAACTTACACACCTTTCAGTTCAGGTGATTCCTGTTGCCATTTATAGTTTTTTTCTTCTTCCATTTTATAAATTGATTTTAAGAAACAAGCTCAATGTTGATGTTTTTAAGTACAAAACTAGAAACCCAAAACTAAAATGTTAGAGAAAACATTTGACATTTCTCTACATTACATGTGTAACGTGTTCTCAGACATATAATCCCTGGTGGTCATTTCACCAGAACATGAGGGACCAATTTAGGGCCAAATTTGTTGTTGTGCTGCCGTTTGGTCAAAACTGGCAACCTTGTCGTTGCAGAGGAGCTGTCTGTCTTCTCCTGGGAACGACATCGCCCTCTGTCCACCTGGCCTGGTCAGCAGTGGTCAAGTCCTCTCTGCAGTGTCCATCTAAAGAAAGAGTTAGCACACTTCAGCAAAGAACGATTATCCACTAAAAGGGTCCAGGGTGCAAAATTTAGACACTTTTACTGGCAGAAATTGATTAAACTACTATGAAGCACCAAAAGTATGCTTGAATAATAAGGGTCCTACTTAATGGAGGCCGCCACAACACTCATAGTTCCCTGACGCTGAGTTACAATCTGCATTCTCGCCATTAAATATCATTAATTCTACCACACTGGACCTTTAAAAAGAATAAAAATCCCTGGCTGAAACCTACCTTGGCATGTTCTGCACTGCAGCTCACTGACCGTCACCTCTGCGATCCCTGCATCAGCTGATTCCTGCTGGTGGAATGGATCTGAAGGGTCTTTGTACTGGCCTCTTTTGTACCAGGGTTTTCCCGCGTGTCTTGATGGGACAGAGTGGGGCTTCCTGGTTGAGGTGTGCTTCCTCACGACCACTCGAACCGGCTGCTCGCACCCTCTTCCGTACCTTCCCTCCTCCTCCGAGTCTCCAGCTTCATCTCTGTACACCGTTGAGGTGTGGACTTTGCTCCGCCCGGTGCCCTTTGCCAAGTTTTTCCCGCAGCAGACGCACACAAACCTCTTTGAACCCGGCAGCCACATGTCTTCCACCTCCTTGGCAGCTGGTGGGGACGCTCCGATGACCTCGGAGAGCCTGCGACCTGCGTACACACTCTTAGGGAAGAGGTCTACGTCATCCAGATCTGTGGAGATCATCTCGTCCCTGGAGGAGAGCTCGTCAAGAGACGGGCTGAGGACACTCATCCGCTCGTGTGTGGTCTGCATGGACAGGTAGTTGTAGAGGTATGGGGCTGCAGGCGAGGAGAAGCGACCACCTCCTGCAGCTCCGGGCGTCAAAACACTCTCAAAAGGCAGCTTGATGATCTGGTAGCTTGGATCAGGTTTGGCTCCATCCAGGGAAGACGTTTGCTGTTCCGCGTTTGAGGCATGGTTGGAGCTTTTAACCTCTTTGATAACAGACGTAGTCAGTGAGGACTTCAGGAGCTCGTCAGTGTCGCATTTGTGAACACTCGCACCGGTCACCACGACGTCTGACTGGACATGTGCGACCTCCTCTTTGTCACCAGAGACAGAGTGTTCATCGTGTGCGATCCGCTCAAGCCCGTGATGCTCCTCATGAACAGAAGAGCTATCAAGAGGCAGCTCCTCTTCCAACACTCCCGACCAACATCCATAAGGACTCAGGGTGTCCAGGCTCCTGCGGCTGGACTCCCCGTCGTACACCGCGGTGGTGGAGTCACTCAGTGTCACAGGTGGACACTCCAGATCATCAGGCACCGACGGCAAGACGTGACCTTGCTCTTCACTTTTCTTCTCTTCTTCTGGAGAGAACATGCCCGAGGATTGGGAGGCAACACCAGAGTCCAGTTCTCTCTCCGTGCCCTGTCTGAGCTCGCCGGTTCGGATTTTGTCCAGGCACTCGATGAGCTTGGTTATGGCATCGCTGGGGTCGGTCTGAGCCTCTGAACAGGCCATTTCTCGACGCCCTTGAGGCTGCGGGTGATGCTGTTGCTGCTGCTGCTGCTGGCTCCAGGTGGGAGCGTGGAACCGGGGTTCAAACATTCGCCTGTAATCGACTGGATATATCGGCGCATGTGGGAAAACAAAGCCAGGATACTGCATGTACTGGTAAGGATACATACAGGGACGATTGACGCTAAAACCTGGAACAACAAACACATGTGAGATGTTAGGTAATTGAAACTGAGTGGCTGAAAAAGAGATAGTTCGTAGTATGGTTTTTGTAATGTGTTTTTATGGGGTTCTGACACACGAACTACCTTGAGAAACAAGGAAATTATATGGAGCAACTGAAAATATAACAGAAAATAAAAACATGTAAAACACTGAACAAGTTTGGCCAACTATAGAAAGGAAGAAGAAACTGAAGTACACTGACTTGAATTGATAGTGACTTTTTTGACTTTTTCCTTGATATTGATTTCTTATGTAGCTTAAAACAAGTCTCTGAAGTTTTGATTTGACTTGAGTTTAAAAAGAGAGAAAAAATGGGGGATAGTTTGCTGTTATTACCTATACAGGACATTTACTGTATTATATTTTAAACATTTTAGCCTCTTAAAAGGCTCACCTAATAAAATTTACGATATCTTAATATAGGTGTCACCAGCAGACTGTTTTCCACCTAAGCTATGAAACCTTCACCCTCCCATTCCAAATTCCATAGAGAAAATTAGCATTTTTAGCTCACAAGGATACAGGAGCTGCTGGTCTATTGCGTCTTTGTTTAGCAAATTTATGGCACCGAGGTAAATCTGAATGAAGGATTTCAAAGCCGAGGTCATAAAACGAGACATTTGAACTTACTGATTGAGGCAGCATTGCATCAACAACTGCTGTGTGCTGCGATGTAAAAAGCACTGGATTTCTCAGTGGGCTTTGGTGTGGGAAGAGTGACACAGACTTCTACTCGGTTTTCTGTCTGCCAGTACCTCATAGATCTACATTTCAGCAAACATTTGAACTATCTGTTTATGTTTTGAACGCTTTGATACCTCCAGGCAAACCATAGTGACCGTATGGGTTGGTCATCTGCCAGTGCTGGTACAGGTAATAAGGTTGAGATGGAGGTTGGACGTAGAAGAAAGGCCTGGGGTGTTGGTGACTTCTCTGTTGTCCACTCTCATATGTGTGAGGCTGCTGGCTTCCATCTGTGGCACGAGAAACATCGCAACAACAAAAATATCAAAGCACAATTTGTCAAAAGTTCATTTTAGACTCCATGTTTCCTGAAAATGTCTCGATTGAACTCAAACCTTTACCGTCCATGTTCACGTTCACGTTCTTGCTCAACCTGTCAGAATAAAAGTCCGTGGAGGAACGACAAAAAACGACATTAATTAATAAACATCCCCCAGCTCCTGGAAAATAAAGTCACGCTTTTCTTTTTATTTTAACAGTCTATTTTCCTTTTTAAACAAACACAAGTAAGAAAAGCTTCTCTCTCAGCTCCACATGACGCCGACTGACAAAGGCACAGATTCTCCTCTAATTAGTCCAACAGGAAACACCTGGTGCTCACACTGGACCTGGATCACATGAAGCTTCTGCAGCTTCTGCAGCTTCTGCAGCACAAACATGTGCAACGTTCATGTCACAAACTGCTCAGAAAGTTTCAAATAAAACGCAGGAAAATAGAGGAAAATGTAAATATGGAGCTCAGTGATTAAATTTGCAATTTTAGGAAATTTACAAAAATAAAATTAATTTTTTCTTAACGGGTAAAAACATTATATTTTTGTAGGAATTAGAGAAAATATATTAAGACATTCCCCCTAAAGCTCTCTGTGTGTTTTTCCTTATTGTTGTCTGGTTTATTTTAATCTTCCCCACATTTCTATAAAACAAAACAAACAATAAATAATAAATCGACAACAAAAATAAAGACTTGATCATGGTTTATACTGATTTTCATCAAAATGTTAAATATCTCATAGAGTCTGCTTTGGTAGAATGAAATTATCCCCAAACCTTAGAAAATAATCGCCATTTGTTAGTAATCATAAGTAAGTAATCATATGGTCCATAAAATATCAGAAAATATTGATCAGTGTTTGTCAAACCTGGAAACCATGATGTTCAGAAATGTCTTGTTTTTGTCCACAGACCAATTGTTTCAGTTTTTAATGAGTTCCTTGTTAGATGGAGCAAAGAAACCAGAGAATATTCACATTTAAGAGGCTGAAAAATAAGACAGCTTGTTTTACTCGAAATTTTTATCATCAATCAGGCCGATTATCAAAACTGTTTCAGTCCTATAACATATACATCTACATTATTCTCAATAAATATCAGGAAACTATGACTTTAATCTCACAAGTCAGGCTTTTTCAGGGCCACGTGTGAAATGTCAAATTCTAACTTTAATCTCATTTTTTTTGAGAAAGAAAAAAGTGATTTTTGAAAAAACAAATGACTTTTTCCCCCAGAATTCTGACTTAAGTATCAGAAGCCATGTGGCCCTAATCCTCTTCCGTAGTAATATATATATATATATATATATATATATATACATATATATATATACATATATATATATATATATATATATTCTGGGGAAAAAGTCATATTTTATATATATATATGTCGGTGTGGCTCGTAATTTGTCCGGTATATATATATGTATACGTATATATACGTATACAGTATATACTGTCCCTTCTGTGTTGTGGTTGCGGTTCTATGTCCTGCTGCTGTGTGCGTGTCTGCCCAGCAGAGGTCGCTGTCGGGCCTCTTAGTTTGCGCGCATGCGTGTTTGCCTAATTTGGCCTCTGGTCTTTCAGGCGCTGATGATGCGCTGAAAGGTTGTCCGCTGCTCGACGCTTGTCCACGACTGTTTAATGTCTAATTTCGGCTCCGGGCGCTTACTTTGCAACTTCGAGCGGACAGGAAAAGCCCCGTCGATGGTTCGGCGTGTGAACAGTTACCGCGGCGGAGTCTGGATGCTCGCAGGTAAACTAGCTTCCGTTTATATAGCCGTCTTAGCTTAGCGGTGCTGCCCAGCAGCATGACCGCTCTGTAAATGTTGGTCACCGCGCTGTCGGTGTGGCTCGTAATTTGTCCGGTTCTGGGTGAATTCATATTAGTTGATGGCGTCAGATGCTCGGATGTGTTGCGCTCACTGGCGGAGATGCTAGCGCGTTAGCGGACAGCGTCACTGTGCTGTGGGGGGAAGCTAAAGAATGCTAACCCACTAACATGACACCGACGCTAACTGATCAGATGTATTGATTTTAAAATAAAACAGTAATTATAGCCACGTGGGCGATCACATTATTTGTAATGAGGTTATAGGGAATGTGTTCAGTCGGGCTAAACCCAAGCGTGCCTGATTTTATACTGGGTTTGTTTTGGACATGGTGGCTAACGGTGGCGTGCTAACTTTAGCTTAGCTAGCTAGACGGTTAGCAGCAGGCTAGTTTAGAAAATTGTGGAACTACGCGTGAATGATTGCGGTTTTTTTTTTTTTTTGCGCAATCATTTATTACAGCAACATGTTTATCGCATTTATGTGTTTGTAAAACGTTTGAGAATGGCCTGCCTTTGCGTTAAGCATGAAGCTAACGTGTGAAAGTGGTCTCCTATTAGTTTTAAGTAGGGATGCGCGATATGATTGGCACAATATTGGTATCAGCAGATAGTGGCTTTAAAATGTCTACTCAGACAAATCAAACTAAGGTCTGCCGATATAACAACTACAACGGTAGGCCAAATAGGCTGCCACCTGTTAGCGCCCTCTGCATCTATTCTTTTCCTACATTTATTTATTTTTGCTCAGTGTTGAACATTTATATCTACACCTGTTGTGTCTTGAGCATGAAAAATAGTAGGTGAATTTCACTACAGAAGAGACTAAATGACCTCTGCAGTTGGGCGCAAGGAAAAACATAAAATCCCTTTGGTTTCGGCCCCAGCACTTCCAGTATATCGGATATTAGGATATAAGGTCCAATATCATGCATCCCTAGTTTCAACATCTATCCAAAATGCTATTTTTAAACTAAAGACTAAATGTTAAATGTGTGTAGATCTCAATGATATTGAATGTAAATGTTTTTTATTCATGTAGTGTCCCCTTGTGAAATATGTTAATTTTAGTAGCTTCATGTACAGCGGTGACTAATACTATCTGCAGGTTTGAGTGCGAACCTGGGTGTGTTTCATCATCACCGTGCGGTGAAGGATGTAAAATTCATCCATGCAAATCACCTGTATTTTGAATATTAATTTGAGTGGTTGCCATGACCCTCGGTGTTTAATCTGCTATTATTTGCCTTTTATTTATTTTTTTGATCTGATGCCACACGTGGTAGCTGCGGTGCCTCAGTATTGTTCTGCATCAGGTGGGGAGTCTGTACTTTGTGTTCTCTGCTGCTGCTGCTGCTGCTGCTGTTGCTGCTGCTGCTGCTGCTGTTGCTGCTGCTGCTTAAAGCTGGTGAAAGCTCTCTGTGTGTCATGGTTACCTGCCAAGAAGCACAAAGATGTTTGGGTGTGTGAGCAGAAGCAGAGCTTGAGTCTTAGCACACCTTATTATTAAAAAAAAAAATCCCTTATTTTCATATTCAATTTGTCTGTCAATTTGCTCACTTAATTTAGTGCTGGTTTAATAATTAATTAAGTTAATCAGTGTTTCCCAAACCTGAAATATTCACATTTAAGAAGTTGAAAAATAATAATAAAAAGGTCCCTCTCTTCTTGATTTTTATATTAAAATAGTATGAATTATTATTGTTGTTATACATATTTTTATGAATACAGTCGGCTGTGTAAAAGAATATTTTAGGGCTGCAGCTATCGAATACTTTGGAAATCGAGTATTCTACCGAATATTCCATCGATTCACAGAGTAATCGGTTAAAACGTACATTTATCCTATTCCTCCTGTTACTTTCGCTTTGCTGCGTTTTGCTCATTTTCGCTGTATTCACTGTTTTCGGTCCCGGCGTCTGCCGTTCTGTACGGCTAAACTGTCCACACGTTATCCAAAGCCCGCTTCCGTCTTCTTCCGCTTTGTAGGGGACGCATAGCCTGTGACATAAGCACGTTGTGTCACACTAAAAAGAATCCGTGCGAAACATGCGCTTTAAATGTAATTAAACGAGGCTTCGAGGCAGAGGAAATTCCTCGATCATTTTTTGTAATCGAGTTACTCGAGGAATCGTTGCAGCCCTAGAATATTTTGTCTCTTGTTGTTATAACCAACAATGTTGAGGTTTTCGTTAGATCAGTGCATAATGGTATGCCAATTATTTTCCTGATTAATTGAGTACTCGTTTGGTCTCTAAAATGTCACAAGATTTTGATCACCATTTGCCAAACATGGAATGAATGATGATTCAAATACCTTGTTTTGTCCACAAACCAAAATTATTGGTATGTTTAAATGATTTCTTTGGTATATGGAGCAAAGAAACTAGAAAATGTGCACATTTAAGGAGCTAAAAAAAAAATTATTTATTGAAAAAAACACTTAAACTGGTAAATCGAATAATAGTTGCAGCCCTAATCAACAAATATAGTTTGTTTATTAATAGTAAGGAAAAGCCAATACTTGTTGTCAGTCCAATTTTGAGCCAAACCGTTCAATCAGGTATCAGAAAATAAAAACCTAACCTCTGGTACCATCCATTATTTCACCAAATACAGACTGTAGACACTTTTTTACAAAGCAGTGACAGCATTTTGACTGAGTTGTATTGTGTCAAACATCTTTTGGAAATGATGCGTTCACCAATTCAAAAAAAAAAAGACGTTACATGGCTGTAAATCAGGCACAATATTATGCACACATTTGCTCTTGTCACATGCTTGAAAAAACTTTGTCGATTTAAAATTCATCCTGATAATTGTCAGTAAAAATGTGGATTTTTGCGTCAAAGTTGAAAATACAAGTTGACTTTACACTTCTTTATGAACAGAAGATTACAAAATTACTGTTGAACTAAATAAAACATTTTACACATTTAAAGTTTTGTATTTATTTAATAATTGAAACAATTTCTGTGTGATCTTTTTGTCAGTGTTCTAAATGTAAAATGTCTGCTTTCTGTGCTCCAAATAACACATTTATAAACATCATTTTGTAACATGTTTCACACCAGTTCATTTGGTTATGAAAATAATTGTGAGTTGCAGCCCTAATTGTAGTGCTTTCTTTTGAAATAAAGGCTCGGCTCTTCCACTCGCAGCTTCAGATTCAGAGTTTCTACATGTTCTGTGCTTGTGTTTATTCATCTATTTTTGCGTCTCTCCTGTGTTTCAGACGAGCCCTGATGTGACAGTCGTCGCGTCCGCTCTACCTCCGGTCCCCAGTGCCTCACTGCATGACCTCAGACAACACATGTACCTGTGAGAGGGGCGGGAAACCGGCCCTTCCTCTCCACTCCTGACCGTCACACTCGGTTTCCACGGACCCCAAAAACCTTCTCATTTCCCCCCCCCCCCCCCCCCCCCCCCCCCCCCCCCCCCCACCCCCCCCCCCCCCCCACACAGGAGTTAAACACCTCCACTTGAGCCAGTGGAGGTGTTGAGGAGCTGCTGCCTCGGGTGTTTTACCCGCTTTAATCTGGAAAAAGTATAGATAGATTTTTATTTTATTTTTTTTCTTCTTGTTGGCTTGTGTCCGGTTCTGCCGGCCGTGTGACTGTTCAAAACTGGGGCGCGATTCATGGGATGCAACCATGTCGGATCTCGGTGAGCGCAGGCCGGTCAACACGGACTACGCTGTCTCCCTGCTGGAGCAGCTCAAGTTCTTTTACGAACAGAAATTACTGACTGATGTTGTGCTGCTGGTGGAGGAAACGGAGTTCCCATGTCACAAGATGGTTCTGGCCACATGTAGTTCCTATTTCAGGTGAGTGTGCCGCAGCATTATCACCCCCGCCCCACCCCCACCTTGCTGATCTTGTTGTACATTGGGTGGGGGAATTTCCTGTTGTTTTAAACGAGCTGATTGTGACCACGCTGCCTCCTACAGTTTCAATGAATAATGCAGCGTGCAGGTTTTTGTGCTTAAAGACGGCAGTTATTCCCCCCGTCACAGTGTGGGTGTTTGTTGAGGTGCGTTGTCATCATGTAGCACAGTTATTATGTATGGAAGGGCTCACCTCCTACTGTTACAATGAATAATGCACTACACCATAGAGCAAGTGTCACCCACACTATATGTCCAGGACTGAACATAAGATGATGTTTCCTTTTAAAGTGATTGTTCATGGTTTGTGGTGGAGCGACACATAGTCGGGGATTAACAAGGAGCCCACTTAATAAAATCTACATCCGCATAAATTTATGATACCGTAAGAATATATTTGCCATTTTATCTCTACGTTTGACAACAGTTTCTGCCCAGGAAACTGAAGTGAACTGAAGTTTAGCCACTCACTCTCCCACACCAAAGTCCATAGAAAAAAACAGTTATTTTAGCTCACAGGGACACAGGAGCTGCTGGTCTACTGCTGCCTCGTGTGGTCACTTTGTGTCACTGAGGTAAATCTGAACGGAGAATTTCAAAAACCGAAGTCACAAAATAACACATTTGGACTTGGTGATGGAGGCAGCAGTGGGTCAACAGCTCCTGCGTGCTGTGATGTAAAATTGCTTATTTTCTCTATGGACTTTGGTGCAGGCAGTAAGCGGTTGACACAAACTTGAGTTTCCACTTCAAAAAAAAAAAAATCCGCCCAGTGATGAGCTTAAGTGGAGATCATTCTTAAAACGATGTATAATTTATTAGGTGAACCTTTTAATGAAGTGGTTAAACAAGGCTTTTCCACAAGTGCTAATCGTCAGTCAAATGGCTCTGGCATTCAGCCAGCTACTTAATTATCGTAGAGTATTAATACATTTAATTTACTCAACTGCTGAAGCTAACAGACCTTTATTTTGAGGCTAATTTTTATGAATAGGTTTTGTTTGTTCTCTTTGTTTAATTTTCTTATATTCGACCCTTTTCCACTGTAGGAACTTTTCTCATTTACCTGGGTAATTAAGAAACCGCAGCACATTTCCACTGAAATTACCCGGGTAAATATTACCCTGGTAGCTGCTTTACCCCGGTAAATTTAGTACCTCCTCTGGACTAGGGACGTTTCAGATTACAGGAACTTTGGATGGACGGGGCTGCATGGAACACATTTTACAGCTGTTTCTGTGTTGCGAGCTATAGCGACTTTGTCTCTATATTTAGCGAGTATTCAGACCCTCTAGAAACTCTTTTTCATAAAAACGACTAGCGACAAATCTAGCGTCTTTTTCTTGTGTTATTTACACGTATCGTTCAAAAGGTCTTTACACACCGGACGGAACCAACGAGAGAGTGATTCTGATGAGACGCAGCCTCTCGTGAACATCAAGAACGATGAGAAGAAACTGATAAATTACGAGGAAGAGAAAAGTATCACATCACTGCCGCTGCTGTTCTCTGGCTGATGCAGCTCACGGTGATGTCAGTAAAAACTATTCTGAAGCTTGATTTTCACTCTAACCATCTCACTGAAGCACTTTACAACCCCCGTCATCAACAACACTCAAGACGTTTGAGGTGCGGTGGAAACACAAACTACACAGATTAACAGGAATTTATTTATCCAGGTAAATGAGTTCCTGTTAATTTTGGTGAAAAAGAGTATATTTGGTTGAAATGCTGACTTAAGTTCCACACTTTTGTCTGCTAAATGTGTTTCTCCTTGTGTGTCACAGGGGGTGTAGACATTGCAGGCATCGCTGACTGTTTCTTAACATTATACAACCACACTTAAAAAAAAAAAAACCCTCTCCCTTTGTAACAGGAGGCTCCATTTGCCATCTTTTGATGTGGTTCTACATGGAACAAACCAAGTAGTCACTAACCTGTAGAACCACAGACGCTTATCCCTTGAGGCCCCTAAAAGGGCTCTTTTATACTCACAACATTGCATAATAAAGTGTGTGTCTTCTTGTACTTGTTGCAGAGTGAGGACCAAATATCGTATAAACACCTACAGAGTGAGGACATTTTGTCTGGTCCTCACTTCTTTAAAGGGCTTTTTCAGGGTTAAAACCTGGTTTTAGGGTTAGGCATCTAGTTGTGATGGTTAAGGTTAGGGTAAGGGGCTAGGGAATGTATTATGTCTATGAGGGTCCTCACTTTGATAGAAGCGCAAATGTGTGTGTGTGTGTGTGTGTCCTGCAGTAAATGTAAAAAGAGCACCAGCAGCAGCTCTGGGAAGAGTCCATCTGTACATGACGGGGGCTCATGCAGCATTTTGGGCATGTTATCTACATCGCTGACTGTCTCAGCCTCTCCATTCCGCCCTCCCACACACACACGCCCCTTACCCTAACCCTAAAACCAGGTCTTCACCCTGAAAAAATCCCTTTAAAGAAGTGAGGACCAGACAAAATGTCCTCGCTTTGTCAAAATGTCCTCGGTTTAAAGGTGTTTATACGATTTTAGGTCTTCACTCTGCAGTGAGTACAAGAACACATACACACACACACACACACCTTTGTGCTTCTATCAAAGTGAGGACCCTCATAGACATAAAACATTCTCTAGCCCCTTACCCTAACCTTAACCATCACAACTAAATGCCTTGCCCTAACATAAACCCAATTCTAACCCTAAAACCAGGTCTTAGAAGAAGTGAGGACCAGACAAAATGTCCTCACTTTGACAAAATGGCCTCACTTTGACAAAATGTCCTCACTTTGTAGGTGTTTATATGATTTTTGGTCCTCACTCTGCAGCGAGTACAAGAACTCGCACACGCATACATGTTTGTGCTTCTATCATAGTGAGGACCCTCGTAGACATAAAACATTCTCTAGCCCCTTACCCTAACCTTAACCATCACAACTAAATGCCTTACCCTAACCTAAACCCAATTCTAGCCCTAAAACCAGGTCTTAGAAGAAGTGAGGACCAGACAAAATGTCCTCACTCTGTAGGGTTTATATGACTTTTGGTCCTCACTCTGCAGCAAGTACAAGAACACACACACTCGCATGCATTCCAAAAAAAAGGTCCGGGTGACTTAATGCCGCCCTCTTCTCCGCCGTTTCCCACACACTCGTTATCTGGTGCGAACATGCAAAGCATTTCCCCTCGAGGGTTCAGAGGTGTTGCTGTGTTTCCTCTAAACTACGACTGCACGCCGTCCCTCTTTTCCTGCCGCTCTGCTGCGTCCCCCCTTCCCTTCCCCGCTCACACTCGCTCGCATTGCTTCACAGAAACGGGGGAGACGAGGCGCTGGGAGCTCGTGTTTGTTGGGGAAAGTCTGGTCACGTCGGTCTTGGTGAAAGATGGAGAGGAAGGGGGGGGGGGGAGGAAAGACAGAGTAAAAGGGAGGAAGGGGGAGTGCAGGGCAAGGGGTATGTATGCCTGCAGAGTTGCGTAATCCCGGCTGGCAGGTTTAGTCCACACTGTGATCAACACACCCCAAAACCCGTGTTCAGAAGCTGAGAGCTGTTATGTAGATCATTAAAACACATTTATTTAGTTAGCTTTACTGCTGATTCATCCAACTGTAGTTAAAGTTTATGGATTATCGTAATCTGTAGAAAGTAAAAAATCTTGTCCACAGCCGACGTCTAATTTCTTACTCACTTAACCATTTTGTGTCCTGCAACTAATAATTATTGATTAAATAATGATTCATTTTGTACATTATTTTGTCAATAAACTAGTTTGCTGCATAGAACGTTCCCAAACCTGGAGATGATTATTTAAATGTCTTGTTTTGTCCACAAAACAATTTTTTTTGTCATATGGAGCAAAGAAAGGGATAATATTCACATTTACTCAAAAAATGTGTTTTAATAATTTATAAAAGCTACTCAAACTAATTAATCGATTATCAACATAGTCGACGATTAATTGTCAATTGTAAATAAGAAATGGGAAAATATAGTTTCTTAGGGCCCAAAGTCAAATCCAAAGACTTCTTACTATGTCAGGACAACAGACCAGAACTTGGACGTACAGTTGGAGTGAAAGGTTTTTCTAAACTGTATTACAGTTTTTATCATCTGTGATTTTCGGGGGGGGGGGGTTTCTAGTATGATTGGTTGTTTTATAATGAACTGTATTACAGTTTTTATCATCTGTGATTTTCGGGGGGGGGGGGTTTCTAGTATGATTGGTTGTTTTATAATGACTCTGAGAACCAGCCTGAGTCACGGACAACAACCAGGAACTGAAGTTTTCTCCCACACCAAAGTCCATAGAGAAAATCAGTGATTTAACATCACAGCACACAGGAGTTGTTGATCCACTGCTGCTTTCATCAGTAAGTTCAAATGTCTTGTTTTATGAGTTTGGCTTTTGAAATCCTATGCTAAGGTTAACGCAAGTGACACAAAGTGACCACACGAGGCAGCAGTAGACCAGCAGCTCCTGTGTCCCTGTGAGCTAAAATCACTGATTTTCTCTATGGACTTTGGTGTGGGAGAGTGAGTGGCTTACAAACTTCAGTTTCCTGTTGGAAAAGTCAGTCTTAACAGTGAGAAAAAGACGTGAAAATGTTCTTAACACATTGTAGACTTTAGCTGACACAGATTTTATCAGGTGAGCCTTTTGTTAAGTGTCTAAAATCTGTTAATCCATGGTGTCTGAGCTGCACAAGGACTGCAAACATGTGTGTTTCAAACTGGTTTCCTGAGCTTTTGTCCCTTTGCATGACTTTGAAGAAGCCACAGGTCTGTCCAGCATCATGGGTTTGTTGTATGCTGTAGAAACCAAGCCCTGTCAATCAACAGAAACTCTCAGTCCCCGTGTTTTCTGCTGTTCCATCTTAAAAACATGTCTGCAACAAGTGTGTGTGTGTGTGTGTGTGTGTGTGTGTGTGTGTCACCAGCGACGAGGCTGGTGTAAATATAATTTTAGCTGCTCGCCATGTGTTTTAAAAAAATGAGTAATTGATGTAGTGAGAGATGTTTGAAGAGGCTGTGAGTCAAAGTGAGAGCTGTGCAACAGTCCACACACACACACATACATGTGTGTGTCATTCTCTGTCTGCAAAACGTGTTTGGTCCCAACATCCTCTCCAAATAACCCGAATAAAACCAAATAAATGAATGTTATCACGTTTCTACATCACTGTTTAAGGCAATATATTGATATTTTATCTATATCATCACATGAGACTAGATGTTTTTTTTCATGGTTAAGTGTCTGCGATGACTTTTCCTAGTTTTCAAGTCTGTGTTGCATTAAACCATCTTATTAATTTAAATAAATTAGTGCAGTACACTCATATATAGATTAAACAAAAAGTCACCTAAGAACACCTAAATCTTTAATTTTTATATATATGTGTGTATATATATATATACGTATATATATACGTATATATATATATATATATACATATATACGTATATATATATGTATATAGTCACTTTCATTGTTTGTAACACGCATAATAAATATTCTTTCAACATTAAAAAAAAAGCCAAAGAAGAAACCCGATATGATCTGAAATGGAATAACAGTATTTTAAGCTTGTAATACATTTTTTTTTCAACATTTTATAGACCAAACGACGAGACAAACTTTAAAATAAATTAATCTGTTCGTTAATTTCTCAAATAATTGGCTATAAACAACAAAATTGCTTTGTCATTGTGAGTCATGATTTTAAAGTTACTCAAGGCTCCACTCAAAAAAGTCTCATCCCTTTAGTGTTATTGTATTTTAATGGTTACAAGTATTTAAAGCTTATTTTATCAATGATGGTGAATATTGTGATGAACATTCTTTCCCAAACCTCAAAATCTTTTCACTGTCATAGAGAAGCAAACTACAAAATATTCACATTTAAATATTTATTTCAAATTCACAGAATTAATCATCAAATATCCATTTTTAAGAACCAGTTCTGCTTTGCTTTTTTATTTATTTATCTTTAGTCTTTTGCTTTGAAATATTAAGTGTTGAGCTTAGTTTGCAGAACCTAAAAAGTAAAAAAATCGGAAATATAGTCAACATGGTTAATCTTACAATCGGGACACACACCCGTGATTTAATAAAACATTTTAAATAAATGTAATTTTAATAAGGTTATTACATGATGTCATGCCGAACAAAAAAAGCAGATTTACAGAAACAACAGTAAGTCATGACGTTGCTCTTCACTTTGTTCAATAACCTCTTTGTTGTTGCAGAGCGATGTTCATGAGCGGCCTCAGCGAGAGCAAACAGACCCACGTCCACCTGAGGAACGTGGACGCAGCCACGCTGCAGATCATCATCACCTACGCCTACACGGGCAACCTGGCCATCAGTGACAGCACGGTGGAGCCGCTGTACGAGACGGCCTGCTTCCTCCAGGTAGTCGACTGAAAACTGTCACTCACTGTGTGATGTTTTTTGTCACCCACAAAAATCTCTGAAGTGTTTTAATTTTGATTAATTTCGTCGTTAAACAGCCTTTTCTGACTGAAAACCGAAGTTTGTAAACCGCTCGCTCTCCCACACCAAAGTCCATAGAGGAAAATCAGTGATTTTAGCTCACGGGGACACAGGAGCTGCTGGTCTACTGCTGCCTCGTGTGGTCACTTTGTGTCACTGAGGTAAATGGGGAAAAAGGATTTCAAACACTGAAGTCACAAAATAACACTTTTGAACTGGATGATGGAGGCAGCAGTGGATCAACAAATCCTGTGTGCTGTGATGTTACAATCACTGATTTTCTCTATGGACTTTGGTGCGGGAGAAAGTGGTTTATACAGTTACACAAACTTTGTGAAAATTCTGTTTAACAGCACGAAAAAAGTTACAAACATGTTCATAAATATATAATATACTTGAAATTATTTTATTTGTTGAGCCTTTCGTTTATTGGCTAATACCTGTTTTTCCTCGTATTCGCCTTGTTTTCAGTGAGAGTGAGCCCCTGTGTCGCTCTCATAGCGCGGTTAGTTCTGAACACATGTCAGTACCACATTTTAAACCCTTCAGTATCTTTTGTACTTGATATATGGTCTCACATTTCATTCACTGTGGTTTTATTTTGAAATGTACCAGCAGAAACTGATCATGTAGGCTCCAGGATCAATAATCTTCACAAACATTTACATGAGAGAGGTAAAAAAAAAATGTGTCTGTTGGTTCAGAGAGAACAGAACGTTCTCAACAGTTGCCTCTGTCTTGTCTCTCTCTCTCAGGTGGAGGACGTGTTGCTGCAATGCAGAGACTATCTGGTGAAAAAGATAAATGCTGAGAACTGCGTCCGCATGCTGAGCATCGGCGACCTGTTCAGCTGCAGCGAGTTGAAGCAGAGCGCCAAGCGCATGGTGGAGCACAAGTTCCCCATGGTTTACCGCCAGGAGGCCTTCCTGCAGCTCTCCCACGAGCTGCTCGTCGACGTCCTGAGCAGCGACAACCTCAACGTGGAGAAGGAGGAGACGGTGCGCGAGGCAGCCATGTTGTGGCTGGAGTACAACATGGAGGCGCGGTCGCAGCACCTGTCCTCCGTGCTGAGTCAGATCCGCATCGACGCGCTGTCGGAGGTGACGCAGCGCGCCTGGTTCCAGGGTCTACCGCCCAATGACAAGTCCGTGGTGGTGCAGGGCCTCTACAAGTCCATGCCCAAGTTCTTCAAGCCTCGGTTGGGCATGACCAAGGAAGAGATGCTGATCTTCATGGAGGCGCTGTCCGAGACGCAAGTCGAGGGCTACGTCATGTGCGAGTCCGTGCCCACGGCGGTCGTTTGTTACAGTCCACAGGCGGAGAAAGTTTACAAGCTACGCAACCCACCGGGTGATCTGCAAAAGGTGGGGACGCTTGTCACGCCCGACAACGACGTGTTCATTGCCGGCGGACAGATCCCGCTCAAAAACTCAATCACCAATCACGGCAAGAGCGGAAAGTTACAGGCCGTGTTCCGCTCGGTGGATAGCTTCTTCTGGTTTGATGCCCAGCAGAACATGTGGGTGCCCAAAACACCCATGCTGTGTGCGCGAATCAAGCCCTCACTGGTTTACTGCGAGGGCTACATCTATGCAATTGGCGGCGATAATGTCGGCGGCGAGCTGAACAAGCGCACGGTGGAGCGCTACGACTGCGAGAAGGACGAGTGGAGCATGATGAGCCCGCTGCCCTTTGCCTGGAACTGGAGCACGTCCGTTGTGGCGCACGACTGTATCTACGTGATGACGCACGACCTGATGTACTGCTACTTCCCCCGAGCCGACACGTGGGTTGAGATGGCCATGCGCAAGACCAGCCGCTGTTTCGCCTCCGCCGCCTCCTTCGGTGACCTCATCTTCTACATCGGTGGCCTCCACGTGGTCAGCAACTCTGGCATCCGCCTGCCAACAAGCACCATCGACGGGTCCTCCGTCACTGTGGAGATCTACGACGTCAACAAGAACGAGTGGCGCCTGGCCGCCAACATCCCCGCCAAGCGCTACTCGGACCCGTGTGTGCGAGCAGTGGTGCTGCTCAACTCTCTGTGTATTTTCATGCGCGAAACGCACATGAACGAGCGCGCCAAGTACGCCATCTATCAGTACGACGTGGAGCTGGACCGCTGGTACCTGCGGCAGCCTGTGTCCGAGCGCGTACTCTGGGACCTGGGTAAGGACTTCCGGTGCGCGGTGGGGAAGCTGTACCCCTCTTGTCTGGAGGAGTCTCCATGGAAACCTCCCACTTACCTCTTCTCGTCCGACGGGGCAGAGGAGTTCGAGGTGGACGGCGAGCTGGTGACGCTCCCCCACGTATAGCTCTTAACCTCCCCTCCGTTACCTCGCGGACTGACCGCAGAGGGACGAACGTGAAGGAGGGGAGCTGATGATGAATTCTCTGGAGAAAAAAAAAAGGGTTTGACCTTTTCTGCGTAGCGGCGGGATTTTCTGTTCGACAGCTGTTGGTGTCGAGTGATGGACTAACCCAAAAACAAAAAAGATGGCCCTTAAATGGATAGTTCAGGGGCTTTTTTTAAAGTGTGGCGTATGGGGTACTGACATTTTGCCGTCCTTGTCCTCAGTGCACCCACCGACATTGACCTTACCTAATCAAGTCTACGCCAGGTTACATCTACAAACTTACTTATTAAAATATAAACAGTCACTCACTCTCCCACACCAAAGTCCATAGAGAAAATCAGTGATTTTAAGCTTGTGGAGACATGGGAGGTGCTGGTCCACTGCTGCCTCGTGTGGTCAGTTTGTGTCACTTTGGTGTGTGAAATAATTTGGATTTACCGAAGTGGCATGATCACACATTTGAACTCACCGATGGAGGCAGCAGTGAGTCGTCAACTCCTGAGTGCCGTGATGTTAAAATCACGGATTTTCTCCATGGACTTTGGTGCAGGAAGGTGAAAGAAAACATCTTGCTGGGAAAGAATGTGTGATGAGAAGTGTTTTTCAGTATATGATTTAAGTTTTTGGGTGAAGGAGGTGGTGAAGACGACAATGAGTCGGCGTCTCGTACGGCCACACTTAAAAAAACTGAATTATTCCTTTAAAAAAAAATACTAGTAATCTGAAAATTTCAGTTTTTGTTTGTTTTCTTGGGTCATTTGTGACATCTGTTAGATATTATTACACCAGACTGTTTCTACAATGTGATAATCTAAATGTCAACTGATCTTTGATGATGATGATGATGATGCACTTACCTGCTAAACCTTCTCTGAATGACAATGGCAACTGTACTCCCCTCTCTCCTCTTCCTCTTCTCCTCCTCCTCTCTCACCACTGATAAAGGGATACTCCGTAGAAAATGTAGAGCATCAAACACCGTTAAAGTTTGGCCCTGAAAAGTTGTCACGATTCTGTGGAGGAGAAACGCTGCTCGGAGGGAGAACGGCGACGACAATAAAAGCTAAATATTATGTGAAAATTACTCCAATTATTCCAAAGCACGTAGCGTGTGACACTCAATTTTTGCAAAGTGTTTCATTTTACCTGGAAGTAAAATCTTTGCATCTTGACTGAGGTGAAGATTCAGTGGTTCTCTGAGGTTCTTGTGGTTCTTCTTGGAACAAACTGAATCAATTGCTAATCCAGCAGGAATTGGTTGGGAACGTTTTAATGTACGTTTGCTGGATGAACTAGAATATTTGATCAGGTTTCAGCAACAATCAGTGGAAATTTAGAGAAACGGACTGTGTTTTGTCTTTTAGAATGACACAAAAGAGTGTGAAGTTCTTAAGACGCAGATTTAAACCTTTATGGAGCCGCAACTAACGATTATTTTCATAATCGATTAATCTGTCTGTCATTTTCTAGATTACTGGATTAGCTGTTTGGTCCATAAATGTCAGAAAATGTTATGTAATGAAAAGTGTTGATCAAACCTCAGCATTTTCTTGATGTTCTCAAATGTCTTGTTTTGAGACCAAACCGGTTTTTACGTATCACAAAAACGGTCAAATCAAATCAATTAGCAATCAAGTCAATCGATTGGCCGTGACTGATCGGTTACATTATCGCAATAATCCTTTGTTTTTTCGTAACTTAAAAGCAACGTAATTTTGAGTTTTTGTTACAAAATGTTCATTCGGTCTCGGATCCGAGAAAGTGTAGGGAAAATTCCCGTCTTAAATTAAAATAATTAACATTATTGATCGACACGTCCACAACGTCTGAAAGCGATTTAAACGTACAGTTAGAGGAAAAGATTTCCAGATTTTCTCTTTACTAGTTCTGTCGGATGACTTAGTTTACATCATGCTGAAAGGGTATTACATAATCATTGCAGTTTCATATTTTTTTTTGGGATTATTTTTTAACACATATTTTGGGTCTTAACGGTCCAGTGTGGCGACATCTCGTGGTCAGAGTGCAGATTGTCTGGAAGTACCTGTAAAAATCTTATGGCGACGAAAACCAGTTTTTATTTAAAAGCACTCTCACACTTATACAGACATATTTATGAGTAGTTTATTCCATTTTTGGACAATAAATGAGACCCTTTAAGTTTGTTCGATTGAAGGAAAACGTACTTTATTGTTAACGTTTGTGTCGTAGCTGCTGCGGCTTCTTCCCTCCACCAAAGAGTCGAACCTGAAACTTTTCAGAGCCGCCTTTATGTCCACGTAAACAACAAAAAAAAACAAAAAACATTACTATTTCGACTTTGTCTACATGAGGAGCAGCGTCCAGAAGAGGGCGACTGCAGGTTCGGTCGCCCGTCGTCACTGCTCCGCCCTCCTTTGCCCTGACTCCGCCCCCTCAGCCTGTCTTCCACCACCTCATGATCACGTCATCACATACACACACTCGGTTCAAACGTTGGTTTCAGGCTCATGTATTTTTTTAGTATTATTATTTTATTATTATTATTATTCCCAAGCTGCTGAATTATATATATAATAAAATATATATTTTTCATATGTTATAAAAACTGTTCTAGTGTGGGGAAAATAACCAGGTCTATTTTGTATTAGTGTCTTTTTTTATTTTAATTTAATATCAGACATTACTGTAGTGTGATTGTGGGTAGATTTTTTTCCATTTTTCCTTTCGGAGTGAATATTGAGGATTCTTGCTGCTGATTGGTTGTGAGAGGAGAGGGCTGGCCCAGGGGCTGTTGCTACGGAAATCGTCCCAGCAACCACTAGCAGTAGTAGTAGTGGAGGGGGAGGGGGGAAGGTGGCTCCTCCCACCCTCGCTCCGACCTTAAAAACATGAGCACAGGTGCTTCATGACAAAAACCCTTAACTAGCATGTTTGGCTGCATCATATTCCTTTGGCACTGTATTTTGAATGAACGTTAATTTATTAAAAAAACATACCTGAACGTTCCAGACTCTGAGTCTGCGTTTGATTTTTTTTATCGTTGTGTTACTTACAGACTCAACACGACAACACGTTCAGTGTCATGACAACACGACGTCGCATTATGTGTCGTGATACAAAACTGACAACATGACAATACATTACGTTAGACGAAAACACATTCCGTGTCATGACAAAATTGACATAACATGACAACACGGTGTAACATGACCAACACATTGCGTTAGACGATAACACGTTACACGTTATGATACAAAACTGACATAACCCATTACGTGGCATGATACAAAACTGACAACATGACAATACATTACGTTAGACGAAAACACATTTTGTGTCATGATACAAAACTGACATAACAAATTACGTTAGACGAAAACACGTTACATGTTATGATGCAAAACTGACATAACCCATTACGTGGCATGATACAAAACTGACAACATGACAGCAAATTACGTTAGACGAAAACACATTTTGTGTCATGATACAAAACTGACATAACAAATTACGTTAGACGAAAACACGTTACATGTTATGATGCAAAACTGACATAACCCATTACGTGGCATGATACAAAACTGACAACATGACAGCAAATTACGTTAGACGAAAACACATTTTGTGTCATGATACAAAACTGACGTAACAAATTACGTTAGACGAAAACACGTTACATGTTATGATACAAAACTGACATAACCCATTACGTGGCATGATACAAAACTGACAACATGACAGCAAATTACGTTAGACGAAAACACATTTTGTGTCATGATACAAAACTGACGTAACCTGTTATGTGTCGTGATACAAAACTGACAACATGACAATACGTGTCATGATACAAAACTGACATAACATGACAACACGGTGTAACATGACCAACACATTGCGTTAGACGATAACACGTTACATGTTATGATACAAAACTGACATAACCTATTACGTGGCATGATACAAAACTGACAACATGACAATGCACTATGCGTCATGATACAAAACTGACATGACAACAAATTACGTTAGACAAAAACACATTTTGTGTCATGATACAAAACTGACAACAAATTACGTTAGACGAAAGCACGTTACGTGTCATGATACAAAACTGACGTAACCTGTTATGTTGCATGATACAAAACTGACAACATGACAATGCACTACGCGTCATGATATACAAAACTGACATAACATAACAAATTACGTTAGACATTAGATGAAAGCATGTTACGTGTCATGATACAAAACTGACGTAACCTGTTATGTGGCATGATACAAAACTGACAGCAAATTACGTTAGACAAAAACATGTTACTTATCAGTGATACAAAACTATTTTGTGTCATGACAAAACTGACATAACATGACAACACATTATGTTAGACGAAAACACGTTACGTGTCATGATAAAAAAAACTGAAAAAAACTCATTATGTGTCATGATACAAAACTGACAACATGACAGCAAATTACGTTAGACGAAAACACGTTACATGTTATACAAAACTGACACGAGAACACAGGTGCTACGACACAACACTGTAACATGACAACATATTACGTTAGACGTTAGAGGCAGCAGTAGACCAGCAGCTCCTGTGTCCCTGTGAGCTAAAATCACTGATTTTCTCTATGGACTTTGGTGTGGGAGAGTGAGTGGTTTACAAACTTCAGTTTCCTGTTGGGGCCACACGTTTGTGACCCAGTCGGACCAAGGGGCCTTCTGCATGGAGTTTGCATGTTCTACCCGTGTGGGCGTGGGTTCTCACCGGGTTCTCCTGTTTCCTCCCACAGTCCAAAAACATGCAGATTTGGGGATTAGGCCAATTGGACACTCTAAATTGCCCATAGGTGTGAATGTGAGAGTGAATGGTTGTCTGTCTCTATGTGGCCCTGTGATGGACTGGCGACCTGTCCAGGGTGTGACCCCGCCTCTCGCCCTATGTCAGCTGGAGTTAGGCACCAGCGCCCCCTGTGACCCTCAGTGGAGGATAAAGTGGTAGAAAATGAGTGAGCGTGAGCTTCCTGTTGGAAAAAGTTTGAATCTGAGACGATCAGGCCTGTGTCACTGGAACCACCTGTGCAGGACCAATCAGCTGCCAGGATCCAACCTTCACACACACAATCACACACACCTGCAGAGAGAGAGAGTGGTAGAGAGAGGGAGGCTTTGCTAACAACCGTCCTTTTGAGCTAAAATCTCTGATTTTCTCTATGGGGTTTGGTTTGAGAAGAGGATTTAGAAAAGTAACATCGGGATTAAAATGGTGAGCCTATTCTTAAATATTCTATAGTGAACGTGGACAATATTATCTTACATTTATAGCATATTTCACAGAATAAAAAGTAAAAGTGTTTGTTTTGGTATTGAATGATGCAAGAAAAACATAATTGTGCAGCAAAATGATCCTAGAAGTCACAAGAACAGGAAACAGAATCAAAATGAAGTATTATAATATATAGAATTAAAGGCAGAATATGAGTGTTGAATTATCTCCACATGGACACTATTAGCAGAAAATGTCTTTTCCTTATTAACTGATCATTTCATTTGTCTAATTATTTCATTAGACAAATGAAATAATTAGACAATTAGATATGATTTATTTCAAAGGCACAAACTCGGTAAGAGAAACATAGAGTCTGCTGTACTTTAATAATAATTTTTTTTAATCCAGCAATATAATATCATATTACGTTCTCCTCAAATACATTAAAAGCATCTGTCAAGAAAATATCCTTTGAATTCGACTTCACAATACATTCAAATCATTTAAATAGAAAATGAAAAATATATCATCAGAGGGTAAAAAAAAAAAAACAACTTATCCCAGAAATCAAAACAAATTCCAGAAATGACTGACTTTAAAAGCAAAAAAAAACAAAAGTATTTAAAACATTTTAAAACACAAGGAACGAACAGACTTTTAATCCAACAGTTATTGAGTATTTAAAGAAAAAAAAACCAAGGCTGGAAGCACTTTAAAAATGACAATTATGTCAGATTAATATTCACAGAAAGAGACGTGAAGGGCTGATTTGTGCAAAAACACAGATTAGGATGTGTCGCTCCAGTGTCGACAAAACATGGGATTATTGAGGTTCAAACACGACAAATAAATAAGTTATGAGACTTTAAACTATCTTCAGCTTTACTAAATAGTGTTTTTCCAATATATTTGTATAGATCACTGACAGTATGGTAGAAAAGGCCCGGGTCAAGGTTAACGACAAGGATTCAGGATTCACATTCAACACAGTGGTTATTTCAGACAACATTCATAATTTATGAAGGTAGTTTTGATGACTTCACGTTGACAAAAACTCAATTTTTATGTTCAGTTCTTAATTATCAAAGGGAAAACCATGTGTTTACCGACTTTAAATCATAGAAATATGATTTGATCTCAGAAATGTAATATTTTGGGGTTTACATTGTACGTATTCTGAAGATAAGTGAGAAAAGTAAAAAAGAATCCATCAGTAAACAATATTTAAACATTATCAAGGGAAAAATCCAATTCAAGCCATTTTATTTTTTTATTTATTTTTTATTTTTTCAGTTTTTATTTATTCAAAGCCTTTTTCCCCCAGTTTTTTTCATGACATTGAAAGTCTGAATATACAGTTACTAGGGAAACAGTGAGGCTAGTTAGCATGCGGGTAATGTTAGCTTAATGCTGGGAATATCAACGGCGAACTAAAAAAAGCTAGTTTAACGAAGTCGGAACTCCTTCTGACTAAAATTAAAATTCATTGCTTTATCTTTCAACGTGAAATTAACTTCAATGGGTTCTGCCATTTTTTGAAAAGATCCGAAAAACAAAAAAAAAAAAGAGTTTTGAGCTTCCAGCAACTTCCCACGCAAGACGTCTTAAATATGACTTATTTCATGAAAACACAAATACATTTAAAGGTATTTCCCCCGAAGCTAATAAAGTTAGCTAGCTAACATGGCCCACTATATTTTTCTGTTGTCGTTAAATCAGATTATAAAAAAAAAATTGATGTGACGTCCCTTTTTCTTACACGACAGCTAGTTGGCTAGCTAAACCGCATGTTTAGCTAACCCATAAAATTTTGTTTTAGCAGAGTTATATTTGTATAATTTGTCTTAGAAAGTTTGTATTTTCTGTTATACTCTCTTAGCTTCACATTAGCTACCGAGCAAATGTCTTCTTAAAAAGTACGTTTTAAATTTCCTTTTTTGTTTTTTTTAGGTTTACAGATGCATTTAATTTGAAAATCGGACGCTTTGTTTGCTCTACAGTTCAGTTAATTAGCTATCAATATATATATATATATTTTTTTTATTTTTTTTTTACCAATTTTATTATTTTTTTACTTGTCTGATTTTACTTTTTATGAGTTTTCTGTCCATTACGATCAGAGAAAGTTGAATAAATATAAAAATGTAGAATAAAAAACACACTAAAGCAGAATATGTTTACATTTTTCTTGCTTTACAACTGACGGATCATTTTTTTTGACTTATCATTTTGCACATTTTTACTTTTATTGTTGCCTCAGACATTTTTGGAGTAAAAAAAAAAAAAAAAAAAAAAGGATTTTTATACAGGAGAAACAACCACAGTGTCGTTGGGCATCAAACACGAGCTGAGTGAAAAGCGAAATCACCCTCAAACCTCGCATTTATTTATTTAGTTAGCAAAAATTTTGGACGACACGGACACGCGGTGTTGAAACACGCGGTGTTGAAACACGCAGCAGAGTGAAAACTGCACACGACAACATGTTTAGTGTTTGACAGGGAAAAAGCAGCTCAGGTGTCGACATCTCGGCCTCACACCGGATTCCGGACCGTACCAGACCGTACCAGACTTTTCTCTCCAATCCTTCATTCATCCAGCTTTCTGACCCTCAGGTTTCACCGTAGCTGGACGCCCAGAGGACACAGCGAGGGACAGAGTCCAATGAAGTGGGGGGTTTGTTTTACGTGGAGCGTGAGGGTCAGGGTTTGACCTCAGCGGCAGGTTCAGGAGAGGCCGGCGGCGCGACAGCGGCGGGCTGAGCCAGCGTGGAGAACCAGGTGGACATGGCGGATTTGGCGCTGGTCAAGGCTCCGCCCACCGACTGACCTGAGGTGGAGATCAAAGGGACGTTCTCGGGTGAGCAAAAACACCAGCGGTTGGTTAAAAAGTCACTTTCACTGTTTGTGTAAAAAGCTGTAACGGAGTGAAAGAGTTGGACATTTTACGTTTTGTTCACACGACTCAATTTTCCTTTAAAATGCATTCATTCTCCTCTGTTTTTTTCCATTTCAAGCCCCAAAACTATGTTTAAAAACACTGTTGTTTATAGTTTATAATTGTTGTGTTTTATATGAGAAAAAAAAAAAAGTAGTTTCAGTGATTTAACATTGACAAAAACTCAATTTTCCAGTTAATCTTTTAATTATTAAAGGAAAAATATGTGTTAGCTGCCTTTTAAATCATGTAAAGAACGTGTTTTAATCTCAGAAATGTCATATTTTCCGAGTTTACATTGTATTAAATACTGTACGTGTTCGGCAAGTTTATTAAAAAGTTATTAAGGTTAAAAATATCTATTGGTTAACAATTTCTAAATTACTGAGTGGCAAAAAAGAAAAAAAAAGGTTTTTAATATGGCATATTTACTGTTTATGTGGAAAAATCATGAAGGTACAGTTGCTAGGGAAACGGTGAGCCTGGTTAGCATGTGGGTAATGTTAGCGTAGGAGGAGTTTTCCCAAAACAAATTAAAAAAAATTCTTTGTGACTAAAATTAAAATGTATCACTTTACCATCCACCAGGAAAATAACTGAAATAAAACAGTTTTTGCCTAATTTCCACGTTATTACGCAACACCATATCGCGATATCTTATTGATTTTTTTTAGCATTTAATACAGTTTTTTTTTTTGCAGTATTTTGTTTTGATTTGTAAAATTCAGCTACTTCTCAGATTCTGGAAAATCGTGCCCCCTTGAATTTTTCGTCCCTGAGTTAGAATTTTTTTTCGACACCCTTTCACTGTATTTTCCGGGCGTTGCCATGGTAACCGTGCTTTCTTACCCACTGCTTTGCCCGTCTGGACCACGCTGCGACTGGTGGTCATCATGGCGTTCCCGATTTTCTTCCCTCGCTCGCTGTTCTGCACCGAGCTGCGGAGAAGGAACGGAGAACAGGTTCATCAGGAAAACGTCGCCGTCTTTATGAAGGTTCTTCCTGAGCAGCTGCTCAAATCATTTGTGTCTCTTTGTAGCCATTTTGTGTCTCTTTGAGGACATTTGAGTCTCTCTGTAGCCATTGTGTGTCTCTTTGAGGACATTTGAGTCTCTTTGAAGCCATTTTGTGTCTCATTGAGGACATTTGAGTCTATTTGTAGCCATTTTGTGTCTCTTTGAGGACACTTGAGTCTCTCTGAAGCCATTTTGTGTCTCTTTGAGGACATTTGTGTCTCTTTAAAGACATTTGAGTCTATTTGAAGCCATTTTGTGTCTCTTTGAGGACATTTGAGTCTCTTTAAAGCCATTTTGTGTCTCTTTGTAGCCATTTTGTGTCTCTTTGAAGCCATTTTGTGTCTCATTGAGGACATTTGAGTCTATTTGTAGCCATTTTGTGTCTCTTTGAGGACATTTGTGTCTCTTTAAGGACATTTGAGTCTCTTTGAAGCCATTTTGTGTCTCTTTGAGGACATTTAAGTCTCTTTGTAGCCATTTTGTTTCTTCTTGAGAAACAAAACTCAAGAAACAAAAAAACCCTAAAGAAACCTGTTGACGACATTTTGTCACTGAAAATTACCAAATGACAACAAAGAGAGAAAATATTACTTAATTAAAAATGTTAAGATTTAAACTGTTAATATTAAATCTAAATCACACGTTCTACATTTTCCGTTAATATTCCTTAAAAAAGGTATTAAAAACCTAATATTAAATTTACTTATTCGTATTTTGATGTGTTTACAAGGACAACAGTGTCCTGTAAACATAATATGTTGATGTTAAAATTATTAACATCAACATATTTATGTTCAGAATCACTAAAAACAATATCAGAACCAGGCGTCTTGAGCCTTTCAAAATAAAAGCACTTCCCTTTGTGGTGACAAATGTGATATTTACAACTTTGTGTTAGTTTGTTTACTGACTCTTTAAAGGGACACGACACTGAAACTTTTCACTCCTTCATGACTGAATGAGGTCACGTGCACTGACATGTCATGTCGTCGCCAGCAGAGGGCGGCGGCAGCAACAACAACATGTCTGTGAACGTCCTGCTCACTCCTCTCATGTGTCCTTCATGTTTCTCACACTGCAGCGGTTACAATTCATCAACCGCGTCATAAAAATAACGGCAAAACAAAACGGGAAACGAGAGGAAAGAGAAGTGGAATCGGTGAAAACAATCACTCACTGTGAGAGTCGAAGTTTGACATCAGCAACACTGTACTGACCCTGGAACGGGTGACTGCAACAAAACAGACCAACAGTCAGTCAGACGGAATTTAAAACCATGTAATAATGTCATATTTATAACAAAATACAAAACTTTAATGTGTTTTAATGACATTTTTTAAGATCAGACAAGTTGTTTTTACTCATTTTATGTTGTAAAATGCTTCTTTAACGTCAGAGTGAACAAAGCCCATTAAATGGTCAATTGTTGGACTAAATTTTAATATTTAAGTTTTTATTTTTTGTTAAAATTAAAAAAAAAAACTCACATTTTCAAAGTGAAATAAGTTTAAAATTAAAGTTGGTATTAAAGCATTTCCATCTAACATTAAGACCAGTGTAGACTTTTATTCTTGTGTATTTAACATTTCCACACATTTTAATTTAAATATAATCAGCATTTTTCTTCAGCTTTTTTACGTCTGGAGACATTTTTTTTTAAATGCAACATCTACATTCACAATACTTTAATGTGTGTCTTCAAAACCTTTGAAAATAATTAATAACTAATAAAATGAGATTGTTAGATTGTCAGAGTTTTGGATGAAATTACTAATTTAAATTTTTATAAATTCTCATTTTAAGCAATTGCAAATGGATTATGTAATTTAATTTTAATTTCAGGTCAAGCTTCAGTTAAAACAAAATAAAACCTGATCACAATGAGATGAGCAAACAAAATATTAACGACTAAACTAAGTGCAGTATTTAATAGTTTTGACGTGATGTTTATATTAAATTCAGTCTTGGGGCTGCTCCCGTCTCCTGTCATGGCTGAACACTCACCCCGGGGTGATGCGGCTCATGGCCGGGTGCTTGTTGCTGTGCCACACCCGGTGGTTGTGTGTGATTTTCCACGCTGCGATGAAAGCGGCGCCGTAATCGGCCAGCAGCCGCTCGTTATCTGCGGACGACAGGAGAGACACGTTCACTGTCATTTCCTCTAATAAGCTCATTATGTGTGATCATCATCATTATGTCGTTAGAGCTCCACATGAGAGTGAGGGAGTGACACCAGTGAGTCTCAACACAAACATTATTCGAGGTTATGTTGAGTCAAAACATGTCTGCCAGCAACGAGGACACAAGGAAAACATAACACTGACCTTATAAAATCTATACTGTCTATAAATGAAGGAATAAATAACCTGTTCGTTGTTTTATCTCACTGTTTGGTGTGGGAGAGTGAGTGGTTTACAAAGCAACGCAAAATTCAGTTTCTTGTTGTAAAGTCTGCCAAAGTCCATAGAGAAAATCAGTGATTTTAACATCACAGCACACAGGAGTTGTCGATCCACTGCTGCCTCCATCACTAAGTTCAAATGTCTAATCTTATCATTTCGGCATTTGAGATTCTTTGTTCAGATTTACGTCAGTGACACAAAGTGACCACACGAGGCAGCAGCAGACCAGCAGCTCCTGTGTCCCTGTGAGCTAAAATCACTGATTTTCTCTATGGACTTTGGACAAACATCAGTTTCCTGTTGGAAAAGTTTGTCTAACATTGACATAAATGTCATAGACTTAAACAGATTTTAAATATGCATTATTTTGTCTATCTACTTATCTTGTTTCAGCCCTAATTTCTTCATTTTCTTTCCAAATATACTCCCACACAAAACCCCACTGTTACTGTAGGTGCTGTCAAAAACATGCTGAGTGAATGTCTTCAAACTTCTCCATTCTTAGGAATCTGGCAGTGAGGACAGGAAGTGGATCCAAAGCAAAATGTATGTGGGTTTTTAAAGCCAGAACTATCACTTTACATCAAACATCTTTAACGATTCTCTGGACTGAATAAAGACATGAGGAAAAAGCGGCAGCGGGTCAGAGAGCGGACCTTCATGTAGAGCAGACGACAGCAACGAGTGCAGGTAAAGCGTGAACTGAGCTCGGATCCACTCGTCTCCGCCCTCCCAGCCCGTCCCGTCCAGGAAGACGTCGTCGCGGTTTTCTGTCACGTGTTTGACGAGGTAGTCGGCGAAGCGCAGGTCTGCCGTCGTCAAGCTCAGGATCTTCCTCAGCTCCGGATCCTGGATCTGGATCCGTGCTTCTTCCACCTGCAACCACAAAACACGGTTTTACTCTCAGGAACTTTTTATCTTCAAAAAAAAAAACAGTTTTAAAGACGCAGCACTGGCCTCGACGATGGCGTCGCTGAGATGCCTCTGCTGATGGAAGAGGATGTTGGTCGCCCCGGCAACGAAGCCTCGCACCGTCACGTCTGACAGGAGGTGATGCTGCTGCAGGGCCATGTAGGGCAGACACAGGTAACCCTGGCAACGAGGAGAGGTCACACGTGTCATTTCCTGTTTGTATTTTGAAGCTGCCGTCGTCGTCTCACTGAACTCAAACTAAAAATGGAGCTGAATTCACAAAATAACTTTAAAGAGTAAGATATTAAATATCAGTTTGGTGGGGTTTTTTCCAATAAAAAGCACATTTTCTTTTTAAACTAATCCAAAATATTGATGTACTTAAACGACATACTTAACAATATGAACTTTAATTGAAATATTGTTGCCTTTTATTGGTATCTATATGCTTAATCTGCTCAGTGTGTGTTCATTTTACATTATCTTATAAGGCTGAGTGTTTCTCCTAATGCCCTGAATCGATTCAATTCCAAATCACAAGGTCCTGAATCTTTTACCTTTTTAATTAAGTTTAATTTAATATTAATTTAATTAGAGATATTTCACATTTCTACTTGGTTATGAAAGAGATTTTCTGTAGAAAATTCTCTCTAACCTGGTGCATCGTTTAAAAAATATTAATCTTTCCACAAATTATAAATAAAATTAACTTAAAAGTTGTTACATTGATGGGCTTTTCCTTTAATATGACCACACAGTGTCACTCTACAGAGTGACAAAATCCATCCGACAATTTTAAAGGTAAGCGTTGTCCAGTAGAGGGCGCTGTGAGTGTGACTGAAGACAGGTTTTCTTTTTATTATTTGATTGAGGTGACCATGGAGGACACAAACAAATTAAGATGCGAAGAGTTCAATCGCGTGACACTACCGTGCTCATGTCTTGCGTGATTTTTTTCGACAGTCTCGTGAGATTTGCGCAGACGAAGCGGACAGTGGCGTGAACTGAAAGTTCGATCTTGAGACAGCGGATCTTGGTCAAGTGATTTTCTATTTTCAACTTTGAGCGTGCTTTTCTTTGTGTTTTCATTTTCTCTCCTTTTAAATGTTTATGACTAAACCTTTTATAGTATTTTTAACATTTTGAAGAAAAGCGGATGAAAATTTAACTGATAATAATTGATCATTGATCGACTGTGGGTTTAGATTTTTCCGTCTTTTAAGTAAAATATTCTCTGGTGGACTTTCAACGTCATACACAGTTGCTGTTATAACAGTTGATGGAATGTTTTTAAATATTTATCCGGAAATTTTCTCCGTACGATCTTTGTTCTTTTTCATGTTTTTTTTCGTGGCACTGTTTTGAGAAATGCCTTGGGAAAAACCACAGACTGACTCTAAACGCTGCAGTACACATGCCAGGCCTGTATGTGGTGCTGTGGTTTAAGGCCCCAAAATGTCAGACATGTGACGATGAACAAACGAGCGTACCTTGGTGAAGATGGCGAGCGGCAGACCGTACTGATCCTCCTCCAGACCGGACACCAGACCTTGGGTGACGCCTCCCTGACCGGCGCCCGCCTGCGGCTGCACAGTGATGGGCGTGGTCGGTTTGGAGAGGGAGGCGTCCGTCACCCGCGTCGCCGCCGCCGTCGCCTCCTTGGATCCAGTTTCCTCCAACACGCTGGGGTCCAGCGTCTCCCAGTCGCTCTCTGACGAGTCCGGAGACGTACGTGACGGCGGTTTGAGGAGGTGGTCGTTTTCTCCCGCTGTGCTGCTCGCGGACGACGGCGCGGCCTCGGCAGTGGGCGGGGCCGACTCCGCCCCCTCCAGCTCCAGCGCGTCGGTGACCGACACTGAGACAAACTCCTCAGCCGCAGAGAAACTGTCCACCAGACTCGCGTCCTCCGAGACGCTGCTCTTTGGTCTGTAGTGAGACGAGTCCACCAGGCCGTGCTCAATCAAACCTGCCACCACGAAAACATCAGTGCTGTTTTTAAACCAAGAAACACTTGATTTTTTTTAAAAAATAAACTCTAAACACCCTGATTAATCCAGAATAACAGTTAAATGTTAATTATTATATTATTTTTAACCACTCCAGAGGATTAAATGAAATAAGCCCATACTGCTTATATTTTATAGGCCTAATTTTGTCTTAAAGTGATGGTTAAGGTTCTTTAAAATGTGGTTACAGGACAGTCAGTCCCTCACCGACTCTGGCTCTTTATCCTTTTTCCTTCATTTTGTTACTCTCCTCATATTTTTACTAAATCCAGAGCATCTCCAAACTAAAAAGTCTTTAAATCCACGTCTTACGTAACAAAAGGGACATTTTTATCAAATTTTATCTCATTGTTGGGCAGCCTTTTGTGACAGGAAACTCAAGTTTGTAAACCACTCACTCTCCCACACCAAAATCCATAGAGAAAATCAGTGATTTAGCTCACAGAGACACAGGAGCTGCTGGTCTACTGCTGCCTCGTGTGGTCACTTTGTGTCACTGAGGTAAATGTGAACAAAGGATTTCAAACGCCAAATTGACAAAATAAGACATTTGAACTTAGTGATGGAGGCAGCAGTGGATCAACAACTCCTGTGTGTTGTGATGTTAAAATCACTGATTTTCTCTATGGACTTTGGTGTGGGAGAGTGAGTGGTTTACAAAGCCACATAAAATTCAGTTTTCCGGGTTAAAAAAGAAAATACTGTCCAATGGTGAGATAAAGAGGCAAACATACTCTGAAGATATTGTAGACTTAAACTGGCATCAACATAATAAGGGAATGTTTTATTAATTGGCTAAATTAGCCAGTGTGAGTGTGTGTGTATGTGTGTGTGTGTGTGTGTGTGTGGGCTTGTACTGACCTGGAAACAGCGACAAAACCGTCATCAGCGTTCCGACTAGTCTGTTGACAGGAGACACATAGAACAGCACCTGAAAACAAACACACACTTTTAAGTTATATTACTTAAAAAAAATTAACACTGAATTCATAAAAAAGTGAACACGTTGTGGCTGTTAGTACCTTCTTTTCCAGCAGAATAAGTTTGAAGAGAATAAGAACCTACAATGGGAAATGAAGATGTTTCCTCTGCTATAAACATGTTTTTTGAAAACAAAATGTGTCCATACAATGTTGAATTGTTCAGTATTTTCCTCTTACCTTGTGTCTAAAGTGCAGAATTAAATCTCTTGGTGATAATCCTGAGAGATGACACAGTGGAATTTAGCGAGAGAAAAATTCTAATGAACATCATCCAACTCAAAAACACATGTGTATCGTCTGTTTTTTAAGAATATCTTATCGTTTAACCCTGAAACTGCAAAACGAAGCAGGAAATAAAGAACAAATGAATGTAATGTGAGAAATGTGAAGTTTTAATTTCTGAATTTGTGGCTTTTTTTCCCCAATATAATTAATGACATTAAAGTAATTGCCAGTGTTTAAATAGCTCTGCAGTCGACACAATCACTGATCTAAAGAAAATAAACGGGTTCAGGAGGGAGAGAAAAGCTGACGGACACGGACAGGAAGTTAGCCAAAAGAGAAAAAAACAAAAATGTGGTGTTTGATTTTATGTTCATTCACCTAAATAAACCTGTGATCCCTCCACAGACGAACCCTTCAGTGAGCCGTTCATGTGGTCGTAAAGTTCCTGCAATGTAGAAAAAACAAAACTGTAAACAAGGAGCTAAAATGGTGTAAATGTGATCTTTCCCGCCAATTTTCCACACGGTAACAAAACCAACAATCACAGACGTAATCCAACACAAATTTACATAAAACTTAATTAAAGGCACAATTGAAAGGCAATTAAACGTCCAGTTTTTTGGGACAGAAATATACTATCATATACTATACTACCATTATTTGGTTTTTGTTCCATTAAGATCCGAACTCCGAAGTCAGAACCAGGACATTTGGAGGCAAAGTCATCCAGAAATCCAGAAATCATTTTGGATTTTACATAAAAATACCAATTTGACGTGCTTAATAAAAATGTGTAATGTTTCACTCTCTTCAGATTGACACAAACATTGAAAAGAAAAAAAATGTATTTCATTTAAGACAGATATATCAAAACTGTTATATACATGGTGTAAATTCACACCTTAATAATAACGTTAATAGATCGGATCACAGAGAAACATTTAAATAATACAAACAAGCCCGTTAGAGCTTTGTCGACTAAATCTACTGTTGATTTGTCGCTTTTCCACTATACAGTTCTAGCGCTGCTCAGCTCGGCATGGCTTGACTCGGTTTGGTATCTGACACAGTTTTCCATGACTTCATGGTTCCTCCTCAGAGTGTGGCGTGGTCGTCATAGAAACAGCCGTGACGACACAAACACACAAACTAGTGACGGTCAAAGCAGTTGTTTTTCTTTGTCGTGAATCATTTTCCTCAGTTTTCTAAACAGATGAGTTCACTGAATGGTTCAGTACTTCCTGCATGAGCGGAGCACAGACTCCGTCGCATCGTTCGCTTTGATTCTCGTGTCGGACGTCGCGCTCGTGACTCTTCCAGTGACGACGCTCTCTGACCAATCAGTGGCCGGCAGTCTGTCCACATCACGTTTTAGTATCAACTCAGCACGACTGGAACCTCCACAGAGTAGGGACTAAAAAAAGAACCAGGTACCAGGTTCTATCACTGATGGAAAAGAGCCAAACTAGAACTGTATAGTGGAAAAGCACCATTAGTCGACTAAAACTAGACGACTAAAACATCTCAGATGACTAAAATACGACTAAAACTAAGTGGTATTTTAGTCATAAGGCTATAACCAACACCAAATCCAAATGTTAGTTCTCACCTGTAGAATAGAGATCTGAGAGAAGTCTTTCTCCTCAAAGTAAGCGTGAGTGATGAGCTGCAGTTTCGCCTGAAGGAGGCCGTAGAGAGGCTGCGAGTTCAAAAACAAGTCACAGTCAGCTCAACGTGCGTGACACACTCACAGTCATGACAAAACAGCAACTCCAGGAGGGAAAATCCACCATTTCCACTGACAAACGACATTAAGAGGAAGAGTATAGGATGTTTGAATTGTCCTTCATGTGCAGATAACATATAAAAACACAGATTTTAGCCACTTAAGAAATGGCTCCTTACATATAATCAATGCCAGCTGGAGTCTATGACATGTTTGGAAACATGTTCACTGCTTTATCTCACTGTTATACGGTCTTTTCTGCCTGGAAACCCATGTTTGTAAACCACGCACTCACCCACACCAAAGTCCATAGAGAAAATCAGCGTTTTTAGCTCACAGAAACAATAGGAGCTGCTGCTCTTCAACTGCCTCGTTTGGTGCATTTATGCCACTGAAGTCAATCCTACTGAAGGATTTCAAACCCCAAAGTCACAAAATAAGACATTTGAACTTAAGGATGGAGGCAGCAGTGGATCCAAAACTCCAGTTTCCTAAGAGCTACAACAGCTGATTTTTATGAATGGGCTTTGGTGTAGGAGAAAAAGTGGTTAATGTTAAGTGTCGTAGACTTGTAACTGTGTAGATTTTATGAGTCGAGCCTTTTAAGTGGCTTAAATCAGTTTTTTTCCCTCTGAGCTTGTGTTTGCTCACTAAACATTCGCTGTCACTGTTGAATTCTGGGAGATTTCTGACCATGACTGGAGGCAATGTCCTCAACGCTCTCTTTTTCTAGTGCTTTTAATTACAAATAATAACAAAAGTTGTTGCCCAGTTGGTCTAAAAACACAGTATCTGGATTAAAAGACTCGTATTTTATGAAGAATATTTGGTTTTCCGCTGCACCACATTCTCCTCCTCATTTAAACGATGGCAGTGAGGATTTCATCAGTTCTGCTTCTTAAAGCTGAATCACAGCGGATTCTCTTCCGTCATGAGACAACGGCGTCGTCATGGAGTGACTCACCACTCGGCTGAGGACGCAGACGCTTTTCTGAACCGTCTCCCTGGTGACGTCGGCCTGTCGCACCTTCAGAGCCTGATGACAGAGGAAAAAACATATTATATTATATTATATTATATTATATTATATTATATTATATTATATTATATTATATTATATTATATTATATTATATTATATTATATTATACACAGGACCAGAGGGCAAACAATGTGTTCAATTCACAACACAGCATCACTTTCCTGCTCCAACAGCATCTGTGTCGCTTTTATTTTGAAAGGACTGGGTCAGGACCCACAGACGGGTCACAGGAGGATTTTATTTTGGGTCATCAGCCTTTTACATAAGATTTAAAAAAATAACACACACATAAGAAGGAGTGTGATTCATATATAAAACCTGAATCCTTTGGAAAAGGACGGTTTACCTGTTACCTGTATATTACACACATTTCAGTTTAATTAAAGTCAAATTTGACCATTTTGGTATTTTAAAACAGTAAAAATAAATATTAAACCAGAAACATTTCTGTAAGTGACATAAAATACACAAAAACCCAAGTATTTCACAATGTCGCTCTTCTACGGGCTGTTCCAAGCCATTTTGATATTTCACAGCTGTTAAAATATGCTTTATGTCATTCTTCTAGTGAGAGAAAACACTTTAAAATGTTAACGTTTTTGTGAAGGCTGTTCAATTTGATACTTTTGGGGTTTTGAGCAGTAAAAATAAAATACCACATGTAATTTTTTAGCCTTACATTTTTCTAAAGTGACCAAAAATTAAAACATTTTAAACTTCAACTTTAACTTTAATTGTAAAATTCAAGTATTTTAAACTTTCAAACTTTTCTACATTATATTTGACAGCTGTTAAATTACCCTAAATGTCCTTAAACCCTTAATACATTGATACATAGAGAAGAAGAAGAAGAAACTGTTTATGGACTGACCTTTGCTTCAATCTGTCGATAGCAGGAAACTCCATACACACACTTCATGTCTCCACTGAGAGGAGGCAGATGAAAATACACCGTGTCTGCAGGAACATGGAGAAGACAGGGACCATGAAGAACATGGAGAACATGGAGAGCATGAAGAACATGGACAACACGGAGAGCATGCAGAACATGGAGAACACGGGGAACACAGAGAACATGGGGAGCATGGAGAACATGGAGAACATGAAGAACATGGAGAACACGGAGAGCATGGAGAACACGGAGAGCATGGAGAGCATGGAGAACACGCAGAGCATGAAGAACATGGAGAGCATGGAGAACACAGAGTGCATGGAGAACATGGAGAACACGCGGAGCATGAAGAACATGGAGAACACGCGGAGCATGAAGAACATGGAGAGCATGGAGAACACAGAGAGCATGCAGAGCATGGAGAACATGGGGAACACAGAGAACATGGGGAGCATGGAGAACATGGAGAACATGGAGAACACGGAGAGCATGGAGAACACGCAGAGCATGAAGAACATGGAGAGCATGGAGAACACGCGGAGCATGAAGAACATGGGGAGCACAGAGAACACGGAGAGCATGGAGAACATGGAGAACACGGAGAGCATGAAGAACATGAAGAACATGGAGAGCATGGAGAACTCAGAGATCATGTAGAACATGGAGAACACAGAGATCATGGAGAACATGGAGAACACGCGGAGCATGAAGAACATGGAGAACATGGGGAGCATGAAGAACATGAAGAACATGGAGAGCATGAAGAACATGGAGAACAACTTTTAAAAACACAACTTTTTTTGCACAAATAAACAAACACAGTGACAATGAGTTTCTCATCTAATCTCATCTAATCTCACTTTAAACAATCTCACCTAATCTGATTTTATCTCGTCTCACTTTATCTTATACAATCTCACCTAAGTTTAGTGTATCCTTTACCCTCTCACCTTCTCTTGTCTCAGCCGATCTCAACATGTCATATGTCATCTTATCCTATAAAACATCATTTTATCTAATTCCGCCTCATCTTTAATAAAAATCAACTACATTCAGGATTGTTCAGGATTAATATTCTGAACGTGGCTCAGATCTGCTCTGATGGAGGCTGGAACCAGAAAACCACTGCTGCTGTTTCTGCTGCCGGATACTAAAATAATCCTGATGTTTTGAGCCAAAACACAGCAGAACAACAAGAGAACACGACCAAACCCCTCCATGATCGACAGCAGCTGACGAGCTGAGCTTCACTTTGACTCATTTATGTCGGATTTTTGAATTTGAACAAACACTTTTTATTTGCGCTGCGACGACAAATCTATGTCGACTGATGTTTTACACTTTTGATTCTCATCGAAATTAAACGAATTTAATTAAATTCTGTGTTTAAAAACCAAAACACTGATATTTAAAAAAAAACATAAAAACATTCCGTGTCACTGCTGGTGTATCTACACCTGACCTTTGACCCTGTAATTCCCTCTGTTTGCCTTGGCGGGACAGAGTTTGAAGCACATGACTGTCACATGACTGTCACATGACATCCACTCTGACAACTGAGCAGCTGGATCCTGTTTCTCACTCTCAAAACTATTCAGAACTAATTCATCTGCTGAATATTTTCACCATCGATCGAGTTCTTGTTCGGTCCATGATCTTCTCAAAGGTCTTATCTTGTCCACAAACAAATTGTTCAGTTTTAACAAGTTTTTATTTTTTGAAAATATCTAAATGGCTGCAAATTCAGGTAGTTGTTTGTGGATCGTCTCCCAAAAACAGACTTCAAGTGTCATTTTTCCACCAGATTGACAAATAAAATCCTCAAAATACAAACTCTACATGCGTGTAATCTCCACTTATCAATATGCTTCAGTGTCTATAAATAGCTAACAAATACAGTATGTTGTGATTTATTTATAATTTTCCGATTTTTTTTCTTCCACCAAGGAGGTTTTTTTTATTTGCCAGCGTTTGTTTTTGTTTGTCTGTCTGTCTGTTAGCAAAATAACTCAAAAAGTTATAGACAGATTTTGGTGAAATTTTCAGGAAAAGTGTGCGACGAGACAGGGAACGGATGATCACATTTTGGTGCTGATCCGAATCACTATCTGGATCCAGGAATGTTTTTAATCAATATATGCCGAAGCACTGACCATGTGACAAGCGTAGCACTCCTGTTCATTTATGTGCATGTCCTGCCACCTTGTGGCAATTTAATGGCACGGCAGTTCATTACTTTTGCCAAGGAGGTTATGCCTTTGCCAGCGTTTACCCTCAGTGGAGGATAATGCGGTAGAAAAAGAGCGAGAGCTTTCGTTTGTCTGTCTGTCTGTTAGCAAAATAACTCAAAAAGTTATAGACGGATTTTGGTGAAATTTTCAGGGTGAGTGTGTAACGGGACAAGGAACGGATGATCACATTTTGGTGCTGATTCGAATCACTATCTGGATCCAGGAATCTTTTAATGTAGTTTTTTTTTGTGGGAGTGGTTACCTTCCTGGTAGTTGTGCGCCCCGTCTGGCAGAGCGAGGAACGGCAGGTACCTCCACTCCTCAGGCAGCAGGTTACTGTCGTGACCTTCGTCCGGCATCAGCGGAGGATACGAGAACTCCACCTGAGGAAGTGAGGAAAGGAAGAGAGGAGACATTTTGTTTGTTAGATTTTTTTTATTCGCGTTTATTAATTCTGCGTTTTTCTCCCAAACCTGGATTATTATTGGGAACTGGGAGTGACATAAAAGCAACGTTTACCGCGTTCACATTTGAAACATTTATCATTTTCTGACAGTTTATGGACCATAGTTTAATCAAGAAAATAAGTGAATATAAAAGAAATAATGTGGGGTTTCAAACAATCAACGGACACAGTGAAAGTTATGGCAAAGGTTTGATATAAGAAAAAATAAAAAGCTAAAGTCAGTGGCTCTTATTTTGACAGACAGGTTGAAAGGAAGTGGCACTGTTTAAAATTGGCAGATTAACTATTGTGTATCAAGGAAAAAAATGTCTGGTCAGCTGGTAACTGTAAGCTGTTTTTAGTGGAACAGTATCAGTGAAATTGGTTTCAGCAATTGGAAGTTTCAAAACTGTACATTCACTTTCCATGTATTTTTTTATCCAACAATTTTGATTTTGACTCTTTTCTTTTTTTTACTTTTACTTCAGTTTTCCATTTTTATCCTCATAAAATATTCTCATATTTTTGACCGTTTATCTGATATTTTTCAACTTATGTGGTTTTTATCTCACAATTCAGATATATTTATACACATTTCCCATAAATTGACTTTTAATCTCATAATTTTTTTTACCTTTCTTAATCTCACAATTTACTTTCTTACAATTTTGACTTTTTAATCTCAAAATTCAAACATTTTTGTTTCAAAATTTACTCTTTCATAATTTAGATTTTTTTCTTAATTTAATTTACCCTTTAATGTCATAACTATGACTTTATTTACCTAACTACTTACTAACTTTCACTTCTTATCTCTTTTTAATCTCATTGTTCTAACTTTCTCAACTCTTGATTGACCTTTTTATAATTTTTCCACCCCTAAATTTTAAATTTTCTTCTGCATCAAAATTATGACTCTATATTTCTGCACCTTTAAACCCATTTTCACTTTTTTTGTTTGTTTGCTGTTCAGTTGACAGGAGCAGCACTTGGATTATAGCTATAAATTCATTTTCAGAAACAGCTCGGCCCGTGGCCGTAAATTATTTATAATCTAGGTTTTGAGAATTGACATGTGACGTGTTTTTCGTCTTCTCTTTGTCGTCTTTTCCGTGTTGGACAAACACGTTTGTGTGAGGGACGCCCCTCGCAGCCTTGTCCTACAGGACAAGCCTGAAACCTGCTGCTCCTGAACGCACCACACACCCAGACACTGGATTAAGTCAGAGCTGCAGCTCCTTCAGGGCAAGTGGCCTTAATCTGAACAAAAGACACCACCTGCTGCTGCTGCTGCTGCTGCTGCTGCTGCTGCTGCTGCTGCTGCTGCTGCAGCGACAGGTGGACGACAGGACAGAGACAGATCACCTGACACCCAGCAGGAGGTCACTGACCCCTGATCACATCACCTCCACAAGCAGACGCAACAGAAGCAAAGCCTGATCTGCTCTGCTGCAGCGTCAGCCGCAGAATAACCATAAAAACCTTCCAAAAACTATACAACTTAAATTAAATTAATGTCAACTTTGTCACATTTGTGGGTTAAAAACTTCAAATGATCAGACAAAAAGTCACAATTATGAGATTAAAAAGTCAAAAGTATTGTATATCCAGACAAACTTTCATTATTTGACATTTATCCAACAGTTTCTTTGATTTTTACTTTTTTTTTTTTTACTTTTACTTCAGTTTATTTACTTCATTTTTTACTTCATTTTTTTTTAATTTTATCCCAAAATGAACTTGAAATTAAATTACAGGATAAAAAATTGACTTTTTATCCTGTAATTTCAACCTTTAGTCTCACAATTTACTTAATTGCAATTTTGACTTTTTAATCTCAAAATTCAAACTTTTCTTTGTAAGTTTTTCTTCTTAATTTTGACTTTTTTTTATCTTAATTTACTCTTTAATGTCATAATTATGATTTTACTTTCACTTCTTATCTCATGATTTTGATTTATTTTTAAATGTTATTAGACACAATTTAGACTTTTTAATCTCATTTCTTGACTCCTGATTGACCTTTTATAATTTTTCCCACAAAATTTTAATTTTCTTCTCTATATTTCTTCACTTTTAAACCCATTTTGACTTTGTTTGTTTGCTGTTTAGTTGACAGGAGCAGGACTTGGATTTTAGCTATAAATTCATTTTCATCTGTGACATTTCTGTTATAGAAGTTAAGTGTTGAATAAGAACACATTTAGGAGACAGAACATAGTTAAAGCAAATGTAAATTTCCATATAAAAGTGAGTTGAAGCGCCTTCATGTCTCAGCAGCAGCAGAAACAGCTCGGCCTGTGGCTCTAAATTATTTATAATCAAGAGAAAAGCTTAATTATAAATAATTAGAAGATGAATTAGATCTACTTGTGTTGAAGGTGTTGTGTAAATGTTCACTCGTTCACTAATTAAAAACAGGTCTGAGACACGAGAACTTTCTGTGTGGGTGAGCCGAATTATTATTATAGAATAATTATCATTCTAAAATTTGTATCACAAAATTGACATTTTTTCATAATTTTTAATGTTTATCCAAGAATTTTGAGTTTTAACCTTTGATTCCCATAATAGTGAATTTTAACCACATAATTCTAACTATTTTGTCTAATATTGGCTTTATTACACAATTTTTCACGTAAATTAGATTTTTTTTTTTACTTCATAATAATGTTTTTCTCCCATAATTTTGAATTTTTTTCTCCCATTTTACTTATGCCATAAATATTACTTTTCATCTTTTTCTCATTATAATATTGACATTGTCATAATATTCAGCTTTTATTACATAGTTTAGATTTTTTCCTTCCTATAGAATTTTTATCCCATAATTGACTTTTTAATCTCATATTCTAAACAGTTTACGTAAACGTAAACAGTTTACGTTTTAATGTCACAACAATGACTTTTTCACATAATTTTGTCCTTTTTTCTCTCATAAAAGGCTTTTTCATTGCACACTTTTGTTTTTTTTTAATCTCATAATTCTAACTTTTTTTTTGTCTAGTAATTGACCATTTATAGTTTTCGTGACCTTTATCATTTCAGTCAGCCATGACAAACACGTCTCCGATAACTTCCCGTCTCCAGGACCAAGCCTCAGCCCTGCTCATCGTCAAAGCCTTAAATACATACAGTTAGTTAATCTGCTAATTCACCACTACATGCTGCTAAATCCTTCAAAATGAAACCTTAATCGAAATGAGCATGTGTACCACACCTTTACTATGATGTAAACACTAAAAATTAATTCATGTAATGTCCGTAAAACTAATAGTTCATGTAATGGCAGTAAGACAAGGTCACCGTGGTAACAAGAAGCAAGATGGACATCATTTGTCCACTTATCAAAAACATGAAAACTGATGCCAGGAAGTGATAACGGATTAATCGTCGCAGCATCTGTTTCTCTTCGGCACCACATCGATTCACAGTGAACCACGACACAAAATGTCTGCAGTCAACAGGTCGTAAACAAAATGGCAGATCAGTTAAAGAGAGAGAGCAGAGGTGTAGGAGCAGTCATGAAAGAAAACGTGGATCATACAGCGTAGTAGCATCGTAACATCCTGAGGGGCAATATCGTATCACACGTATGTACATAATTCAAATGCAGTATTTCCTATAACTGCAGGATAAGATTGGAAACTCATAAAGCTATTTCCATAGTAATAATGATTCATTATTGGAAGGTCAACAGCCATTTTCATAAGAAAATATATAAATATACAATATATTGTGGTATACCTATCGTGATAATATTGCATTGTGTTATAAGTATCGCAATGATATCATATTGTGGTATAAGTATCATGATAATATTGTATTGTGGTATAAATATCGCAATGATATAATACTGTGGTATAAGTATTTTGATAATATCGTGGCATATGTATCGTAATAATATCACACTGTGGTATAAGTACCATGATAATATTATACTTTGGTATAAGGTTCTTGATAATAACGTGGCATAAGTATCGTAAAAATATCGTACTGTGATATAAGTATGATAACGTGGCATAAGTATCGTAAAAATATCGCTTTGTGGTATAAGTATCATGATAATAACGTGGCATAAGTATCGTAAAAATATCGTACTATGGTATAAGTATGACAATGTGGCATAAGTATCGTAAAAATATCGTTTTGTGGTATAAGTATCATGATAATAACGTGGCATAAGTATCGTAAAAATATCGTTTTGTGGTATAAGTATCATGATAATAACGTGGCATAAGTATCGTAAAAATATTGTATTGTCTTATATCATGATAATAATGTGGCATAAGTGTCGTAAAATTATCGTACTGTGGTATAAGTATGATAACGTGGCATAAGTATTGTAAAAATATCGTACTGTGGTATAAGTATCATGATAATATCGTGGCATAAGTATTGAGATAATATATTGTGGTATAAGTATCGTGATAATATCTTATTGTGGTATAAGTATCATGATAATATTGTATTGTGGTATAAATATTGCAATGATATAATACTGTGGTATAAGTATTTTGATAATATCGCGGCATATGTATCGTAATAATATCACACTGTGGTATAAGTACCATGATTAAAATCATACTTTGGTATAAGGTTCTTGATAATAACGTGGCCTAAGTATCGTAAAAATATCGTACTGTGATATAAGTATGATAACATGGCATAAGTATCGTAAAAATATCGTTTTGTGGTATAAGTATCATGATAATAACGTGGCATAAGTATCGGAAAAATATCGTACTATGGTATAAGTATGACAATGTGGCATAAGTATCATAAAAATATCGTTTTGTGGTATAAGTATCATGATAATAACGTGGCATAAGTATCGTAAAAATATCGTTTTGTGGTATAAGTATCATGATAATAACATGGCATAAGTATCGTAAAAATATTGTATTGTCTTATATCATGATAATAATGTGGCATAAGTGTCGTAAAATTATCGTACTGTGGTATAAGTATGATAACGTGGCATAAGTATTGTAAAAATATCGTATTGTCTTATCATGATAATATTGTGGCATAAGTATTGAGATAATATCATATTGTGGTATAAGTATCGTGATAGTATCTTATCATGATAATATAGTACAGTGGTATAGGTATCAGAATATCTTATAGTGGCATCTGTATCGTGATATTGTCCCGTAATAATATGGTATTGTGGTACAAGTATTTTAATATTGTGTCATGACATGGGTATCGTTATATTATCGTATCATAAAACAATTCCCAACGCTGGAGCAGATGTTAGCTATCCCAGGGAATCAGCTGATTTTACCGCTGACAGGAAACTACATTAATCATCACTGCAGGATTATTTATATGCGCTGTTATTAAAATAACAACACCATATCATCATCATCATAATCCAGCAGGATTATAGCAAACACAGTGGGAATGCTCCTTTATTTGTTGAGGTTAGCCACATTAGCTCGGAGCAGGGTTCACGTACCTGACAGCCCTTTTTATGGTGGAATCCCACCACCACGATGTGCAGCACCGGCCCTTTAGCGTCGTCTCTTCCGTGGGGCTCCATGTCCACCTCCCCCCGCGCGGGTCTGAGCTCCGGGTTCAGACGAGGAAACGGTAAAAGGAGGCGATTTTCGCTCCTGGAGCGATGAACGGAAAGAAGCTACTCTGCAGCAACAGCAGCAGCAGCAGCGGCGGCGATCATTCTGTTCCGCTTCGTCACACAAAGAACCACAGGATTGACGAGGAGAGGGAGATAGTTCACTGCAGCGCACTTCCGCTTTTGACTTAGCCCTGACAGTAACGCCAACGTGCTTTGATGTATTTCCACGTAACGTGTGTTTCACAACTCGAGGAATTAACACATTTCTTAACTTAAACACACAGTGTGTAACTCCTGCCGCTAGGTGTCTTTCATTTAAAACAATTTAAAAAGAGACTAGGTTTGATGCCATCGGTCGGCAACATGTAATTGTGGGAATTGTTCTTTGTAACTCATTTGGCCTACTCAGGAGAACCAAAACAAAACAAAGACATACGAATAATACATTATTAAAAAATTAATTAAATTAAATTAATTTTTTTTAAAAAAAAAAAGAAAAAAAAGAAAACACATTCGCTAACTAACAATTCTGATTCTAATAATTCTTTCTTCACTCGAGTTGACCCGGAAGTTATCGCGAGATGATAAAGATACTCACGTCTTTAGGATTTAAAGAAAGTTGGGAAAGTATTGGTTCGATTAATTGAACTTCTCAGCAAATTATAGACAATTACTATTGCTTTTTGGATATTTTAATGCTGAAATGTTGTATCTGTGTGTGCTGAGTACCTAAAATGTACTCTGTACCCTTAAACTAGCTAAACAGGTGCTTAGGTAACATTTCAGGCAACATATACGTGAGTAACTAAAATGTTTATTTTATCTCACGGAACTTTAATCTTCAAATATGTTCAAATATACGATACATTTAAATATAAATATCTTGGAGGCAACATCATTCCCAGTTACACAAAACACACATTTATTGCAGAGATGATAAAAGCAGCCGACGTCATTAGAAGGCAAAAAAAAAAAAAAAATACAGTAGAAATACAGTTTTTTGTAGATTTGTAGTGTTTGAAACATTTTGGCTAAATTAAATAACATTAATGACTTGTTGTTTTTGATTTTCTGTTGTTGTTTTGTTATATATTTTAATTCAGAAATTGTGCTAAGTGCATTGTGCTAACCATCAAGCGACTTAAACGTGATTAAAACACTAAAATATTGATTTTGATGTCATTAAACACAATATTAATTTATTTCCACTTTCAATTGATTTATTTTAGCAAAAGCAAACCTAATCAGTAAAAAATAATTTAAAAAAAAATGTATGTGTCAGAAATTATTATTAGCATTTGAACCCTTAAATGCCAATTAAATGCAATTACATACATTTAGATAAATAACACCATATCACATTCATTAATGTAAGTGGGAAAACTCTTAAGGTGTTCTCTAGTTGTGGTCGGAAATTAGAATTTCGCCAAAATTTTTAACCGGAATGCCTTTTTAAGTCGGACTTTCCGACTTGGAAACTCAGAGCTGTTACTTTTACTCTTAATTACACTTCTGTTATATTTCTGTCCCATTAAATCTGTCGTACATAAGTACTGTTCAGTTTTTTTTATCCATGGAAATGTTCATACACTTTTTGTGCAAAAAAACGAAAAAAAGATTGTAGTGTTTTTATTAGCCGCTGTTGCTAACATTGGCTAACAATAGCTGGCCAGACGAAAAGCACCATCTTTGCAAAGACCCAAAAGGAGGCTGACGTCATTTAAAGGAAAACCTTGAATAGAAAAACATATTTCTGTGGATTTTTGGAATCATTTGCTAATCTAAATACAAAATACTCAACATAAGTTTTGTTGTCGTACCCTCCCTCAAACTAGCTAAATAGGCATATTTTAAGCAACTTTAAAAACAGTATATTAATGGCGGGAAAAATGCTTTGCATGTTTTATTGATGATTTTAAAGGTACATTTCATGCTTGAAGTGGACTGGTGCGGACTACTGGCACTTTTACCCACTCTTCTGAGAGTCTAGTGTTTGCTATTTTTATTGTTCAACAAGAACAGTTTAACAGTAAAAGTGTTTAAAAATGTTATGTATGTCACAAGTTGGCAAAACGTGTAACAAAAGTTTTGTTTTTTTAGTTCATTTTTTTTAGTCTGGTATATTGTATTTACTTAAAAAGCTTCATAATGGCATAACTGGCTCTTATTTTTTTTCCCCACACACTTTAGTGTTTAAAATCTCTTATGTCCAGCTCCTTAAAAATAGTTAGGTCTGAAAAGAATCTAGTTTTTGCCTCTTTTTAGTGTCTTTGAATTGTTTCCTCCAATAATAGATCTGATCTGATACTCAGAAGCACCATCCACCACCACCACACACTTCCTGTGAAGCTGTGACCAGCTAAGTGGTTTTCTTCTCTCACCCTGTGTGTGTGTGTGCATGTGTCAACATCAGTCCTACGCTGTCTTCAGCACCAGGACTGGATGTCTCCATGACGAGGGGTCCTCTGCTGCGTGGCAGCGGAAAGTGGACGTGTCTCCTCACCATGGCAGCAGCAGAAGCTCTGCCGATTTGTTACCACGGCGCCATCAGCAAGGAGGCGTGCGAGGAACTCCTGGGGAAGAAGAACAAGGACGGAGCTTATCTGATCCGAGACAGTGAGACCATCCAGGGAGCCATGTGTCTCTGTGTCTAGTGAGTCCCTTTATCGCTTAACACTTGATTTAAGGTCAGTATTTACATGTAAAAAATACTCTGGATATCGCATAACTCTTCAATGAAAATACATAATTGTACTTAAAAGCTTACAAAGGGATTAAAACGTAATTGTCCTTGTACAAAAACAGAGCAAAACATGTTAAATTTTTGTTGCCGTGACAACATATACCGTAAAATTTCAATATACAGTAAAAATGACCTATTATCTACTATAATGACCACAACATTCTCGCCACAATACAATAAAATTTGAATTTAAATCCAAACAATTAACATTTTAATGAACTTTTTTTTTGTTCAGTCCCAGAAACACGCCGACACAACCGAACATAACAGCTCAGGTGTTTATTTGTTATTCACATAAATATAAGTTTGGATTTGATGAATAAAAGTAACACATCTTTAAATGTTTTCACAAAAGCCAAAAATGCAACAATAACTATAATGTATGTTGCTTTTTTCAACATACATGTGTCACAGGTTTTAAACAGGTGGACTCAATAAAATCAGGCAATTAAAATACAAAGAATACGTTAGAGAACAAATTGTAACAATAGTGACAACAATAATGATTACATTAAAACCAAATACGACGAGGTTTTAAGTCATCTTGTGGTTATAATTTGTAATATAAAATTTAATGTAGTATTTTCTTTCTTTTTCTGTACACTTCGTCTTTCCATTTCCTCATTACATGTGCAGTGCTTACATTTTAGACAAACCACAGTGTCATTTATACATCAACGTTATCATTTTTGTCAAAACCTACAGAAAAGTCAGGGAGATAAATGGTTTCCTCTTCCTGTTTTTAAGTATGTATTTTTCTTTAGAAATGTTTATATAATTTTGTGTGATTGTTTTCCCTCTGCAGTAAGAAGAGAGTGGTGTACACATACAGAGTGCTGAAGACATGCAGTGGACAATACACTCTGACAGTAAATAAACACACACACACACCAAACAAAAGATCAATAAATATCAATATAATGAAAAATACCACTATTGTATATTAAGAAAGGTACAATACATTAAAATTATTCAACATATATATAGAAAGTGCAGAAAATAATGTGTATAATATTTGTAAAAATGGTTTACAAATAACTAGTCATTCTCCTACACCGAACTCCATAGAGAAAATCGGTGATTTTAACATCACAGCACACAGGAGTTGCTGATCCACTGCTGCCTCCATCAGTAAGTTCAAATGTCTTATTTTAGTGAATTCTGTGTTTGAAATCCTTTTTTCAGATTTACCTCAGTGACACAAAGTGACCACATGAGCAGCAGTAGACCAGCAACTCCTGTGTCCCTGTGAGCTAAAATCACTGATTTTCTCTATGGACTTTGGTGTGGGAGAGTGAGTGGTTTACAAACTTCATTTTAAGTGGCTAGTTTTTGTTTTTTTGGACAGCAAAGTTCGCACAAAGTTGAAAGTACAGTGAGTTTTTTTGCAGTGAAATTGAAAGTACAGTGTTTTTTTTTGCAGTGAAGTTGAAACTACAGTGTTTGTTTTGTAGTATTGTTGAAACTATAGTGAATTTTCCACAGTGATGTTTAAACTACAGTGATTTTTGCAGTGAAGTTGAACTAGATCTGGGTTTTTTTTGCAGCAAAGTTGAATCAACAGTGATTTTTTTTTTTTTGCAGTAGAAATGTGAGTTGAAATGAGAGTTTTCTTCTGTGTTTCTTTCTCCCTCAGACAGTAGGAAATGTGCGAGAGACATTCTTTAAGAGTCTGGATGATCTGATTCGTCACTATAAGAGGAGGAACCAGGGTTTGGAAATGCACCTGCGCCATTCTGTGAAAAGGAAGACGGCCTTGTTGATCCGCAATCCCAGACCACCCGAATATCCACCTAGAGAAGTGTCATGGGGCCAGCAATATCAAAGTATGACACGTATTATTTAAATCAGTGCTTCCCAAACTTTCTCTATGGTAACAATGAAATTTGTGACAATATAGAATGCATGCATGAACTTCATTTATGCATGTTCTTTAAATCACATACACATAAAATCACTAAAAGTTTGGGAAAATTCTCCAAACTTGTTTGTGGACCCAAAAGAAATCTCCCATGATCCAACTGTGGGTCCCGACCCAGACCTTGGAAACCACTGTTTTAAAATGATCTTTCTTTTCTTATTTACTGAGAGCATTTCAGATTGATTCATGATGTATTTGATCTTGTTTTCTCTTCTCCTAGACATTCCAGATTCTATCTACGTTGAAGTTCTGCCCGAGTAAATTTAATTTTGAACGCAGTATCAACCCTTCATCCCTCCGTCCATCCATCCATCATCCGTTACTGCTTTTCCTTTCACGGTTGCAAAGGGAGCCTTTGAAATCTCAGCTAACAAAATGACATTCTGCATGACTTTTTTGAGAAAACCCTACATAGACGCGGGGGAGAACATTCAAACTGCACAAAGAGAGATTCTCTCTGTCCAGCCAGGATTCAAACCATGAACCGTCTTGCTGGAAGGCCCCCAGGGTTTACCACGCCTCCACCGTGACCACCATTGCTGAGGATTTTTGACGTTAACACATTGAATAATGTATATTATATGATGATATATTTTATTATATTTTAGTTACTTAAGTGTCAAGGCAGAGAGGTGGTGCTGCACACAGGAAATAAATTGCCACTTTGAAAATACTCTTTACTGTAAATGTAACATTCTTTATTGTCACAGATATCAGGTTTTACTCACATTATCTGTGTTATAATTATGTTTAATAGATGGTTATAGGTTTTTGTCCCTTTTTTTTCCTCCTTTTGAATACATTTCCTCATAAGGAGGCATTCAGGTCACCTGACAACTTCATTTACTGAAAATATTAATAATTATTTCATTTCCTGTGACTTTTACACACAATTAAAATGTCACCTGTATGGAGAAAACATTTTATTGTTTGTAATTAATATTTTATAGTTTTTAAATTAAATAAAGACAACGCATATCCTGCAAAGCCACCTTTCTGTACATTTGTCTGTGTGGTCATCACACTTCCTCTTCCGTTTGTATTCTCACCCAACACAAGCCAAGATGAGCAAGATGAACCACATTACTTTGTGACCTTTTTTAAGCATACTGTCAGTGCTTTATTACTGGATGACACTTTAAACAATAACAATAATAATGATAATTTGGAACTTTAATTAAGTGGAAAAACACAGAGGTGGTGACAACACAGAAAGGACAATAGTCTGGCCACATTTTCCAATAGAACAACTGTGTAACTGTACACAGGCCATCATATGCATTGCAGAATAATATATAATTATTTAGATGATCCTTACTAAGATTTATATTATTTTCATTATTACAAATATTTGGTTTTCTTATTATTAATTATCATTTGCCTTATTTGCCACCAATTTGAAATGTCGAATGGAATCTAGTGTTGACAGTAATGATACATTTGTGAAATTTAGCATATGAAAATTTATTTATTTTTTTAACCAATCGTGTTAATTATAATTACACTATTAGAATTTAATTGTTTATTGTGCCCTTTTTTATTTCCGGACATAAAACATGACACTTAAAATGCAATGAGCACATGGCGGATCAAAATAATGAACTAAATTCAACACACTGTCTTCTTAATGTTTGCATATGGGCTACTTTACCTGAGTTAATGTCTTATTAACGGATTATATAAATCAAAATGATAAAATCTATATTATTTTTTGATTAAATAAATTTAAATAAATTAACTTATTTTATAGAAAGTAACATAAAACACATTTTATTTTGCTTTATTTTATTTTTAAAGTTACGCCTGGTTGTAGCTCCGCCTCTCGGGTGACGCGACTTGCGTCTTTCCCATCACATGTAACTCGGGGGGGGTTGTTTGTTTCGTGTAGTCAAATAAAGACTTCGAGTAAAAATAATCTAATAATTTTCTATCTAAATACGTAATTAGAAATTTTGAATAGATTTATCTGAATTATAAATCTTTTTAATCACATTTATCGATCCAGATTGACTATGTCTCCCCTTCCCCACCTATGGTATGCTCCATGTTGGTTTGAAGATAGAGGCGGGAGTAAGTGGTGGCTGCATGTTGTTGACGTTTCTGGACGAAAGTGTAAATAACGAAGGTATTCTGTGACAAAAAGAAGCCCCCACATATGTAACGTTGTTGTTTTAGAAACACAAAGTGTCGCTTCACAGTTATGTTACACTTTAAAATCAGTTGTTGTCGCTAAAGACGATATACGCTGTAAGCTAGTGTTGGCTAAGAAGTTCAAAATGGAGGTCGTTTGAAAGCCGATTTTTCTTTAATGTTGCGTATGTCGTTTAACGCGTCTTATGAACGATTGTGTTGTGTAGGATGGACCTGACGACGTGTTTGAAGTCCCTGCTTTTGGCCATACAGCAGTACAGAGACAACAGGACGACAGAAAACGCAGCACAGCTACAGAAACAAGTGGAGGTGACCGCTGCTGTCAGCATCATTAGCGTCCGGGGCTGTAACTAACGATTATTTTTCACAATTTCATAATTAATCGAGTACTTTTTGGTCCATGAAATGTCAGAAAATGTTGATCGGTGTTTCCCAAATCTCAAAAGTGATATCATTATCAGACCTGCAACGAACATTTCGATTAATTGATTACTTAATTAATCGTCATTTTGATAAACGATTAATCGGTTTGAGTGTTTCTCAGTTCTTTTCAGCTTATTAAATGTGGATATTTTCTGGTTTCGATGATCCATATATAACAAACAAATTCATTAAAACTGAATAATTTTGATTTGTGGAAGAAACAAGACATAATTTCTAGATTTGAGAAACATTAGTCAATACTTTTCAACATTTTCAGATAATTTAAACAAGTAAATGTGATCAAGAAAATAATTGACATTTGATTATGAAAATAATTGTTAGAGCCCTTGTTAAATGTGTACAATGTGTGTGCTCCAGGTATATAACACACAAGCTTTGGCACAAAAATTATACACAATTAGGCCCGTACTCACATTTTTCCTAAATATAAGTCATAGATAATCATAAATATTAAATTTGGTTTCAAATATTTTTTATTGGGGTTTTTTTTTCTTAAAACAGGACAATTTAAACAACTGATGTGATCAATGTGGTGAATTTAATTTTCATATTATTTTCCACACATTCAGAAATAAAAAGGTAAGCGATGATAACGATGATAATTATTGTCATCCAATAGAGACTATAGGACTGCAACTAATGATTATTTAATGAACAAAATTTTCTCTCTTTCACCCTCTCTTTGCAGCAGATTACAGAAATGGCTTCATTTGAAAAGACTCTGTTACATTATGCGTATTAATGGTCATTTCACTGACTTCACTGTCTGTGTTTGTGTTTGCAGGAGGTTTCAGGCCTGAAGTGTGACCAGCTGCTGTCATCAGGTCAGGTTTTACCCAGTGAGTGTGTGAGTGGGCTGGTGGAGCTGGCTGGAAGCCCAAACACTAACCCGACTCTGACGAGCTCCATCATCTCCCTGTTTGCACAGCTAGGTAATGTACACCACTGCCACATATGCCATAAACGTAACCCTCATGCCTTCTTTGGGGCATTTTTGTAAATTTTTTCTCAAATTTCTTTTTTGATTTGGCAATTCATTTTGACTGTGTTACAGCTTGTGGCATGAATTATACACGTTATTATTTATTATTAAAAAAAACCCACAAAAAAATGTATTTCTTTCCATATAATAAATATTATGTTAATGGGGCCTTGCTGTTGATTAGAGTATTTGATATGTCAAAGATTAGCAAGAAAATTGATTTGATTGCAATAGTATTTTATATGTAGTGCAAGATACTCCCTCTGGACACCTTCTTAGACAAAAATGTCCTCTCCCTTTCTTTTGTTTGAACCTCTTAATCTACTTCAGCCTTGATCAAATTTTTTTAGGATTTTATTTTTAGGACTTAAACTCTTTTAAATGCTAGTTGAAATATTTGAATCATTTTTTTATAACAAAAACCTCACAAAAAGTCAATTATTTTCTATACAATAATTAGTAGGGGAATAGGGCATTGGTGGTGATTAGTGAAACTGAACTCTGAGCACTTTGTAAAACATAATTCTTGTATTTTTCGTCCTTCTCCTTCAGCCAGCGATGACGACAGTCGTGAGATGCTTCACAGCAGCTACAACCTCACCAGCACCCTGGCCTCCGTCATCCACTGCCACAGCGCCACTCCAGGAGAGCCAGTGGTACTGCAGGTGAAGTCCAGCTCCTCTGTTTCTGACGTCACTAGTTTAACTGGGGACAGGATTACGTAGAAACTTTAGATCCAGGTTCCACGTAGATTTGTGCAGGCGTGGAGAAGAAGCCATTCAGTTTGGATATACGTGTGTCTGACTCTAGTGGACTCTAGGATACATTTTGGTTCAAACCTGTCTTTGTGGGGACATTATGTCTGGTCCACACAACATTAAAGGGCTTTTTCAGGAGTTAAGACTTGGTTTTGTCTTAAGGTTAGAATTGCATTTATGTTATGGTTAGGTCAAATTTTAGAGTTTTTTTTTTTAAATTTTCTTTTCAAAAGCTTCCATGTCATGTGACCCACTGACTCTATATTGGAATTGGTAAAAAAGTAATTTCAAAGAGATGCTTGGTAAATCCATTAAAACTTCATTTTATGCATTTTGTGCACATAATCCTCACTAAAAGATTGGCCAAAGTATTAATGTTTCTCACGGGGACCCAAAAAAATCCCCTGCGACCCATCTGTGGATCCCCACCCATTGTTTATGAAACACTGCTCTAAACCATGTCCAAATTTTTTGTTTTTTGTTTGGCCTTTTCCAATGTTCAATATAATTTTTATATTGCAGCCCAAAAACGACTCTCTAAACTTACGACTGAAACAATCACACAATTATTTGATTACTAAGTTAACTAAATTTTAATAATTTTCCATTAGTTAAAAAAAAAGTTTTCTGATTTTCCAGCTTCTTAAATGTGAATATTTTCTGATTTCTTTGCTCTGTGTAACGAAGAAATCATTAAAACTCAATCTTTTTTGTTTGTGGACAAAACAAGACATTTGTGAACATCATCATTTCATGGTTTGACAAACACTGATCTACATTTTCTGACATTAGGCCCTTTTCTACCATAGGAACTTTTCTCATTTACCCCGTAACTAAGGTAAACGCTTTACCCGGGTAAATTTAGTACCTACTCACAACTAGAGACTTTTCAGGTTTCGTGTGCAGCTCACAGTGATGTCGGTAAAAACTATTTTGAAGCTTGATTTTCACTCCCACCATCTCACTGAAGCACCTTTACGACCCCCCTCCACACGTCTGCAACTGTTTTATACTTTATTCTTGTTTATCAACATGAGACGGGTTTAGAGAAACTAACACAATCAAGCGATCCACCGGCGTGTTAAATGTTTTGACTGTATGTTATTAGCAACACTCAAGAACTTTGAGGTGCAGTGGAAACACAAACTGCGCAGATTGGTAATAAAAATTCCTGGTAATTTTGGTGGAAAAGGGGCTATTTTATGGACCATTCGATTAATTGTGAAGATAGTCGACATTATTTTTTTTTAGATTTCTAGGTCTCTGTGTGGATAAAACCTGATAGAATACAAAAATTATGCCGATTGTCTTCAATTCGTTGTCGTGTTTACGTGCCCTGATTTACTGATGTTATGTATATTAATGTCATACGGTGTATATTCACATTAGAGCTGTTGTCCAGTGTTTGCAGGTGCTGCAGAAACTGACGTACAACACCTGCATCTTCCAGTCGACAAACTACGTCCACGAGCTCGTGACTTTCCTCATGACCAACATGTAAAAACACACATGTAAAAACAAAGTGCTTTAAAAAAAAAAAAGAACTTTTCACTCAGGTGACACTTTTTTTTGCATTCTCTCTTGCCACAGCCAGTCTCACAATGATGACATCATCATGCCCTGCCTCGGTCTCATGGCCAACCTGTGTCGTGACAACCACTGGGTGCAGATCCACATCAAGTCTCAGGTGAGTGACACCGTGGTGGACTGATGCATCTGTCAAACACTGAGTCATAGTGATGGATTTACGTGGATTAACTCATCGGTTTATCACTAACAGTTGCTTTAACAGGAATCCTCCGCTCATGGCTTCATTAATTCACGCCTTGGTTTCTCGTGTGTAAACTGTGTGCGTTTTTTAGGACAACGTGAAGCCGTTTTATCGCACTCTGATCAACTTCCTGGCTCACAACAGTCTGACCGTGGTGGTGTTCACGTTATCCATACTGTCCAGCCTCACGCTGAACGAGAAGGTCGGCGAGAAGGTAGGCTTCATTCGTATTTTGGCATTTTCTTTTTGTGTTTATATGGTTGCCTCATTTGAGGAATGAAATAAAGTAAGGATAATACAACCCTATTAATTTAAGCAAAGTCTGTGTCTTTTGATTGCCTAAAAATGTCCAACGGCTCATTTTATATGCTTCAAATTTTGCTGTGTTTGGACGAAAAATGCAAGAGATGAACGGTAAAACACACAGTGCCCACCTCCCATCAAACTCTTTTTTTTTCCTATCAAAAGCAAAAGTCCTTCGATGACTGTGAACAAAGAAAAAGTCGTAGTGAAACATTACTGATTTCCACTGCAATAAAACGGTATCATCTGTGTGAAGAACAAGGGGGAGAAAAAGGGGCAAAGTTAGCGTCACAACACTGCAAAATAAACACTACTCAAGTATGTGTGTAGCGTTGTATAAACGCTTTAAAACAAAAAAATAATAATTTGCTTTTTTGTAAGCTTAGAGATTAGGGATGAGCCGATACCATACTCTGTATCTTCCAGTAATGGTCAAAATCACTGGATCAAATATCAAACAGAAAAAAAAGTAAAATCTGATACTGTTTAGGACTGATACTAATATCAGACTCAAAAAGAGTGGTAAAGGAATAAGCCATTCTTATGTACTTATAAGGGCCTTGCTTTACGAGGACCACCTTCTTGCGCCGCCATTTTCTACAGCAGCCCACACAGACAAACTAGCCAGACCAAACATTTGACGTTAGGGATGCACAATATTATCGGCATGATATCAAAATTGGCCGTTATTAGCTGATGCTGGCGCCCTCTACAGGTTATTATTTTTTAGGTTTATTTATTTTTGCAAAATGAATAAAATGTATTTCTGCATCTGCTGTCAAACCAGTATGAAAGAAATATTAGGTTGATTTTACCACAGAAGAGACTAAATGACCTCTGCACTTATATCGCATATATCGGTATCGGTTATCGGCCTAAGCACTCCAGTCATATTGACATATCATATATCGTCCAAAGGTCCAATATTGTGCATCCCTAGTACGTTTGTATGGGTGTGTAATTGCTTTAAAACTAAAATTGTCCACTTTTCGTTGCCTTCGAATAATCCACTCATATGTACTTTAGCCATGCTTTACAGGGGCCGCCGTTTTCTAGTAGTAGTAGTAATAGTAGCAGTAGCTCAGACAGAAAAACTAGCCAGATCACACTTTTCACAGTTTTTTATTTAAATATCTGTTAGAACCGTTAAAGTGACAGGCTTGGTAACGGTGTATGCAGTGCTGACTTTGGATAAGAAATGCTCAACATATTGTTTGAAAATGCAACAGATACATTGCGAAAAAAAGTTTTAAGACGTGACACTGTGCTATGCTAACATCACGTTGAGTCAGCTGAAGCCCTAAACAATAAATAATTGTTGTCTTATTTCTGTCTCACGTAAATTATCTCAGCATCACAGGCGAGTATCTGTTCCTCTATTCTCTTCTCTTTTTGTAAACCACTTTTGTAAATCACAAATAACGTTCTTCCTCAGCTCTTCGATGCTAAGAACATCCACCAAACTTTCCAGCTGGTGTTCAACATCATCGTGAACGGTGATGGCACTCTGACCAGAAAATATTCCGTTGACCTTTTGGTCGACCTGTTAAAGAATCCTAAAATAGCCGAGTTCCTCACCAGGTACGTGATGTGAATCATGTTCAGTCATATCTTACTGATTAACTGAGTTTTTTTCCTTTTCTCACTGTCAGTTTATATTGATTACTGTTTTCACCGATAGGTATCAGCACTTCTCAGCATGTGTGTCTCAGGTTTTGGGACTGTTGCAGTCGAAAGACCCAGACTCTGCAGCCAAGGTGAGACCAGAGAAACCACAACATACACACCGTATGTTCTGTATGTCCCTCAAGAAAAATGTCACATGGTATTATGATAAAATAACTGTTTTTGCAGCTACTAGTTTTGAGACAACAAAAACCAATGACAGGAAATTATGATGTAGATTAGATTTATTGTATTTAAACTTGATATATGCAGGCAGTCTTGATGAGTGATGGTTGTTTTTATTCAGTTTCTTATTTTAAAACACTATATTTACTCTACTTTTTCCATTGAACGGTACAAGCCTTCAGGTAAATATGAAGTGAAATAAGAATTTAAACACTTAACAAATTAAATTTAGGTCCCCCAGTAAAATAATGAATATTTATTTAATCTTCTATCCAAATAAAAACATTTGTACCATGTTGGAAACGGTTCATTCACCATTTTGATGTTGTTATGTGGTAAATGCTCTCAATCACTTAGGGCTGAAACAGTTAGGAACTATTTTGATAATCATTTTAAGGGCTTTTTCATCAATAAGTTTATCTTAATTTTGCAGCTTCTTAAATTTGAATATTTCATTGTTTTTTGCTCCATATAACAAGGAAATCATTAAAACTGAATAATCTGGTTTGTGAACAAAAACAAGATATTTAAACACACAGGTTTGAGAAACACCGATCAACATTTTATGGACTTTATAGTAATCGTCATAATCAACAGATTACTTGATTATGAAAATAATAGTTAGTTGCAGCCCAAAAATCTGTCACGCTGTGAATCTTGTGCTGAAGTTTGCCTTAAAGAAAATTATTGAGCAAATCTTACATATTTTCCTCAAAGTTTTGGAGTTTAAAGGACTGAAATGATGGTAAAATGTTCATGTGGATTTGAAGGAAACTAAAATGACAAAAATGTTGAAAACATGTTTGTGTGTGTGTTGCAGGTTCTGGAGCTCCTTCTGGCCATGTGCAGTGTCTCAGGTCTGCGCTCGCTCCTGTGCGACGTGGTTTTCAGACCGGCTGCAGCCAAACTCCGAGCAGCAGGAAGAAAGCAGGGGGCAGGAGTGGACGCTGGGCGAGGCAGGGAGGACTCCGGACTCGCTCTGGTGCAGTGGCTGAGTTCGCCTGTGGAGGGCGCCGAGTCCTGCTCTCTCCAGGCCCTGAGTCTGCTGCATGAGCTGCTGAAGGCACGTGCTTTTATTCAGGTTTCTTTTTGAATCTACATAACAGACACAACGCAAAACAGTAGTGACCCACATTTCTAACTGCAAAACTGTGAGTGGCTTCTCATTTCTTAAACAACCACGCGGAAGGACACATCCTGTGGTCATGGATGTTAGTCTGTTTAAGAAGGGTCAAATCTTTGGCATGAATCAAGCAGAGAAAACATCTAAGGAGATTGAAGAAACGCAAGCACTGTCACACGCATTATTAAAAACTGGAAGGATAGTGGGGAACCATCATCTTGGAGGAAGTCTGAAAAACATCCTGAATGATCGTGATCTGTGATCACTTAAAAGTTTGGGGAAATCAAATGGTAGAAAAACAACAGTAGAACTCAGGGCTGTGTTTAATAGTGAAAGTAAGAGCATTTCCACATGAACAATGTGAAGAGAACTCAAGGGATTGGGACTGAACAGCTGTGTAGCCTTAAGAAAACCACTAATCAGTGAGGACAATAGGAAAAAGAGGCTTCAATTTGCTAGGGAACATAAAGATTGGACTCTGGAGCGATGGATGAAGGTCATGTGGTCTGATGAGTCCAGATTTACCCTGTTCCAGAGTGATGGGAGCATCAGGGTAAGAAGAGAGGCAGATGAAGTGATGCACCCATCGTGCCTATAACAATTATTTCCATCATCTGTAGATTGTTTAAGTAATAGTTTGGTCCATAAAATGTTAGGAAATGTTGATCATTGTTTATCAGACACTGATCAAATATCTTGTTTTTGTCCACAAACCAAAATGATTCAGTTTTAATGAGTTTTTTGTTTATATGGAGCAAAAGAAATCTGAAAATATTCACATTTAAGAAGCTGAAAGTTTTTAATTCTTTGTAAAAGTTCAACAAAAAACAGGCTTATAAACAAGATCCTGTTATCTCAGAACTTTAAAGAGAAACCCAGACTACAACTACAAATTCATTGTTCATAGAGATTTATCATCCAGCCCTAGGTCCAAGAAAACAGCATTTAGCATCTTCTAAGTTTAATATTTTCTTTGTGATTTGTTTCTGTCCTCCCTCCACCGTGTTTGTGTCCTGTTCCCCGCTCAGGAAGCTGTGGGAGCAGACGGCGTTCCTGACCGTGTGGTGAGCTTTGTGGAGATGCTGCTCCCAGTCCTGATGGAGCTGCTGAAGGCCCTCGATCCCTCGAAGGGCGACGCTCACCTGAGAAAACACTGCCACCGCATCACACACGTCACGGGTTTGCTGCTCGATATCCTTCGCTGTCGCCTCCTCTGTGAATATCTCTGCCTCTTTTTTGTGGTTCTGCTCGCGGTCGCAGCCTTAACTCCTCTCCACTCCTCTGCACCAACGACTCCACCAGAGCCGTCGTGTCCCGTCAGGTCAGCACTCAGCTCTGCCTCTCGCAGGCCGAGTCCCTGCTCTGCTGTTGCTGTAGCAACAGTCCTCTCACCTGCGTCCCTCCTGGATCTGAGGACGATCTCAGGTGAGTGAGGGCGTCGGCAAGATTATTTGATCATTTATTATTTGCTTACTTGTTAATATGTTCTGGTTTCTTTGCTCCTCTGTGATAATAAATTGATTATTTTTGTTTTGTGGACAAAAGAAGATGCTTGAATTGGTTGATTGATGACTTATTTGGTCCATAAAATGTCAAAACATTCCCATTCTACTTTAGCAGTCTTCCCTTAAAGTTAAACTGTTAACAAATGGTCAAGTTAAGTCCAGTTTTCTTGATTAATGTTGTTTGGTCCATAAAATGTCAGGAAAATATGGATCACTTTTTCCCAAGACCTCAGAATGACGTTGCTCACAAACCAAAATTATTCCTTTTAAATTATTTCTTTGTTATATGGAGCAAAGAAACCAGGAAAATATTCAAATTTAAGAAGCTGAAAAATTAGAGAAACTTGTTTTAATTTTTTTAAAAACACATGCGATTACCAAAATCGTTGACGATTAATTTAGTAACTGATTAATAATCAATTAATCGTTGCTGTGTATTTACTAAGCAGCTTTATGTTTTGTTTTTTTGACTAAAGTAAAGTGTTTGAATAATTTTAATTTTATGTGTGTTTTCAGTCAAGTGTGTGCAGAAGCTCTGCTGAAAACTCTGGAGTTAATGAGCAAACTGAGACAACAGGTGAAAAACATGGAGACCGGTTTCTACAGGATATTACAGGTAAAACACACACACATTCTCACGCAGCTATCTTACTGAGGACACACAAAGACATAATGCCACTTACCCCAACCTTAACCATCACAGCTAACCCTTAACCTAAACTTAACTCTAGCTCTAAAACCAGGTCTTAACCCCCTAAAAGTCTGTTTAAGTTTTAAGGACCAGACAAAATGTCCTCACTCTCTATGGTTTGTGTGTTTTGGTCCTCACACGTACTTTTATCCATTTTAAGACTTGCATTGACTTACATTCATTTAACAGCCTTACCCCCAACCTTAACCATAACCAGTTAATGACTAACCTTAGTCCTGAACTTAACTGGTTCCTCACAAAATGAGGTTCTGCCTCAATAGGACCAGGTTTTGTTCTCCATGAAGACTACTGCTCCTGACAGGGTCAGCGTTTATGACAGAAAAGATAACTAAGTAAGTAAGTAAAGTTCATTTATAAAGCACGGTTCACAGATAAAAATCACAAAGTGCTTTATGATAAAATTAATACAGTAAATAAAAAAGAACATATAAGAATACGGTGGATAAGAACATGGACACAAAAACACATATTCAAGGTAGGGCTGTGATATATCACATGATACATGATATATATCTCGATATTTCTACATCACTGTATTAATGTTAAATTGACATCTTGGATGCATAACACTGCCTCTTGTATTAGTATTTTTTTTTCAACATTTGCATGCAAAAATGGGAAAATCACAATCAAATTAAAGACAGCAAACTATTTTGAACCAGGCAGCTTAACCCATACACTCTTAATAAATGAAAATAAATAATTACATAGTAGGTCTTCCCAATATGCAGTAGCTCTCAATACCATAATCAAACCAACAGCTTTAAAAGTGCCAACAACAACAAGAAAATAAACAGAAATAAAATGCTCTGTAAATTAAAGTGTACATTGTATTTTTGCTTGTGAAAAAACCTCTCTGAACAATAAAAGCCTAAGGCTCTGGTCGCAGACAGACGCACCGCTCATCATCATTTGTAACGGTATGTGCTTTCACATCAGAGTCTCCAATAACACCAGATAAAGTCGCTAGATTTGTAATAAAGTTGCTATGTTGGCAGCACTGTGCGTCCGAGAGTTTTAGTTGGGCAGGGAAGAGTGGAGAGAGATGTTAAACAGCTTAATAATTATGTTCATGTGACAGTTTATACTCGCTGTTTGCGATATTAACAAATAATATATCGCAGGTGGCCCATGCCGCGATACAACGAGTATGTTCGATATATCGCCCACCCCCGATTCAAAGCCAGAAAAACCCTCGTCGAACTAAAAGCCTGTTTGAATAAAAGAGTCTTTAGTCAACACAATTAAAGCAACGTAAAAGAGGCATCATATTCCACTAAAGCTTGTGTGAGCGACAACTAACGGTCTCTGACTTGAAGACCTCAGGGTGTAGTCAGGTCAGAGATCAATTAAGAAGGAGCACATGCTCTAAAGGTAAGGACCAGGATTTTAAAATGTCCTCTAAAACGAACAATAAAAACAAAAAAAGGACCTACGGGGGTAACAAATAGAAGAGGCCACACACACACACTTTGTCCTCCTGTGTTTTTGTCCCTCAGGATCAGAGGATCGTGACTCCGCTGTCTCTGGCTCTGACGTCTCATCACCGAGAGCGAGTCCAGACTGGACTCGCTCTGCTGTTTGAAGCTACTCCACTACCAGACTTCCCCTCATCAGTGTGAGTCACAGCCTCAAAGCTACACTTTAACAATAATAATAATTATAATAATAATATCCTTCACTCTTGTCTTTTTTTTTATTGCCCGTCACACTTTTCTTGTTGAAGTCTGGGAGAAAGCATTGCCGCCAACAACTCGTATCGCCTGAGGGAGGCGGAGCTGTCGGTCAAACGTGTCGCCGTGGTGCAGGAAGTCCCGCCTCCCAGGGCAAACACCAGCCAACTGGACTCTTCCACTTCCTCCAGCAGGGGAGTCCACGCTCTGGTGGAGAAGTTACAGAACGGACTGGAGGTAAATGGATTCTCAAACTGCATCATTTTAATGAGATTTTTAAGACTTGCATCCACATAAAAGGAAAATCACTGTTGTTGTTTTTTTTGTAGCTTCAGGAGCAGGTGAAGGACGCACACGTCTCTGAGATCATCGACGTTTATGCTCAGAAGCTGTCAGCGTTTGCAGTGAGTTTGTCATTGAGATGCTACATGCAACTTATTTCACTTCAAAAATATTATTTATATGGTTGTAAACCCCTATGGTCAGAGAAAAAACAAAGATTTTACTTTTAGTAAAAGTTATTAAGCCTCTTATTTTCTACTCTCTTTTCCTTTTTTTTCCTTATTTTTTTCTTTTTTTTTCAGTTTTTCATGCTGGAGAATGTACTAAACATCATAGAGGGCAGCAAGCTCTGTAAACACTCTGTAATCTGTGTTTCTTATTGTTTTAAATGCTTGTTTAAAAAAAATGTGAGAAAATCAGAAGATTATGAGCATAAATCCATAAAATCTCAATAATTTTAAACCCAAATTAGACTGTTTTTGCCGGTGTATTTTGGAGTAATAACACTGCTGGCTCTCTGTTATTTTCTCTGTGTCGTCTCTTCAGGCTCAAGAGCGCCGCCTGCAGGACTTACTGGAGGCCAAGGCTGCGGCTCTCTCTCAGTCCGACCGTCTCATCGCTCAGTTTCGCCTCCAGCGAGCTCAAGCTGAAGCTGAGGTGACATTTTAGACACAAACGACTGTATGACTGTTTCTGATATTCTTCTGATATATGTAGTTTTTTTTCCTCTGTGAAACATGGTCGAAACGTGGTCTTTTGTTATTTTTTATTTGCCCAATTTTAATAAATTACACATTTTTGTTCTCAGAAACTTGATAAATGTTGTTAAGTCACTAAAACTTTATTTTTACATTGAAAACTGTATATTTTTTGTTTTTTTTTACTGACATGTTTCATGTATTTAGTACTTAGTTTGTACATTAAAAAGAAAATCAGGCACCGTCTGCACTGATTTCTAAAAAATGGGCATTAGCATCGATGCAAACCCAACCCTGTTGGTTAACAGTAGTAGCTGTTATTTTCTATATGGACCAGAAACTGTCTGAAAATGTTGATCCAAGTTTTTATCCTTAAATTAAAAATTCATGTTCGAGGATTTAATCTTCAAGTTAAAGTCCATGTTCCAAGTCAAAATCAATGTACCATTGTTTAATCCTAAAATTATAGCGCTTTTTTTTCCAGGTTTTTAATTCTTAAATTTAAAATCCATGTGGCAGGATTTAATCTTGAAGTTAAAATCCATTTTCCAGAGTTAAATCCTGAAATTACAAATAAATTTTTGTGGATTTAATCCTTGATTCAAAACTCTTCAAAATTCTAAATGCATTACTTGGCTAATCACAATGATGTGTCTAATAATAAAATCCTTGTTTCCCTAACCAAAAATTATTCACATTTAAGAAGTTAGAATAATCAGGGAGCTTGTTTTACTTAGTAAAAAGGTCAAACTGATTAAACCCTGAAGTTACTGACGTGTTTGTTGATTTTTCTCCAGGCTCATAAGCTCGGCTGTCTGCTGAAGGACGCCGAGCGCCGGCGCGAGGACCTGCAGGTGGAGCTCAGCGGTCAGACTCTGGAGGTGGAGCGCTCCAAGGCCGACATGGAGGAGCTGCTGCAGCACAACGCCAGGCTACAGCGGGACTCTGAGGAGCACCAGTCCCTCAAGGGGAGCTATAACACCCTGCTCAACAGGTCAGAGGCAGAGGAGAGTCTGCAGGGTTTAGGAAGCTGTTCACCATGTTTAAACATTAGAAAAACTTTTTTTGTTTTTTGTTCATAAACTTATGTATTTTGAATGAAAACCAAAACTTCAGGATGATTTCACATTTGTGCTGATTAATCTATTAAATAATTTGATTTCCTTGTTATATGGAGCAAATAAAGTACAAAATATTCACATTTAAGAAGCTGAAAACTGGATTAAATGATTAACAAAATGTGTAAACAGACAAAAGCTCTGATCTTTCAGAAGTTAAACCTTCTGATTTTAGTGGCTGAAAATGAAGACCCAGGATTTTCTTGCTTTTTGTTCTAAATTAAATGAAAAAATCCTTCTCTTTTCCCTGTTTGACTGATGATGATGCTCGGTCTTGTTCACATGTGTAACAGCTTTTGTTTCTCCGCCGCAGGTTCACTGAGAGCGAGCGGCAGCTGAAGGAGCTGCAGATCTCTCACATCTCCGTCACCAAACACAACGACGCTCTGAGGAAGAACCTCGAAGCTCTTCAGCTGCAGCACGAAAAGTGAACCTCACCTTTACTCATCCCCCCGCATCTTTGTTCATATAAGAACACTAACAGTACTGAAATAGTTTGAAGTCTCAGTCTGAGGTTCATGCAGTTTCCGTTTCTGCTTCTGTTTCTCAGGATGGCATCAGTGTTGGAGGAGAGAGCAGAGGAGATCAGATGTCTACACTCAGATCTACAACAGAAGAACTGTGACATCACTGGTCAGTCACACACAAACTCAGCTGCCGTTTCACAAAGTCACAAGTACTGGGATTATTTCAGCGCTGTTGTACTGTTTGTTAAACAAAAGCACAGGTTCATTCCTGAAGTGAAATGTCCATGTTCCACAGTTTTAACCTCAAGTCAAAAATCCAAGTTTCATTGCTCAATCCTAAAGTTTAAGATACTTTTTCTAGGTTTGAATCCTCAAATTAATAGTCCATGTTCCAGGGTTTATTACTGAAGTCAAAAATCCCTGCTCCATTGCTTAATCCTAAAGTTTAAGATCCAGGATTTAATCCTTAAACAAAAAGTCCATGTTGCAGGATTTAATCCTGAAGTCAAAAATCCATGTTCCATTGTTCAATCCTAAAATTAAAGCTACTTTTTCCAGGTTTTTAATCCTTAAATTAAAAATCCATGTGGCAGGATTTTATCTTCGAGTTAAAATCCATTTTCCAGAGTTAAATTCTGAAATTACAAATCAATTTTTGTGGGTTTAATCCTTGATTCAAAACTCTGTTGTAGGGTTTTATCCTGAAATTAATAATCCTTGTTCTCCAGTTAGATTCTGAAGACTTAAAACATTACTTGGCTAATCCTAATTCTGTGTCTAATAATATAATCCTCTGGATTTTTGAACTCCTCCTCCCTGTGAACATAAATACCACTTTTGCATTCTGCAGACATCGAACTATGATGTAAAATAATTCCAACTCTGCCACAAGGGGGCGTAATGCACATTCAGTCCTATTGGCTGCTGTTAATCCACAGCTGAAAGTCATGAAGAATGTTACATTTTGGCATCTGTTTCCCCTTAGACCTAGAATGTGGCTCCACCTGGTGGTGATATTGAGAACAACACATTTTGTTTTCTGTCAGGTCTGCGAGGTGAGCTCCTCGCTGAGGAGGAGAAGGGGAAGGAGAAGGATCGAGAGAGGAGGGAGCTGGAGGAGACGGTGGACGTCCTGAGGAAGGAACTGAACAAGACGGAGCAGGCCAGGAAGGACGCGAGCATCAAGGTAACGCTCACCGAGTTCACCCGCAGGCGCGCAAAGGAAACGCTTAAAAGAACGCGCACAAAAACAGTTCCCCGTCTCTGTTTCTCAGGCGTCGTCTCTGGAGCTGCAGAAGAGTCAGCTGGAGGCGAAGCTGAAGCAGAAGGAGGACGAGCTGAGCAAACACTCCACCATGATCGCCATGATCCACAGCCTGAGCAGCGGCAAAATGAAGAGCGACGTCAACCTGTCGCTCTGAGGAGCCGACGGCACGGCCATGCAGATGAGTGGGGGAGGGGAACAAACGCAAAACACTTTACGAACTGTTATCTTAATTATTTTTTAACATTTTTAATTAATAAAACATGTAATGAAATACACGTACAGACGTCTGAGACACATGTATGTGCTGAGGCGTCTGGACTCCACTGTTTAATAAATCCAACTGGTATTTTTAAAAGTCCCATTAAAAGCTACTGTGTGTGTGTTTTTATGTGTTTGTTTAATAAATGATTGTGGAAAATATCTCTTTCGGATACTGTATTTAGCAAAAAAAATAATTTTTTTTTATCAATATTGATCAATTATTCCATAGCAAGTAAAATAATAAAAATATGAGTGATTTGAGAGAGAAAGAGACTTTTTGCTTCTCTACAACAGTTTTTTTCCCCAGACTTTACCATTTTTTATGCTACATATTGTGACAAGAGTACATTTGTGCATAAAGTAGCAACTAATTTACAACTATATCTGGAAAATCTGACATCACTTTGAATTAGTACAGTAATAATTTCCAGGAGATGCATGTTATTTAAAACATAAATACATGAATCTTAACTAAAAGGTTTGGAAAAGATTCCAGCAAATGTGTTTGGGTGACCCAAAAATTATATCCTGCGACCCATCTGTGGGTCCTGGCCCAGTCTTTGGGAACCACTGACTCTTGGCCAGGGTTCTCAAATGACCTGGGGGCCAATGAGTTTCTAGTCTGGCCAAAAAAATCTTACTTTCTGGGGAAAAAAGCAGCTGTTCAGGAGCAGTGGCTTCACATAATTTCAAAATAAATGTATCTGTTGAGATGGACCAATATATATTTCACAATAAAAATGTTTTTTATGATTCAAAATTAGCAATAATTGGAAAAATTATTAATAATTATTGCAAATTATGGATTTTTGTTCTCAGAAACTTGATCCAGCAGTGGCAAAATTTGAACGCAGTAGCTGGTATTGGACCAGAGGGGGCAGTAGAGACAGCGATTTTTATCACACCACCATGTATAATTTCAATACTTTACACTAAACTGTAACCTGGAATAAGAAGTAACATTAACTAGATACAAATATACACTGGTTTGCACCAGAAAACACTGGATTAGTGGTTAAATTATGGTCATGTCGCTCCAGGAATCACAGTGGGGTTTTTTTTTCATTGTGTTGCTTTAATCTGACGATAATCTGGTTCAGAAACAAGTAAACATGAAGTAAGGGAGTCATCGTTGTCATCTGAAGGCTCTAATAATAAGAGTAATAATAATTATTATTATTATTATTCCAGGACGCTGTACACTGAGAGGTGCCGTGCCTCCAGTGGCTGACGGTGGCTCAGTGGTAGAGCCAGTTGTCCTTCAACAAGAAAGCTGTGGGTTCAATTCGCAACTCTTCTGTCCTTGGGGAAGACACTTATTAACCCCATGTTCTTACTTTTTTTGCTACATTTAAAAACATTTTAACGCCTTGTTCTTGCAGCGTTTTCAGTCTGAGGTTTTAAAGTCAGGTCTTATCTACATTCTGATGATTTTTCTTGACCTTTTATTGTATTTTTTCTGCGTTATTTACATTTTTGTGAGCGACACTGATCGCCTGTTGGCTGTTTGTCATCAGCTTTTTGTTTTTATGTGTGTGTGAAGTAATTTAATGTAATTTAACATACATAACCCTGCCTCTCGCTATGTCAGCTGGAGTTGGGCACCAGCACCTCCCCCCGCGACCCTTAGTGGATAAAGCGGTAGAAAATTAGTTAGAGAGAGAGAGAGTAACATACATAAATGTGAAAGTTTTCTCGTTTCTTTGCTCCACATAACAAAGAAATCACCAAAACAATGAAGACATTTGAGAGCATGGACCAAACAACATTATTTAATATATAGAAAACTTGACTTGAAAATTTGTTAACAAATTGCTGTATAAATACAGACTTATTTACCAAAAACTTTATTTAGTTTATTTAAACTTGTATTTTATCAGATTGAGGGGAATAAAGTGGAAAATCTGTAGAAAAACTCATATCAGTCGGGAAATAACAAAATGGTTAACTGTTAGAAATTGTTAGAAAAGCAGGAAACTGAATCCTTGTTTTCGTTTGAGTGTCCACACAGTGGAGGTGACAGCAGCTGCCTGCTCTGCCCCTTTTCTATTTTCTCCTCTGTGTTTCTGCAGCTGCCCCCTGTCACTCATTCATTCACACATTCACTCGCTCACTCACTCCGAGGTCTCTGGACGTTCACACTCAGCAGCAGCCACAGTCGGCCATGAAGCTCCAGCGAGCAGCTCCGTCCACCACCGTCCTCCTCGTCCTCGTCCTCACTCTCTTCTCATCTGGTGAGTTTAACAGATTTAAAACGTCACCTGATTTTATTTTTTTTATTTTATTTTAGCTTTTGATCACACGTCTGACTGTCACTGCCTCAAACTCTCATTTAAACCATCAATTTTTACTGTTTTATACTGTTTTGGATTGAAAGTGAACATTTATATCACTCTAGTGGTTTTTTTCCTACTATATGCATAAATATTCACATTTCTTTTTATTTTTGCTACATTTAAAAACATTTTAACGCCTTGTTCTAACAGCGTTTTCAGTCTAAGTCTTTTTTATTGGCCTTTTAGTATAACCCATCTATTCTGCGTTATTTACGTTCTGTGTGTTATGCTGTACGCCTGTTGTCGACTGTTTTGTTGTCTGCATTGTGCCGTGTAAGAAAAATTACCAAAATGTTTATTTATTCCTGTCACATTTTTGTTTTTACGTGTGTGAAAAGTATTTTTCTTGCAGCTGGTTTCCCTAAAGTTGGAAAAATGAAAACAGAAAGTAATTTACCGAACATGAACATGACATTAAAATTGAAAAATGTCAACGTAAACAAAACCCTGATCAACGTTTTTCAAAGTCTTCTGGCTTTTTCTGGACCAAACAACATGAATAAATAGAGGAAACTTGACTTTTTGTTAACAATTCTCACTAAAAATCAGTTAACTTTAAGGGGAAACAGCTAAAGTAGTAAATTCAATAATCTTAAATAAACATATTTTTCAGAAGCTTCTTGACTCCATTTTGTGAACAAAGTGATTAATAATAAAGTCATATCATAGTTCAGTTTATACAGATATGTTAGTTTCCTCTGCTTTAGTGATTTAAATAAAAAATCAGTGGTCAGAATTAAAGTTCCTTTTAGTGCAGAACCATGACTGTGATTTAATAAGTGAGTAAATTAGAATATTAACAAACAAACAAACAAACATGGCTGTGCGTCAGTTCCAGCCTGAAGCACAGCAGCTGCCGGGATGGACTGAAATATGAGCAGGGAGAAAATATTCACACACTGGTTTTCCTGACTACAGAGGACATTGCATTGACTTCCATTCATTTCCTGGAGACTTACTCTAACCTTAACCATAATTACTAGTGCCCTAATCCTAACCCTAACCCAAACGTTAACCTAACCCTAATCTCAGCCTAACTTTAAAACACGTCTTCACCTTAAAATGGAGTCATTTATGTTATGGGGACTTGATTTTTGTCCCCATAATAAATACAAGTCCCCATAATGTGAGTGTGGAGACAGATTTAGGTCCCCACAACATAAGGAATACCAGCTACACACACTTCTTAGGACTCTGCATTGACTTCCATATCTTTAACCTAACTTAGTCTTAGTCCTAAACTTAACCAGTTCGTTAGAAATGAGGTTCTGCCTCATTAGGACCAGGTTTTGGTCTCCATGAGGACTACTGGTCCTGACAAGGTCAGTGTTTATGACAGAAAAGGTCCTAAAGAGGTAACAAATACAAGAACACACATGCACACGCTTGTGGTTTTATATCTGAGGACACGTCACGGACGTAATGCATTCCCAAGCCCCTTACCTTAACTTTAACCATCACAACTAAATGCCTAACTCTAACCCTTAAACCAAGTCTTAACCCTGAAAAAGCCCAGACAAAATGTCCTCTCAAAGACAGATGTTTTTTTGGACCTCACAAAGATATAAATACAAGTACAAGGTTGGAGTAAGTCTCCAAGAAATGAATGGAATTTGAAACCAGACTGTGTTTGTGTGTGTATTCCAGGTATTCCTTATGTTGTGGGGATCTAAATCTGTCTCCACAGTTACATTATGGGGACTTGTCTTCCTTATGGGGACAAAAATCAAGTCTCCCTATGTAAATGACTCAATTTTAAGGTGAAGACATGTTTGTATGGTGAGCTTGTAAATGTAAGACAATGTAATGTCCTTTGAAATCATGGAAAACAGACTCTGTGTGTGTGTGTGTGTGTCAGAGTGCTGGTGCAGGAACGAGGAGGAGCGTCTCATCCACTACCTGTTCAAAGAGCGAGGATACAACAAGGAGCTGCGTCCAGTGGAGAGACAGCAGGACGCTGTGGACGTTTACCTCGCGCTCACACTCTCCAACCTCATCTCTCTGGTAAACACACCTCATTGTGTGTGTGTTTTTGTACTTGTTGCAGATTGAGGACCAAAAATTGTATAATTTGGCTGGTTCTCACTTTTTTTTAAGGTACTTTTTCAGGATTAAGACCTGGTTTTAGGGTTAGAATTCGGTTTAGGTTAGGATTAGGGTAAGGCTTATGTTTGGCATCTAGTTGTGATGGTTAAGGTTAGGGTAAGGGGCTAGAGAATGTATTATATTTATGAGGGTCCTCACTATGATAGAAGCGCAAAAGTGTGTGTGTGTGTGAGTTTGTATTTGTTGTGAGTGAGGACCAAAAATCGTACAAACCCTACAGAGTGAGGACATTTTGACAAAGGGAGGACATTTTGGCTGGTCGTTACTTCTTTTAAGCGTTTTTTCAGGGTTAAGGTCTGGTTTTAAGGTTAGGGGCTAAGGAATGTGTTATGTCTATGAGGTTCCTCACTTTGATAGAAGAGCGTGTGTGTGTGTGTGTGTGTGTGTGTGAAATAATCATTCAGGTTCACACCAACATAAACTGTTACTATTGGTTTGTTCCATCTGTAGTCGGAATTCCGAATTTCCAAAACGACAAAAAGAAATCATCATAAATTACTTGTACACATAGAAATTTTCTTATGTTGCTAAGCTGTTTGTGTGCAGAAAATACCATGTGGACCGTTATCGGCTGCTGTTGCTAACGATGGCTAGCCCGTGAATGTATGTGTTTGTGGTTTTAGCGACTTGTCAGTTTAGGGGGCGACGTCACTCCCAGTTCTGACTTCCGGGGCTAAGGAATGTATTATGTCTATGAGGTTCCTCACTTTGATAGAAGAGCGTGTGTGTGTGTGTGTGTGTGAAATAATCATTCAGGTTCACACCAACATAAACTGTTACTATTGGTTTGTTCCGTCTGTAGTCGGAATTTCCAAAACGACAAAAAGAAATCATCATAAATGACTTGTACACATAGAAATTTTCTTATGTTGCTAAGCTGTTTGTGTGCAGAAAATACCATGTGGACCGTTATCGGCTGCTGTTGCTAACAGTTGCTAACCATGGCTAGCCCGTGAATGTATGTGTTCATGGTTGTAGCGACTTGTCAGTTTACGGGGTGACGTCACTCCCAGTTCTGACTTCCGATATTAATGGAACGCAGCTGTACGTAAAGCTCTGGACGTCACATGACTCAGTTTTCACCACCATATTGGCAGGAAAAGCTCCCGAAAAAATGTATTGCAGAACCCGACCTTTACGGTATACTGCCCCCTGGTGTTTTTCACGGGTATGGAAACAGCCAGGAGTGGACGTTCTTCCGGACCGCAGCATTAACGATATCTTCGACCGTCTGATAAATCTTTCCCTCGTTCTGCCGCATAGAACACTTACACATCGCAATAAAAGCACGTAAAATAAACAAAATTATTTAAGTAGCGTCTGTAACATCTGGATTCACAGCTTCTATCTTGGCATTTTAGGGGGCATTATGTCAACTAAAATAAAGTTTTTATTCATGTCCATGCAAAGATTTGTGCTTTCTGTAGAATATTTGTTTTATTTTTATTAGTGCATTCATTTTTCTGCCTTTTCTCCCTTAACTGTACTGTCCACTTCCTTTTTTCCTATTTCTTATTTTGTGTATTTTCTTGTGCAACAATTAAAAACACATAAGATCTGTAAAATCAGATCATATTCGAATGTGTATTGTGACAATTCTTCAAAGAATTTAAAAATAAAAGTGTTTGCTTTGAAATGGAGCGATATACAGTTTGGTGCAAAATTAATCTGTAAACAGAAAAATACAAAACTGAGAAATAATTGCGTTTGTTGTCCTTCATGTGCAGAAAGAAGCCGATGAGACACTGCTGACAAACGTATGGATCGATCACGTATGTTACATGTTGACAGCACCGTTCCTCCATATTTAATCTACACTATTATTGTTCAAAAGCAAAGATGAAAACTTTGTGTGTATGTGTGTGTCCCAGGCGTGGACAGATTACCGGCTGTCTTGGAACGTGTCAGAGTTTGACGGGATTGAGATGCTGCGTCTGCCGTCCAATATGGTTTGGCTGCCAGAGATTGTTCTGGAAAACAAGTGAGATTCACTTTTATTTGTATTTTTATACAATATTCTTTGCTGGTTTGCTTTGATTTGAATTTTATAACAAATTTGTTTTTAAAAAAAGATGGCTTTGTTACACTATATTTTTGTACTATAAGTAATTTATTTTTGAAACATTGCGAAATTTTGTTAAATAAATAAATAAAAATAAAAATAAAAAAAGTAATGTTTTTGGTAATAATAAATGTAGCAACAAAAGTCATTTTATTTTCACGAGACAATATTTAACTCTATTGTTTGGTAAATTTAAAAATCTATGTCGGAGCCGAAACTCTACCATCAGACTAAATTTAATCTGGATTTGACCCCGATTACAGATTAGTTACAGATAACTAATGGTGTTATAATGTGACAAAATTTTGCAACTTTTTTGGTGACAGCAATAGTGTTTTTGTAATTTATTTATAAAAATGTATATATTTTATGTTTTTTTTAATGTTTTTATAAGTTTTTGTTAACGTCAGTATTATTTTGTGTAATGTTACATTTCGTAACATTTTGATGATATGATGTTTTTTGTAACATTTCATACCTTTTTTGGTTGATGTTTTTGTAACATATTTAGTAACTTTTTGGGGTGACGTAATGTTTTCCTAAATTGTTTTGGTTACTTTAGTGATGTTTTTTAACGTTAAAATGTGTAACTTTTTGTTAACGTGGGTAATGTTATTTGTAACATTACATGTATCTTTTTACTTATGTAAGTCATCTTATTTAATGGCTAACATTAGTTTATCTGTTTCCTCTCTATATCTTTTTTTTTTTATTATTATTATTATTCATGGCTATCATGAGGTCGAGAAAAGTGTTTCAGAAGCAAATCACTGACCCGGGCCGTGAAAGGCAAACCCAGTCCAGCTGCAGGTCTGTAAAGGACTGTGAAGTGACCCTGGTAAATGTAAGTCACCCGTGTCTCTCCTCAGTAACGACGCTCAGTTCGAGGTGGCGTATTACTCCAACGTGCTGGTGAATCCCTCTGGTCTCTGTTATTGGCTGCCTCCCGCCATCTTCCGCTCGTCCTGCTCCATCAACGTCAACTACTTCCCCTTCGACTGGCAGAACTGCACGCTCAAGTTCACGTGAGAGGGAACACACACACACACATAAAAACCCACACAGGGATTTACACTTAACTTAATTTCTCATGTTGCTTTGCAGCTCTTTGACCTACAACGCTAAGGAGATCAGAATGTTGCTGAAGGAAGAGGAGGACGAGACCAGTAAGTGGACGGTGGAGTGGATCATCATTGACCCTGAAAGTTTTACAGGTGACACACACACGCACACTGGTTTCCATGACTTCAGAGGACATTACGTTGACTTCCATTCATTTCCTGGACACTTACTCTAACCTTAACCATAATTACTAGTGCCCTGACCCTAACCTTAATCTAACTCTAACCTCAGCTGAACTTTAAAACATGTCTTCACCTTAAAATGGAGTCATTTATGTTATAGGGACTTGATTTTTGTCCCCATAAGGAGGACAAGTCCCCATAATGTGAGTGTGGAGACAGATTTTTGTCCCCATAAGGAGGACAAGTCCCCATAATGTGAGTGTGGAGACATATTTTTGTCCCCATAAGGAAGACAAGTCCCCATAATGTGACTGAGAAGACAGATTTAGGTCCCCACAACATAAGGAATACCAGCTACATACAAACACTGACATTCATATTAATCATTCCTTAACTTGTACTTAAAAGGTCCAGTGTGTTAAAATCGATTAAAAACACTTAACATTACGAATAAATGTTGTTAGTTCATAGTTCATATGTTAGTTCATAGTTCATAAATAGTTCAGGTTTTATGAAGTGTGGTTGTATAACTAATGAATACAGTTCTAGCAGGAATCAGGTAATGACCTGTTAATGTCAACTTAATGATGGTAACGTTATGCTAGTCTGGGAAAAATCTCAAGTTTGACCCTGATGTAGAGCACGTTAGCCTTGATTCTGGACTCCAACATCAACTTAGACGCCTCTCGTTCTCACTCCTGGTTTTCCTTTTGTTTCTGACTTTGCTCCAACACAGAAAACGGTGAGTGGGAGATCATCCACCGGCCGGCCAAGAGGAACACATACAAACACATTCCCATGGAGAGCAACAAGCACCAGGACATCACTTTTTACCTGGTCATCAAACGCAAACCTCTCTTCTACATCGTCAACATCATAATCCCCTGTGTCCTCATCTCCTTCCTGGCCTCGCTAGTCTACTACCTGCCTGCTGACAGTCAGTAAAGAGTCGACATGTTTAAGGGATAGTTTGGGTTTTTTGAACTCACTTGAGACAGTGAAAACATCAGAAGGGACGCAGGGAAAAACTGATTTTATCCACTCACCTAATAAAATCTACGTACATCCTCCACATTTTTGTCTCACTCTTAGACAGACTTTTCCAACAGGAAACTCAAGTTTGTAAACCTCTCACTCTCCCACACGAAAGTCCATAGAGAAAATCAGTGATTTTAGCTCACAGGGACACAGGAGCTGCTGGTCTACTGCTGCCTCGTGTGGTCACTTTGTGTCACTGAGGAAAATCTGAACAAAGGATTTCAAACACCGACTTCACAAAAATAAGACATTTGAAGTTACTGATGGAGGCAGCAGTGGATCAACAACTCCTGTGTGCTGTGATGTAAAATCACTGATTTTCTCTATGGACTTTCGTGTGGGAGAGTGAGAAGTTTACTTAATGACACAATTTTCACTTTCCTGTTGAAAAAGTCTGCCTTACAATGAGAATAGGTGGCAAATGTATTATTAAGATGTTTTAGACTTAAAAGCAGGTCTAAATAATATTTGGTCGAGATGATATTTTGTCTTTGTCTTTTATCTCTTTTTTCCCTTGTGTCCCTGCTGTGCTGGCAGCCATCTTTTCTTTTAATTATTAACACTCAAAAAGACTGACAATTGTTTAATAATTAATTGAATTGTTGTACCTTGTACACAACAACCTTAAAAAAATGACCCAAACTTAAATACTGAAATGGAAAAAAAAAAATCCTCATTGAGATTTCTGCCACAGATGTAGTTAGAATTTTAATTCTTCATGTTTTCTGTTTTTATTGAAAGAATACACATCTGTTTCTTCTCTCTGTGTGTGTTTGTGTATATAGGTGGTGAGAAGATGACCTTGTCCATCTCCGTTCTCTTGGCTCAGTCGGTCTTCCTGCTGCTGATTTCTCAAAGGCTTCCGGAAACTTCCTTGTCTGTGCCGCTTATTGTTAAGTAAGTGACACACACACACACACTGTTACTCCTCCACAAAAGAGAGGTTTTTATCTTAAGTCTGTGCGATTCCTTCTTCAAAAATAAACTCAGCTTTCTTGTATGAGCTGTTTAAAACCATGATACGGATGTTAACTGATGTTAAAGTGACAAACCATGAAGTATTTCCTTATTTCTGAAGCTCTAAGCTTGTTCTCTTCAGTAGAAAACAACACAGAAGACAAGTACAGAAACCTAAATGAAGCTGTGTGTTTACAGGTATTTGATGTTCATCATGGTGTTGGTCACCGTGGTCGTGCTGAACTGTGTGATCGTTCTCAACCTGCACTTCAGGACACCGAGCACACACGTCATGACAGAGTGGACCAAGAGGGTAAAACCAAACGCTGACTTAAATATATACTAATACTAATATATACTAATAAACGTGTAAAATCCAAAATACAGCAGCCACACCATGTATCCAAATAAAATACTGTACTTTTTTATTTTCAGAATACTAAAAATATAAAAATACTGCCTTACCTTAACAGCGGACTGTCTGTTTACCCAGAGTTCAGTGTTTCTACGCTGTAGTTATATTAAGTCTTTGAATTTACACTCAAATGATGAGGTTTACAGCAAATAAATAAGAGTTGTTTTCCTGAAACGTTGTGTCCATTAATATAATCTGTTAGAAACTATGGTCGTGATTGTCATATATATATTGAGATATTATTTATTTCGCCCACCCTTACTCAAAAAATATACATACAGTACGTTTCTAAAATGCACTAAAATCACATTTTATGTTACATTTTGTTTTTTTGCATCACAGATTTTATATGATACATATTTTTTAATGAAAAACAAGAATCTTAATTAAATAATTATAAATCAAGAGGTTCTGGAACGACTGGTGAATTTGCAGCTCCCCCTTGTGGCAGGGGGAGCTAAGACTGTATTAAGGCTGGTGTAAGTGTTTTAATTTAATGTCTCTAATGTTTCAGCTTCATTATAAAAACTGAACACATTTAGTTTTTGAACTAAACAAGATATTTGGCAAAATTGTAATTTCAGGTTTGGGAAACACCGATCAATATTTATTTGATATTTTTTGGACCAAACAACTAATCGATTAATGGAGAAAATAATCAACAGATTAAAAGACTATGCAAATAATTGTTTGTGAGTCAACATTTTCAGGTCATATTATTGGTTTTACCCATTCATGATTATCCTGATAATAGTAATTCATCATAATCAACCCATTGAAAGCACTTTTTATTGAGATAAGCAGTGAAATACACACAAACACACACCACCATGTTTTTGGGTTTCTTGAATGAATTTCAAGTTAATCATCATTGTAACAAAAAAATCCCTAGAATTTCAAAATAAGTTTGTTTTCCATCTTTTTTTAAATTAATTTGAAGATGATTTCCCATTTATTCCAACCAAAGTGCTGTATATTTATACAGCACTTGTATACCCTTTATTATTTTATTTTATAAACATTAGATAATGTTGTTTTTTTTTTGTCTGTCCAGATCTTCCTGGAGCGTCTGCCTCGGATCCTGCGTATGTCGCAACCTGCAGACGTGGAGCCGCTCTGGGATGGAGCGTTGCCGCGGCGATCCAGCTCTGTGGGTTACATTGCAAAGGCAGAGGAATACTACACGGTCAAGTCCCGCAGCGAGCTGATGTTTGAGAAACAGTCAGTGAGACACGGACTGAGGACACGGACCACACCTGCTGCAGGTACGAGCTGTCAGATCTGAGAAGACACGCGGGGTTCTGAAGGTAGATGTTAGACGTGTGTGTACGCGGTATTCCTTATGTTGTGGGGACCTAAATCTATTTCCACAATCACATTATGGGGACTTGTCTTCCTTATGGGGACAAAAATCAAGTCCCCATGATGTAGCTGACTCCATCTTAAGGTGAGGACATGTTTTAAAGTTAGGCTGAGGTTAGGGTTAGGACACTAGTAATTATGGTTAAGGTTAGAGTAAGTCTGCAGGAAATGAATGGAATCAATGTAATGTCCTCTGAAGTTATGGAAACCAGAGTGTGTGTGTGTGTGTGTGTGTGTGTTCTTGTACTCTTTAGGTGTCTATAAAAATCGTATAGACACCTAAAGAGTGAGGACATTTTGACAAAGTGAGGACATTTTGTCTGGTCCTCGCTTCTTTAAAAGGGCTTTTTCAGGGTTAAGACCTGGTTTTAGGGTTAGGGTTAGAATTGGGTTTAGGTTAGGGTAAAGGTTAGGGTTATGCATCTAGTTGTGATGGTTTAGGTTAGGTTAGGGTAAGGGGCTAGAGAATGTATTATGTCTACGAGGGTCCTCACTCTGATAGAAGTGCAAACATTTTCGTGTGTGTGTGTGTTTGCAGTGGTGAATCCACAGGCAGATGGAGATTTGACAGACCAGCTGTACACAGAGATCAAACCAGCTGTGGACGGAGCCAATTACATCATCAAACACATGCGCAACAAGAACGACTACAACGAGGTGACACACACACACTTACAGTATATATATATATATATGTATATATATATATATATATACTCTTTAGTGGGGACCCAAGTCTGCGAATGTCACTGTCGAAAAGCAACATTTTTTGCCATTTCGTTTGCAGTTTGGGTTTAACAGCATACTCTCAACACAAACTCAGAGCTGCACTGCCAAAAAAAACTGCCCGACTAAAAATATTCTTAAATTAATTAAAAGTTTTTCTCGTCTAGAAAACTGAAAACTAGCCTGTAAATCTGCTTCCACTTTCACACTGTAATGTTCCTTAAAATGAGGAAAAACAGATCGAAAACTAGACAAGAGACTGTGATATTGTCGTTATCGCTATCAATAGATTGATACCATGTGTGTGTGTGTATATATATATATATATACAGTGTGTAGACACTCAAGGTTGTTATGTTATGTTGGTATCGGTTGCTATTTGAGGTTGTGATATTTGTATTGGTAGATACTCAAGATTATGATATCAGTAGATACTCGATATAGTTAGCTACCCAAGGTTGTGATATCATTCTTGGCAGTTACTTGTGATATCAATAGATACTCCATGATTTGATATTAGTATTTTTTAATACCCAAGGTTGCGATATCGGTATAGTTAGCCGCTCGAGGTTCAGATATTGCTATCAGTAGCTACTCAAGGTTATGATATTATAGATACTCAAGGTTGTCATATCGGTCTTGGTAGTTACTTGAGGTTGTGATATCAGTCGGTACCTGTCATTGTAATACCGCTATCGGTAATTAGTAGAGGTTGTGATATTGGTAGACAGTAGAGGTGGTGATATTAGTCTTGGCAGTTACTTGTGTTGTGATATCAGTAGATACTCAACATTGTAATATCGGTCTCACTACATACTTGTGATATTGGTAAATACTCAAGGTTGTAATACCGGTATAGTTAGCTACTCGAGGTTGAGATATTGGTAGGTACCTGACATTGTAATACTGCTATCGATAACTGTAGATCTTGTGATATTGGTATCAGTAGCTAAGTAGATACTCAACATTGTAATAAGACTATCAGTAGTACTTGAGGTTATGATATCGAGCTTGCTAGATACTCAAGGTTGTATTAACAGTGAATACTCAAGGTTGTGTTATTGGTATTGGTAAATACTCAAGGTTGCGATATCAGTATAGTTAGCTACTTGAGGTTGTGATATCGGTCTTGGCAGTTACTTGAGGTTATGATATTGATCTTGCTGGATACTCAAGGTTGTGATAACAGTGAATACACAAGGTTGTGATATCGGTAAATACTCAAGGTTGCGATATCAGTATAGTTAGCTTCTTGAGGTTGTGATATCGGTCTTGGCAGATCTATGAATCACAAATGAATGGTTTGTACATTATCAGGAGAAGGATAACTGGAGCGGAATCGCTCGGACTGTGGATCGCCTCTGTCTCTTCCTGATCACTCCAGTCATGACGCTGGGCACCATCGTCATCTTCCTGATGGGAATCTGTAACCACCCACCGCCTTTGCCTTTCCAAGGAGACAAACACGACTACAGAGAGAAGAACCCCCGTCTGCTCTAACAGGGAATCACACTAACACATCACTGGTCATGTGACTTGTCTCTTTATTACTTTTGATTGATTTTATTTTATTTTTTTTGGCTGTATAGTTGTGTGTCATTATATCACTATTTTAATTTTATTTGTGTGGTTTAAATAAACATTTACACTCAGTAGACATCTTTGATTTATTTGCTAAGTTCATATTTATATATATATTTTAATAAAAAACATAATTATCATCTGTTTTAATAAACAGCAAAAATAATTGATAATTGCTTATCGTAAACAGGAGCATGTCTTATTTAGAACAGGACATCAGAGCTATCATATTAAACCCCTTTTTTATCTCAAGAATATGTTTGCGTCTTTGCCTCACTGTTAGACTTTTCCAAGAAGAAACTAAGGCTTTTCCTCACAATCACTCTCCCACACCAAAGTCCATAGAGAAAACCATTGATTTTACATCATAGAACGCAGGAGTTGTTAATCCGCTGCTGTCTCCATCATAAGTATGTTTTATTTTGTATAATTCTGTGTTTGAAATACTTAATTCCGATTTACCTCAGTGACACAAAGTGACCACACGAGGCAGCAGTAGACCAGCAGCTCCTGTGTCCCTGTGAGCTAAAATCAGAGTGAGTGGTTTATAGTCAGTGTTAAATACATGGACTTATTGTAAAGATATAATAGACTTCAGCTGACATAGATTTTATCAACTGAGTCTTTTGTTGAGTGGCTAAAATCATTCTTTCTCACTCTCCCACGCCAAAGTCCATAGAGAAAATCAGTGATTTTAGTTCACAGGGACACAGGAGCTGCTGGTCTACTGCTGCCTCGTGTGGTCACTTTGTGTCACTGAGGTAAACCTGAATTAAGTATTTCAAACACAGAATTATACAAAATGAGACATTTGAACTTAGTGATGGAGGCAGCAGTGGATCAACAACTGTTGCGCGCTGTAATTTGGCATAACTGATTTTCTTAATGGACTTTGGTGTGGGAGAGTGAGTGGTTTACAA
>JAFBJR010000027.1:187346-212790 GCA_016785285.1 Brachirus orientalis
TCACAGGGACACAGGAGCTGCTGGTCTACTGCTGCCTCGTGTGGTCACTTTGTGTCACTGAGGTAAACCTGAATTAAGTATTTCAAACACAGAATTATACAAAATAAGACATTTGAACTTAGTGATGGAGGCAGCAGTGGATCAACAACTGTTGCGCGCTGTAATTTGGCATTTTAAATCCTTTGTTCAGCTTTTCTGATTTTCTCTATGGACTTTGGTGTTGGTGAGTGAGTGGTTTACAAACTTGAGTTTCCTGTTGGTATAAAACAGATGACCATCTCTCAGTTCCTTAAACATATATTTATTTTACTCTGTAAATACGTTTTGAATACATTGTTATATAGGGTGTATGTTGAATGTTTTAAGGTTTAGCCCTTTAGCTATTGAACTTTTGTCACCTTAAATTTACTTTCCATTTTAATATTTGTAGTTAAAATAAAAATATTCACAGTGGTGTTTAAAGTCTGTGGGAAAATGGAGTGACAGGTTTGTTTAAACTCTGCTGCAGTTTAAAGTGTTGGCATAACATGTTATGAAAAAAAACACAAAAGATTTGAGCCAAACATGAGTCAGCATAACAGTCAAAAAAAAAAAAAAAAAAAAAAGGCCTGCTTATGTTTAAACTTTGCTCTATATACAGAATATTTACACTCTTCCTGATATACTACTTCATTCAAAAATCCAGTATAAAACTAAATCCACAGTTCTTGGCTCTTTAACATGTTAAACTCCAATTACAGAAATTTCTGGGATATAAAGACGGTTAAACACAGTCACATCGGTAAATAATGTCCCATAGACATAATGTATATAAAATAACTACGCATGAACTTGTTTTCCATCATTTACTGTGACTGTTTGAGAATAATGACACAGATCCAATTCCATAGAAAAGCAACTTCAATATGCATTCAAGAAACCTCGTAAATGTTGTCACCGAAACTAAATGCTTGCCGTCACCTTGTGGTAATAGATGCACCACAAATTAGGTCACGACTGTATACTCAAATATTTGTTTTTAACATAATTACAGACACTTTTAATGAAGCAAGTAACACTTTTTGGATGAAGCAAACAAAAATTAACCACAAAATCAAAATATACAAATTGTAATTAAAATATTGATTTAATCATTCAAAGGTTTTGTATTTTATTTGTTTGACAATACACTTTTTGTTAGCAATGACCGGAATTTTGCTTGCTGACTCTTGCGTTTTGGAGCGACGGCTCAATGGACAGGAAGTAGACACGAGGTTGGAGCCACTGTCCGTCTGGAACTCGTTCCCCTCAAGTTTTCCCCACCAACGTCAGTCAAAGTACTTTGTAAAATAATTGTTAGTATCTAACATTTGTCAGATTATTTTTGACATAGAAATGTCCAGATGGACAGTGATTCCAAGCCCATGTCTGCTTTGTGTCCCTTGAACTGTCGCTCTAGAACCCAGTAGCCAATCAACAGGCAGCTTCCTAAGCCCCAGCCATGGTCAGAATCACAAACAAAAACTCAGGGAGTCCAAAGAACAAGTTTGGAGAGCAAAATTCCAATTGTTGAAAACAAAGTGTATTTTAAAACAAATAAAATACAATAATTTTGAATGATTAAATCAATATTTTGTTTGCAATTTGTGTATTTTGATTTGGTGATTGATTTTTGTTTGCTCAATTCATAAAGTGTTACATGATAATATCAACCCACATCTAATTCCATACATCTAGTTCATACTCAACATGCTGTAAACCCTACATTCCTCTCACAAGCTCTCATGGTTGACAAATTATACCACTGAATATTCAAATCACATTTTTGCGAGAAATACTCCCCCCAAAAATTGTAATTTTCACTCTTTTCCTTTGTTGTTGTCGGCTGTGTCAGCTGCGTCGGCAGCCGAACCGCCATTCTCTTCCTCGGCGTTTAAACTCACCGTGGTTTCTTCTCTGCTCTCTTCTTGTTGTCTTGCTTTATTCAGTGTTCTGACTGTAAAAGAGTAAAAAGGTAATGTTATGAGTCAAAGTCTTATGCGACCATGCCAGGAAGAACAAAGAAATGAATCCGTATCGCGTAAGGGGAGTTGTGGCCAACCACGAAGCTGGTGTTGCCGTAACGCGTGCAGCTCACCGCGGCTTTCTTTTTGTACCACATGATCCTCGCACCTTTGCCGTCAGACTGGAACCGACAGGGCAACACGCAGTCCCGTTGACGTTTGACAAGTGATCGTAAACTCTGGAAACACAGAAGACAGAGGACACATTCAGATTGGTTCGTGAACCTGGGTCTTTTTGCTATAACGTGTTAAATTAAAGTACCAGTTTCACTGATATCAATGTTACAGCCAATATAGTCACAAATTTGACTTTTTATTTTTTGGAGGAACACATCCGTCTGTTGAATTATCCCAATTATCTTGGAGAGCACCCCTACAATTCTGTTCAGGCTGCTCTTATCCTTTACAGATAATCCACTGTACCAACAAATAAAGGAAAAGTTTGATAAAACTAGCATAAAATATTTTCACAGTGTAACACCAGGTAAAATATATATTTTACATAAATCCACTTTTATGAAATTATATGAATTGCACTGGAATGGATGGCCTCAGATGGGTCGGCAAGTAAATTTGACCTAGGGCAATTGAATTTCAGGCCAAAATATTGTATCTTCATCAAGCAAAGACTAATAAATTTCAGGGTGAACAATAGTGGCCCGGTGATAATGTGGACAGTTTTTTTTTTAAATCACCAATTTGTGACAAAGACTGTTAAAAGCTTTTTTGACATTTTAGTTTCCATGTTTCAAACACATTTGTGTGTCTTAAAACAAACTACAATTTCCCCTCTTTGTACTGATAACCCTAACCCTTTTTAAACTAAATGTACTGTATGTCAGTTAACTGTAAACTATAGCAGCCGAATCTCTTTGAATCATACTTTTCCAGATTAAAAGCTTTTGTTAGAATTATTAGGAGGTTTTTGAAATGATCTGCCGGCCTAAACACTGATGCTGGAGGGGCCATTTTTGGCCCAAGAGCCACCATTTGCTGACCACTGGACTTGTACTTGCTCTGCAGCAGGTTTCACTTAAACATCAGAAACAGCGACCCTGACAGGAGTTTTGTTTTACTCAGCAGCTTGTTCACACTAAATACTGAGCTTCTCATGTATAAATGCCATTCATGGTTAATAATCTTAATTTATTCTGGGTTCTGTCCACATTTTCTGGATATGCTGGACATATTTTATATCTTATCTTATATTATATCTTTCTTTTGCAGAGACGATCAGCAGGGGGGAACAAAGGAGGAGGCCGGTGTGTGCTGCCATAGCTGACTCAGAAATGGTAAAGTATCGCATTTCACTCAGCTCATCAAGTTGTTGAGCAACAGAGCAGCATTTCTTTCCCAGAAATCTCCACCTCCATTTAAATAATAATTTAAAAATGCATCAGTGGACACACCTCACTTAATTTACCAAAAACTACAACAACTTTCTTCTCATGGACCCAAGTGTAGCAGTAAAAAGGATATTTAACTCGCTCTCCCACACCAAACTCCATTAAGAAAATCAGCGATTTTACGTCACAGCACACAAGAGTTGTTGATCCACTGCCGCCTCCATTATTAAGTTCAAATGTGGTATTTTAGTGAATTTGGTGTTTGAAATCCTTTGTTCAGATTTACCTCAGTGACACAAAGCGACCACACGAGGCAGCAGTAGACCAGCAGCTCCTGTGTCCCTGTGAGCTAAAATCACTGATTTTCTCTATGGACTTTGGTGTGGGAGAGTGAGTGATTTTTTTAAAGTGGCACAAAGTTCAACCTATGTTAGTTTACGATATTTTAAGAATATGTTCACGTCTATATCTCACAAGTTAGACAGACGTTTCCAACAGGAAACTGAAGTTTGTAAACCACTCACTGAGACACAACAATGGACAGCTAAAATAGATGTGGTTCAGCTTCTTCTTCTTTAGTTTGTGACTTGCCCACAGCCGCAAACACACACTTCAGAGGGTCCAACCTGTGAATTGGGACACAGCCAGTGACTCAAACTCACCATCCATTGATGCTCGTCTGCAGCTCTGGAGCGCAACGTCGCCCCCAAGTGTTCGGAGAACTCATCGACTGATGAGAGCGAGAGACAAGCCGGAGAGGACGGAACCCAAGTGTGACCTGGGAACGAGGCTGTGAGAGAGAGAGAGAATTGAGTGAATTGTGTTTGACTCCACTACACTAGGTGGCGATATACATCCTTTCAGCCTGGGTATTTAGGGTATTTTCTGGCAGACCAGTTCAGTATATACATGGAGCGTCAATTACAACTTCCGCTAAAATATAATCCAGTACCTCAACTTCCAGTCAGTTGTCGCTAAGATAACGTTAGCAATTACATTTCTGAGAAATTCAGTTTAGCACAATTTCAATTTGACTTGCATGTTTTTATGCATTTTTTTTTTTTTTTTTTTTACAGTCTTTTTAGTCATTCTGAGAATAATACAATTACAATTCTGAAGCCATGTAAACATATTCACACATATTGAAACACGCCACCTAGTGGGGACTACAGGAAAAACTGATTTTAGACACAAAATAGAATTTAACGTCTGTTTAAGTCTACAACCACCACCACAGTCAACAACCTGAACCCTCACTCTAGATGTCACTCAAGGACTCAGTTTTCAGCCATTTTGTTTTCCTTGGTAACAAAATACTTGCATGAAGATTTTTATTCCTCATCACTTAGTGATACCTTTCTTCACTCAGGCCCATTTTTGGGGTACAACCTTTTTAAAATATTACTCTAACCTGGAGTCATTTGTTTTATTGTCATCTTTAGTAATACCAGTACAGTCAAACTTGTAAACTCCACCCAGGTTTTATTTTATACTCATTCCAAGCAAAATGTCCACCTCAGTTTAAACATCAAGTTTTAAGTGTGTTTTCTGTTTGTTTTTGGTGGGTTTCTGTTGTACTCACGCCAGCAAACCGAATCCAGTCCAGTCAGTCCATGAAGCCCAGCCCGGGTTTTGCAGTAGGTTTGTAGTGAGGGAGAGCTGTTGCCGCAAACAGAAGAGAAACGACAACGATACGTTAAAGCAGCGAATGTGATCGTTTCATTTAAGAGAGAAGTGAGAAGGAGACAACTTTTGTCCGCGGAGAAACAGAGAAAGTCGATGAAAAAGTAAAGTAAAGCAGAACTTACGTTCGAGATCCCCTCCGCCGCTCCTCACGTTCCTCACGCACCTGCTGCACTGGCGCGCACAAACACGGAAGAGCGAAACGGCCAGCCAATCAGAAAGCGAGGGTGTGAAAGTGGGCGCGTAGGGGGCGTGGTTTAGTATTAAAAAAACCACAGGTGGCGTGTGACCACTGTTACTGCATTAAACAGTAGTTTTAGCTGATTTTTGGGTTGAAAAACTGGTAGAACTACTTGTTTATATTTAAGAATGTGAAATTTTGCAAGTAAAACAAAATACATAGTTGTCCTTATTATTTCTGTGAGCATAACAGTATAAGTATAACATTATATTTCAAATATAATATACAATATTTCTGCATCAAAGTAGGTCAGAGAAAACATTGTTAATACTGTAAAGAAGTTCATGTCTGTCCAAAGTTGATGTTGTGAATTCAGAGGGCCAACATAAATGTGAGACAGTGTGGTTTTCTGAGAAACCTACCCCAAAAGAAAGTTGCAGAAACTAAATCAGCCTGTCAGACTGTCTTGTACTAAGCGAGAACTTGTGATTAGCTGCACAGCAGCCCTTCTTAAGTAAAGAGATGACTAATATAATACAATCGTTGAACCATGTATCATAAAATACATGTTCTTATATGCTTGTGTTATATGCTTTTCAGCAGAACCTGTTGTTGGAAGACAGAGTGTTTGATGATGATTCTTTTTAATACTATAGTTACACAGCATAATGAATTTATGTCAACTAAGTGTGAAAAGATGTGATGGGAGAGAAACATTTGTTATGTTCTTACTGCATGATCCATTAAACTCCCAGTTCCCAAAACAGGAAGGGAAAATGATGTTAATTCAGAAAAACAGAGTTGAGGTTATTTTTAAAGGAAATTTATCCCTTCATTTGGAAAAATGCAGGGGTGAGGATGAGAGAAAAGGGGGGTGTTGTTGATATCGTGGGGCCTGGTGATGAAGAGACTGCTAACTGTCAGCCCACTGGAGTTTCTACTTGGTTTGTCCAGCAGATGGCTCAAATCATTATTAGTATTTCTGTTATCTTGCCAAGATGAAGGACAGTGGTACATACAGTACTGTGCATAAGTCTTAGGCCACCATTAGATCTGTTGTTTTAGCAACGCTATAATGACCATACTGTACAATTATTTCTCAATCACTTTATTGGAACATATCCTGAAAATATGGAGAAACACATATGCAGTTTGAAAATTACATCTTTTTCAGAAACAACAAACAACAAAAATGCTTCTATAATATCAAATATTTAGTGTGAGCTACATTTCCACTTGAACAATAACACAACCATGGCTCTTTAAAACCTGGAATGGAACCCTAATGTTATTGGTCAAACCTGTGTTTCTCCTACTATTTCATGCCAACAAATAGCTGCTGTGAAAAAGGTCTATTATACCTGGTTTACTCCAGACATGTTGGAGCATTACATACACATGTTGCACAAGTTCAACTCACTGACAGGTTGATCATATAGTAGAAGACTGACTTTTAGTCACATCTTTTCAATCTGAACGCCAACGATCACAAAAGTGACATAAAAGCAACAAAGCTGCTGGTGGCCTACGACATGCACAGTACTGTATATATATGCTCTACAAAAGTCTTGTATTTCATGTTGTATAAAGATTTTTTTCCCCCAATTTTGAACACAAATGATCTGTTTTTCTCCCCTCAGGTGATGGAAGAAGTGGAAGCTGATCTGGTTTAAACCACGATGAAGGAGTGAGGAGGGAGAGAATGGATGATGGACAGACGAGGATCCATCAGTTTCAAACCAGACTTGGTTCAAACTAAACTCTGTGTATCAGAGTGAATCACACACACTTACGTCTTCTCTTCTATGTGTTTTTCTAAGACTAAATAAATGAAAAAGGGGTTCACGGGTTGATTTGAACCAAATTGTAATTTGTGGTGCAACACTGCCACCTGCTGGACATGCAAGCCCAAGCAGAAACTCCAGTGGGCTGACAGTTGACCTTTGGTCCTGCAGTCTCTCCATCACCAGGCCCCACGATATCAACAACACCCCCATTTCTCTCTTTAATGTCATGACCTTGTGTGTATGAACGCATGAAAGTCGTCTGTTTCGTTGTTTCCATGCTGTTGTTGTCGTCAGTGAAGCCACGTTGTTGGTTGAACTTGACACGTTTGTCAGTGAAACCAACAGTTATAAATAACTGTGATGCTCGTTGTCACGGTCACGAGATTTTCCTGTGCGTGTGAATGAGCTGTGTGTGTGTGTTCACCACTTTATATTGGACACATGAATATGTGTCACGTTGCCAATTCTGCTGCTAATATTAGACTTAGACTGCACTTTATTGATCCCTTTGGGGTGAGTCCCTCAAGGAAATTGAATTTCCAGTAGCATACAGTGGGAAAAAAAAGAATACATATATATAAGATAAACAATAGACTCTTATCTAAATATATATAAAATATATATTTATAATATATAAAAATATATTTTGTTTTTGTCTGTTTGTAAAGTGTCCTTGGATTATTATTATTAGTAAACATTAACAGTTAAATTTAAATATTGCACTTAAATGATTGATGGGGTTATTGCACCAAGAAGGAAAGAAGAAGAGTGTCCAGATTATTATTATTATGATTATTATTATTGCACAGTGAGTTCTCTTAACTCTATTTCCTCCTCCCCCCAAGCGAGGAGTCGCAAGTGTCCAATATCACTGAATTATTTATTTAGAGAGCAGTAATTGAATGTGATCATACATGAATAAAAAAGACCTACAGAAGCAACCAGTATTCACCTACACGAATCAGTAAATACCTAAACAAGTAGCTCAATTTTCCTGAATTAAAGGGATAAATGTCCCTTTAAAAAATAAACTCAGCTCTGTTTTTCTGAATAAACAACATCATTTTTCCTTCCCGTTTTGGGAGCTGGGTTTAATGGATCATACGGTACGAAGAAATTTTTCTCTCTCATCACGTCTTTTCACCCTAAAATTCATTCTGCTCTTTAAAAAACTTCCTCATCAAACTCTCTGTCTTCCATCAACAGGTTCTGCTGAAAAGCATAAAAGAACATGTCATCATTTTATGATAAATGGTTCAACGATTGTATTACATTAGTCATCACTTTACTAAAGAAGGGCTGCTGTGCAGCTCATCGCAAGTTCTCCTTTGCATGTAATGGCGTCTCCCCCAAATCCAACAAGGTTCCTTTAGGTAATATTTGAAAAATGGTTTAACTGCTTTAAACTTTTTAAACCGGTTTAACCAAACCGGTTTAAATCTTACTTAGGACATTTAAAGGCCAGGTTCACTGGCTTGATTAAATGTCCCGCCTTCATTATTTTCACCTGTGTCTCATCAGTCTCACCTGCAGTGTTTAGTCTTCCCTGTAACAGTTCATGTGATACTTGTTGTCTCTGACTCTGCGTTTATTTTATTTTATTTATTTATTTGCTACCAAACCTTTTTTCCTACCAGTAAATGACCGTCTAAAATCTGACTGTCCACTTCCCCCATTTAAAATGGGCAAAAATACATTTTTCCCCCCCGAGGACGCACAAATGCAAATTGTGTCCCGGAAAAGTCAAAGTGAAGGCGACGTTTGCGCTGTGTGATGCAAGAGACCCGATTCAGACCTTTTCCATCCATGTGGCACAAATCACATGTGACCCGTGACAGTGCGAGCAGAGCAGGAAGCACACGGACTCAGATTATAGACACAAATGCACGTCATCTGATTCATCTCATCTAAGCTGACAGATTAGATATTCTCCTGTCAGTGTGATTTGCGTTTCCTTGCACCATGTGATCACATGACTCTGCTTAAACTGGTGCAGTGGAGGTTCGGGTGTCAAACCGGTGGACTCATGTCTATATTTCATGTCTTTTTAAACCACTTTCCTTTCCGTTTTGGCCTGCGGACCATTTTCAGATCAGTGTAGCTATAAATCCAAGTGTTAACCAGTGGAAATGCAGATTTCACATATGGGTCATTTTCTAAAAGTCAATGTAAGCGGATAGGCAGCAGAATATCAGAAGTGGGCATCGATGCCTGCGGTGTAAATGCAGCCTGCAGGCTTTAAATATTGTACATTCATTAGATTAAATCCTTTCAAACTAGCCTGCATTTCAATATGAACAAAATTATCATGAGCTGTGACTGCAACATTTCTTTCACCTCTCTGTTTAAATGCTTTTATTGTGCTTTATTATGACTTTATAGCTGCTGCTGCTGTAATTATTTATCTTTCCTTTTTTTGTTGTAAGGCACTTTAAAATGCCTTGTTTATGAAATGTGCTGTATAAATAAACTTGCCTTTTGCCCAGAGAATATTGAGGAAGAGGTGACAAAACCGATGGAGCCGCATGCCGTTTGTCTTATGCTCAGTGAAAAATGCTGCAAAAAAGTCATTGCCTGACTTGTCAGACATGAGAAATTTAATAGGAGGGAATTCTGACAGAACCATTGATTTCCATCAGTGACAGAACCCGGTACTTTTTTCACTACCTGCTCTGTGGAGGTTCCAGTCGATACTAAAATGTGACGTGGACAGACTGGCGGCCACTGATTGGTCAGAGAGTGTCGTCACAAACCGAACGATGGCGAACTGTAGATCAGTTAAAAGGACTTGAAAATCCTGAAAACAGGCGTTAATCTGCAACATTTAACAAGGACATTTGTAAAATGTCCATATTTAACAGAGGAGTCTGGTGTATTTAGCGACAGCACTGCTGAAAGACGGAGATGGTGAGCCCAATCACAAGCCGCTCAGCCGTATTTCAGTTCATGCAGGAAGTTCTGAACCATTCAGTGAACTCATCTGTTTAGAAAACTGAGGAAAACGATTCAGGACAAAGAAAACAACTGCTTTGACCGTCACGTGTTTGTGTGTGTGTCGGCACGGCTGTTTCTATGACGACCCCGTCCACATGAAGCAGGAAGTACAGTAATAACAACGTGTCTGATACCAAACTGAGTAGAGCTGTGCCATGCTAGAACTCTATAATGGAAAAGAGCCATTAGTTTTGACGTTAAGTGATTACTCATTTAATCGTCATCGTAATTTTGTAGTCGATTCTTTGGTCTAAATGTTTTTCCTTCAACAATTCAGACCAGTTTCTCAGATTTTTCAGCTTCTTAAATGTGAATATTTTCTGGTTTCTTTGCTCCATAAAACAAAAAAAAATTGTTAAAACGGAATCATTTCAGTCAGACATTTAAAAAAGACATTTTTTGACACTTAAAGGACCAGTGCTCCTTTCTTTACCTGGTTATAGATATGAAGACGTTCCTTTTAGTTGTTATAATGAACCTGGAGTTTACAGTTGAACTTTTCTACTCAAAGATACACTTTTATTCCCAGTAAATCACATCGTATCCTCGGTCTCAGCAGGTTTACTCTGCTGGGATTCACCACAGCAGCTGTCGTCCCTCATGCCGTGTCCAGTTTGTCAGATCTGGTTTTGTTTTGTTCTCCTGGGATTAAAAAAAACCACCCAACATATCGGTGGTAAAGAGATGAGGAGAGGGAGGAGGCGAGGGAGGTGTGGCGGATGTTCCTCTTTATGTGACCTGTGCAGTCGTCACCTCCTGCTTCCTCTCCTCACCTCCGACCTCCCTGATGCCGCCATTAATAATAAAAACGCGCAAAGCGTTACAGGGAGACGCTGTCGCCAAACAGCTGATGCAGATGCTTCCAGTTCAAGCCACAGAATCTATTTATTTATTTATTTATTTTAAATCGAAATATACGTGTCCCGTTAAAGGTTCAATTCAATTTTATTTGTATAGCGCCAAGGCACTGCACATAGTAAGGCCAACAGTTCACACAATGAGCAAACACTAGGGGGCAGTGGAGAGAAAAAACTCGTGAGACCAGGAGCAAATATACAGGTCCAAGGCGTAACATAGACGCTGGTTTTATTGGGAAAAACTGAACAAATTTCGACTGCAACTGAACGGAGAATTGTGGGCGTCACTTGACGGACGCTGTAATTGCTCCCCGTGCCCACTGTGTGGCACTAGAGGACGGTGATCACCCACACTTGGACATAATCTGGGATTATAGCATGAAAATGTGTTTAGAGAAGGACAAATATGCTGCAGATGCGGCTGCATTTCGCCCAGGCGTCAGTCTTCCTCACAACAGATCCAAAGCACAGCGGCGCTGAGGCTGGTGGGAACACAAAATGTGAAAAATGTGAAAATGTGTGAAAGTCAAGCAGGTCACAATTTTCTCTGGTCCGGACGTTCACGCCACGTTTGGTGCGTTTTCATGCCTAACAAGACCCTCAAAAGTGAAAAAAGAATAATCCGAGGGGGATACAACAGAGCGATGCTTTAAAGCAGGGCGTTGAGTTCCACTAAAAAAAGAGGAGGGTGTCGGAAGAAACCAGATTAAGGCAGAAATAAGAGCGATAAGAGGAGAATCAGGGAGGGAAAAAGCCCTGCAGTGATGAGACTCACTCTAACTCCACGTGTCAGACCGTCCGGACTCTGGTTTCTGCTTCGGCAGCCTGGAGTTCATCTCTTTGTCACAGTTTCCAGCAGAGCATGCGTTAGGGGAAGACTCAGCGGGTCTTCAGAGCTGGCAGCCTTCATTTTTGTCACTGCGTTGGTTTGAGCTCCACTTAAACCAAATGACCTCCTCGCTGGTGTTTCAGGAGTGGAACGGCTTCAGCCTGGAAACGGCCCTGCGAGAAATAAGAGGAGGAGGAGGAGGAGGAAGGTTGTTAGAGTTTAATTTATGAGAAGGGAAGGGCGGCGAGGAGGAAAGAGACTCCAGGACACAAACTCGCTGACAAGAGATTTATGGTGAGAAGTGATGGAATAAGGTCACGGCAGGAGGAGCCGACTGAAGAAGGATCGAGTTAAACGTAATTTCACACAAAATTCTGATCAACTGTAACAATCTGTCCTTTAATCTTTTAATGAGCAGGCTGTTAATCTTTCCTGATGTAATGAAGAAGGCTAATATTACATTTAAATTGTGATGATTTACAGTCTCCTCCTCTCTCTCTTATTATACAATGAATCCCTTTTTTTGATTTATAACCAAGTCTCCATGATTTATGCTATATCTTTTATTATAACCATATGTTCATTACTGTGTGGATTGTTGTGCTCCAGCAATTTGTAAATTTGACTTAATAGTAAACTGCTACAACCCAGGTTGCATGTCTTTGTCTCACTGTTAGACAGACCTTTCCAACAGGAAAACCACTCACTCTCCCACACCAAAGTCCATGGAGAAAATCTCAGATTTTTAAAAAAATTCAGTTTCTTATTGGAAAAGTATGTCAATAGCAAAATAAATATGTGAAAATGTTCTTAAGGTTATGATAAAATTTAGTAGGTGAGTCTTTTCCACCAGGTTTTTAAACCACTCACTCTCCCACACCAAAGTCCATAGAGAAAATCAGTGATTTTTAGCTCACAGGGACACAGGAGCTGCTGGTCTACTGCTGCCTCGTGTGGTCACTTTGTGTCACTGAGGTAAATCTAAACAAAGGATTTAAAACACCGAATTCACTAAAGTAACACATTTGAACTTACTGATGGAGGCAGCAGTGGATCAACAACTCCTGTGTGCTGTGATGTTAAATCGTCAATTTTCTCTATGGACTTTGGTGTGGGAGAGTGAGTTCCTACTTTATACAAGCTTTAGTTTTCTATCAAAAAAGGCTGATTGTCAGTAAGATAAAGCACTGAACACTCATTCTTAAGATATCATAGATTTAAGTCGGCATATATTTTTTAAGAAACAAGCCTTTTGTTAAGTGGCAAAACCTGAATTCTAAAATTTCTTTACTTTCCTTCTCTTTTCTTTTCATGTCCTTCACTTTCTTGGCTGTGATTGGCATAAGCAATTTATTTAAGCAGAGACCCTTTACAATTGATTGATTTCCCTCTGGAAAAATATTCCACCCATTGATAAAAACGTTACAGCGAGCGCGATCAGATGGAACAACTCTGCGAGGTGCCGCTAAAGCTGCAGGCTCAGGAAATGTTTGTGGTGGAGCTTTTAATCAAAGAATTATCGCTGTGAAACAAAATATACCACTCAAGTGAAGCACTTTAACGTAAAACCGAATCATTTGCAAAAAAAAATAAAAAAAAAATAAAATAAAATCACTTTGCAGGACAATTTGGCAGATGATTTGCAAATTTAAATAGCTGCTTTATCTTTTGGAGGACGTGCATTTCTGTCATGCTTCAGGGGATTCGCATAATTTCCATTACTGCCAAAGAAACTGCTTGTTATTCAAATTTTTACCACCTAACATGTTCACAGGGAGGATGAATGAGTGAGAATAAGAATCGTTTCCCCGGCAACAGCTGGTTGTTTTTAACTTTTTTATTATCCAAGAATACAAAAAAGTATCTACATTCACATACCACGTACTGCAGCATGACTGACCACACAGATTTCAAGTAAAATTAATCCAAATCAAGATTATTAAAATGTACCTTCATTTCCCAAAGTCCTGTTTTTGTCTTTGGGTGTTTGTTCTAAAACAAACGTCTTTTCCTCTTTTGTCTTCTTTATATTTGGCACTTTGGCACAAAAATTATCATAGTATCTGTGATGGTGCATTCAAACCAAATGCAACATCAATTTTTGTTTACGAGATTTACTTATTCAGATTAACACAACCTGCAATTATCCGACATAAAACAACAAATAAAGAGGGATGTGCCGTTTCTTTGCATCATTTCTCTCATAATTTCTTTACTTTGATTCACTTTCACAACATTATGTTACGTATAAAGTTTTTGCTTGAGTTTGAATATTTCAGTCTTTGAAATTCACGCCGTCCTGCATCAGTAGGCGATTTTCCTGTGTCTTAATGTTCGACTCTGTATCTAAAAAAAAAATTGCACCATAAATCAGGACTCAAACTGTTGCTTCATTTAATTATTCAGACTTTGTGTTGTCTGCAGTACTGGAGGATTCCACTAGGGGTTACACCACATTTCAGCTGAACTAGCCTTTTGTACATGTCAAAACATTGCTGACTTTGGAGTAGGTTAGTTCATAACAGATCATCTGTGCTGCCCCCTGCTGTTCATGTGAGTATTGCATCTTTCAGACACTCTGTCGTAATTTTTTGAAGACGAGTACAACCAACGCACAAACTGACGCATCGTGTACGAGATGTAGAAGCAGCTAACAGTGAGTAACCGCCAGCCTAAGACCTGGGTTGCACTTTTGACGTTGGCAAAACGTTGTTTCGTTTGACGTAAACGTGTGTGCTGACTTTTTACTTCTTTACTTGCTCGAACTCCCTCGTCCAGTTGGTGGCGCTCTTTTTTTTTTAAGTTAAAAACCATAGTTAGACCGAAGTTTGCAGGGTAAATCTAACCTGGAACTTTCTAAACAGCCACCAGGGGGAGACTGCCCTTCTTGAAAAATTGCTATAAAATTTTAATTTATAATGTCAGTAAACATTTTGGACACTCGAAATTGCCCGTAGGTGTGAATGTGAGAGTGAATGCTTGTCTGTCTCCACGTGGCCCTGTGATGGACTGGCGACCTGTCCAGGGTGTGACCCTGCCCCTCGCCCTATGTCAGCTGGAGTTAGCGGTAGAAAATAAGTGAGTGAGGGTAAACATTTTCTTGAGGAGTTAATGGTGTAAATTACTAGGTTTAGATCTTATTTAATAAAACGTGATGTCAGTTTTGTAACTAATGCAAATTAGACGATAAAGTACAGCAGATATGAGGGGTCACCTGCATGATGGACGCCTGGTATCGTCCAGTAGGGGCCTGGTTCCAGGACACGTTTGTGAAATTCTGATTTTAAAAACTGACAGTGAAACGGTAAAATTCTTCAAAATGCGAGTTTGTGTTTCAACCAGGAAGTCTACGCCCATTTTTTATATATACCCCAAAAATAGGACAATAAAAAAAGGACGTTCCCCCGTGGATATTTGCTTGAAGGTACGCTACAAGATTAGCTGTTAGCCGTACTACCCACGTAATCCCGTGTAGAATGTACATACATATAAAAAAAAAAAAAAAAAAGGTGCTAATCCATGTATGTACTGTACGCCAATGCTTTAAACATTGTATCGTTAACATTCCGTCATCTTTCATCTTACCTTTGTGAACGTTTTTGGAACGTTTTTGGAACAAGAAAAAAAAAAAAAAAAAGAACAGATACAATACAAATATCTCAAAAATGATACAAAAACAAGAATACAATAAACATTAGAACCTGGAAAAACCCACATTTACATATCGTATGTTACAACAAACGCGTGATCTTTCTCGCAAAACCTGCTGTTTAAAGCTGCAGTGCGTAACTTTCAAATGCTTAGCAAACTTCTGACACGCTGAACCATGACTGCACACAGGAAGTGACTTGTTTTACGCCCGAGACGCAACAGAAATATTGTGCGAGTAATAAAGTGAGATGAGTTGGAGTTTGAATGAAAACTAGGGATGAACGATATTGGAATGTTTATCGATATCCGATAAACCGTGAGTGCTCAGGCTGATAACCGATACCAGTACCGATATATAGCAGAGGTGATTTAAATTATTCACCCTCATGTCTCAGCAGATATAGACTTAAATAGCTGTAGGGGGCGCCAGCATAGAAGTCAAAGGGGTAGCAGCCTACTTTTTTAGTCATTATAGTGATATATTATAATATATTATCAGCACGATATTGATATTGGCCAATATCATGCATCCTCTGGAACTCTTTGCCTCCAGTCATGAGGAACATACACTCTCTCTTTCAATTCAAATCCGCACTGAAAACTCATGTGTTCAAACTTGGCTACCCTACCTGACATATTCAAATTGCACTGTGTTTGTTTCTATGTTGTATTTATGTCTATTTATTATTATTATTATTATTATTATTATTATTATTAAAACACAAATAAGGCAGGATAAATGCTTTTTGTCCCCGCCCACCCCTGCACTGCTGCTGTATACACACAAGCGCTCCCTCAGTCAGGTCTGATACACGATTTCTGTTCACAAAGACCAAACAGACGTGGAATAGTATCAAAAACAACAACAAAAATGACCTACTGCAGCTTCAAAGGACCAAAATAAGTTACAAAAAGATATAAATACAGCACATAAATGAAACACATAAATTAAGACCTGCCACCGATGAAACAAACAAAACAATTTCTGCAGCGACTCCTCACTTCCTGTTCTCTTTTGAGTCAAACTCAGAGCAGTGGATCAGAGTTTTTCATCTCTTGGCATAAATCTCTCCACACTTTGAATCAGAGCGGCTCTGCCCGCGGCCCGGTGAGCCGAGTTGGGGAGTTAACGTGTGCTTTTGAAGCCGTTCCTTTGTGGAGCCCGTGAGGCTGCCAATCTCCGAAGCCCCGTCTCAGGGGGAGATTTAAACCCGGCTCACGCCAGGCTCCAGGCCGTGGAGAATCGAGGCTTCGGCAGGAATTCAAGTGCTTAACGGTCACGGATGTGGACGTGACTTGTGTCTCCCTCACACACTTCTTATGTGTCCGTGTCTGTGTTTTTGTCTCAGTTTTTGTTTTGTCCAAGATACAAAAGAAAGGCAAAGGTTCTTCCACAGTTCTACCACAGGGGAGGACTGTTTGTCTCCAGCACGCCGTACATTTCGGCAAGTTTTTTGAAACGCGGCCCCCAGTCGTTGAGATAGTCGTAGTCGTGGTCGGTGTTTGAGTTTCCTGAATGGAGCGAGCTGAGCGACTCCGCCACAGATCCCTCCCCCTCGTAGGCGTAGGTCTGCAGGGAGTCGTACGGCGGAGCGCAAGGGTCCACGTCGGCCTCCAGGAGCTTCGCCAGCACGTATCCGTGGACGTTGCTGTCTCCGCCGCCGCCCATCACGCAGGCTTGAGGGACGTAACGCGACAAGCTCTCGATTTCCGGCACCATGTCCTGCCTCATTTTGCCCAGGTGGTGGTGCGCTTCCCGTGGGTTCCACATGGCGGCGATGTCGAAGGCCTCGGTGTCCTCCTCGCCGCCGCCTTCGTCGTCGTAGCGCACAATGTTCTCATGGACGTTCTCCTCCTCGTCGCACAGGTAGGGCTTCTTACGATGCGTCCGCAGGGAAAGCATGAGCAGAATCATCACTGTAAAAAAAAAAAAAAAAAAAAACAAACAAACACAAAAAAACGTCAGAATAATGGTTAGCATTTGCACGATGCTAGTTTTCGTGTTGCGTTGCTCGCACAAATTTGGCAGCACAATCAGTTCACTTCTGATTTTTTTTTGCTACATCTTCTCACATAAAATTTTTGGTTGAATTTACAAATGTCAACTTACGCAGGAGACGCGAATTGGGCAAAAATAATTGCTTGAAAACTAGGGATGAACAATACTGGAATTTTTATCGATATCGGATGACCAATAAGTTGTGAGGGCTTAGGCCGATAATCGATACCAATACCAATAAATAGCAGTTCACGTGAATGCACTGAGTTCAATACATAACAGGAGGGTGTGATTTCTGAAAAAATCAGAGAGGGGGATGTTTTGAAACTTTTACTTAAACACAGTAAAAGTACTTGATATGACTTGTGTACAGAGTACAGGAGGTACTGAGTCCAATGAGAGTGAAATCATAAATTACTAATAAAACTTTATACCACAGGGGGATATTTACAGTGTTACAGCAGCCAAAAAACATAACAAACAAAAGAGAAGTAAGTAATATGTGTATTAATAAATATATGCAACCAAATATGCAAGACAGACAAAATAAAAATATAGGTCCACTACATACAGAATACATTTTACTAATGTTTTATTTGACATAATTATTTTACATGTAATCAAAATGATAATATAGGATTGTTTTCACATATAATTTAACATTTTTCTTTTCAGTACATTGTGTTTCAGTACGTTTTAGATAGGATTTTATTTTGAAAACTGGAGATAGGACTGCTAGGTTCGTATTGTTTCAGTAGGTGTACCGTAAAGGAGAGAATATGGGCGCACTTCACATTTAGGAGCGGCTGATTTGGCCACGGAAAGACAAATGACGGCTGGTTTGACCGCAGTTAAGCGACAGGTGTCACCTCTGAGTGCAAGCACTGGCGGAAAAGTTTCTGATTTTATTGTTTATGTTACGTATTTTCATGTAGCAGCATCTTATTTTATGCATTTTTTTCTATTAGGGTAGAGGGGGACAGATTATGTCCCCACTAGGGATAAAAAATAATTCAGCAGAAGCAGGGATTAATAGACTGTACAGTAAATCCCCAACATCCACCCCAGCAAATCACACCCAGTATAACAGGTACCTTGAATGTGGTACCAGTACCCAATGGTAACTTTTCAGTTTGCGAAGTGTGTTGCACAAATTTGGCACCATTTAATTCAGCATGAATCAACTGAAATGATTCAAGTTCAGAACCGAGCCAAGAAGTTTTGGAAGGAGGAGGCACGAACAGTGAAATCCAAGAAAGAATGTGTAACAACTGAAGCCACTTCACATTTTATGTCACAAATTAATTAAAGAAATGCCATTTGAAATGTTATTTGCAAGTTTCAGACCTTTTTTTTAAATTATAGAATATGCTATTGGTTTGGGGTTCTTTTAATTTGCAGCATTGGCTGGACAATTTGAGATTTTGATTGATTAAAATCATCATATCATGCAGCAGCAGCAGCAGCAGCAGCAGCAGTGGACGTCTCTCCCACTGTGAGATCGCTGCTGCAGGATAAAATATGGCTTCTCTTTTCTTTTTTGTTGCATCCTGGCAGAAGTCTGGCGTTCATTAGCAGCTGCTGCCTGGAGCATCACGCTCCGTTCCTCTGGACTCACTTTACCTGTCCCTGCAGACCGGTGGACCAGTGGACAAGTGGACCAGTGGACGACTCTGACTCACTCTGCTCTAAATTTAGCTGAAACACCTTCTCACTTGCTGAGACTCTGAGCTCATTGTTTTGCGTTGACATAATACTGCAACCTCCTTTTACACTACTATTATTATCATTATTGTTATTATTATTTATCCCCTTTGTCTGTGTTAATGCATATGGCATGTCAATAAAAACATGGTATAAAAGAGATAGTTACACTCTTCAACTTAAATACATAAACATACCCATTGAAACCCATTATAAACTCTTTTTTTTTTTTTACATCTGGCTGTTTATTCCGTGCTATTATACTCACACTTATATTGTTTTACTATACATTATCACTTTGTCCTATTTTACTGTGTATGGTATAGATTTAATGTCCCTTGATATATAACAGGTGGTGTTGTTGTATTATAAATGTCTAATGGCAGTCTATACTGAAAAAGCATTTAAAAACTGGTCAGGTCTGCTTTTGGTTCAACATAATTACTCGAAAGTGAACAATGACTGCATTTTATGGGACATTTTTACATGTAATGTGCCAAGAGGGCACTTTTTTATTTTTAAAGTGACATTAAACTAAAAATAACAAAGCAAAAAATTAAATGTTGTTGGAAATCAGGGACATACCCCAGGCTGTGTACTATATGGAAAATATTCCATATTTAGTTTTTAATGTTGCCAGGTATTTAACAAACCTGGCATGCTAAAAAAAATGATTTTTTTTTTTTAATTTTATTTTAAATTTAAAAAAAAAAAAAAAAAAAGTAAATCCATTGAAAGTGGAAAAACAAATAAATATGTTTATATTGAAAAGAGTTACTTTTTCTTAAAAGGTCGCATGAAGGTTAACCCAGAATTTTTTCCGGTTATCTTCCAGGCAATTCTGACTCCTCCCCTGCACACATCACAGCAGCCAATCAGGACTCACCCAGCAGGACAAAGATGCAGGCCAGTATGGCGATGAGCGCTCCTCTGCTGAGGCTGGTGGGCAGACTGTACGCCTCGGCGTTGCACGACATCACGTTCCCCTCCTGGTCGCAGCTGCACACTCGGATGGTCAGCGTGCTGGTGCTGGTCTGGACCGGCTGCTCGCTGTCGGACACGAAGATGGGCAGGTAGAAGACGGTCTGGTCCTGCTGCGACCAGCCGGCGCGGCGAGTCAGGATCCACGCCGTGTTGTCTGGAAAGAGACGTACGATGGAAAGAAGGGTCACGTTTTAACATACGACACATTTAATCCCCGTTTTTTTTTGGTTGTTAAAGTCACTGCAGTAAAACTTGGTGGTTCCTGATATTCAGATGAATTAGTTGTTAAAGAGGACAGAATGTGGATTAACTCCAGGTCAAATGACTCTGTAATCCACGTTGGGTTTATCAGTTTAGGATTCGGTCGATATTAAGTGGGAACACAAAACCCAAGTGTGACATAGGATCCTACATGAATGTGAAGGAGTATTCTATGTGTACAATGCATTTGGTTATAAAGAGGATCCTTTTAATATTTGTTCCCATACCGGGAGTTGAACCTGGGCTACCTGGGTGAAAACCAGGGATCCTGAGCACTAGACCATATGGGAGATGCTGTATTACAATGAGAATATGACTGTTTTTTAATAAGCTAATACTGTAATAACTACTTGTTTGAAAGCAGTTTTAGGGAGGGCACATTTTTGTCCTTAAGGTGATGAAAGCAACTTTTTTTCCAAAAGTTGCATGAGGAGTGTGTACGTCCTCTGGCCCAGACTAATTTTAGTGTGATGGACTGGTGACCTGTCCAGGGTGTGACCCCGCCATTCGCCCTACATCAGCTGGGATTAGGCACCACCGACCCCCACGAACCTCATGTGGAGGATGAAGCAGTAGAAGATGAGTGAGTGTGAGTGAGTCAAAAAAACTTAACATACAATTACATTTTTTTGGATATAATCAATCATTTTCCTTCCCGGTTTCTGGGTTTTTCTTCTGTACTGGATTTTTACCTTGGTTGTCCCTCAGGGTGAAGTTGGGATTGTTCGCAGCTTCTGGAGCTAAACTGTAGTAGAAGTGATGTCCACCCATTGGCTCGTCTGGATCCAACGCCGTCACAGTCTGGATTAGCTGCATCACATCAACACATCATTACATTTTCCATCCATTCACACAATAAAAAAAACATTTTATAGTGTTATTTCCTTGTTAATACAGCAGCTACAACTCGTTTTTCGATGAAAACAACTTTAATTTATCTTAAAACATCACTTTTAAAGACTGTAAAAGTATTTTGCGATTCAAGCTTTAGTCTGTATGGTAACTTGTTGCTTTATCTGTGATAAAAAATAATGTAGTGCAGTTAAAATTTCAGTGTTTTCCCAATAAAGTTTGGTTAAAACATTTCCATTTCTCCCACCGTTGTTCCATCTTTCTTTTCTTGTTTTCGTACCTGTCCAGCTTTGGCATTTTCACAAACGTACGCCTCCAGATAATGTGTTAGCAACGGCGGGTTATCATTCACATCCAGGATTTTTACATTCACCGACACACTCGCAATCTGCGTTGGATTATCTGCAGGAACACACACATAAACACACACACTTTAATTTTTTTTTTTTAATGTGACATCATTTTGGAACACTTTTTGTTAATTTAAGCATTTTTTTTGTCCATTTGTTAGTGAATTTTTGTAATTTTATGCTCAAACATTTTCTTGATCAGCTTTTTTTTAATTTTCAACATTTTGTTTTGTTTCGTTTTACAATTTTTGAAAGGCTACGAGATTTTAGATCACTTTTTTGATATGTAATGTTTTCTGTAACATTTGGCTCAACTTTTTGTTAATGTAAACAATGTTTGGACTGTTTATAAGACTTTGTGACTCATTATGAAAGTATTGGAATTTGTTAAAGACTTTTGATCATGTAAGAAATTTAACATTGTGTAACACTTCAGACATGTAAGTTCTTTATTTTATCTTTCAGTATTTTGTAAAATTTTTGTTACTTTTTTGGTAACTTTTTGGAAAAGAAATGTCAATATAGTATTTTTTTGGGGGGACATTTACAAATTTATTCTGTACATTTTCTTGATGTGATATTTTTACAGCAGTTACAGCATATTGTGATTTTTTTTGTTCATATAAGTAATTTTTTGTAATTTAGCATTTGGTAACTCTATCTGGTAATGTAAATAAATTTTTGGTATATTACAAAAACCTAGCAATGTTTTTATTTTTTTGTCATTTTACAATAATCAAAATAAAATAATGTTTATGTTACAACACTGCAGAGCAGTAATGTTATCTATACATTAATGACATTTTGGAACATTTCTAGGTGACTTGTGATGTTTATGTAAATTTTTGATTTTTATTAAGGAGGATTTTTAATTTTCCCAAATGATACTAGACGAGTACAAACAAGGTGAAATATTTTTGCTGCGCTGAAATGAAGTGATTCAAAAAATAACACATACATGACACATATGTTCTCTATGTTCTCATATCTCTATGTTCACAAAGTGAGTCTCTGGTGCATCAAACACTAAGACTGTGATTTTATTTATATTTGAAATCAGTGCACACATTAACCAGCTGTGTAATGTAACTCGTTTCTCAGCTTTTATCAAATAATCAATCAGAGGTTTGACTTTGGTGGTGGAGGTCAACGTGTGTGTGTGTGTGTGTGTGTTTTACTGAGCTAATGTAAAATCATTGGTGCAGAAACACTCAAACAAGCAAAACTGTTCAATTAAAATATCAACATTGATCAAGTCGATTAAAAGGAAAGAAAGAAACGTGTTTTGTTCCAAATGAAAGAAGAAAAAGTTTTTCCACAGAAGGCTTTAATAATTAAATGAATTATAACAAAATTGAGGCTAAAGTTTATATTGTTTGATAAATTAATTGTAAATCTTTGCATACATAAATTTACATATTTCTAATTTTTTTTTTCCTCTTTAAAATCATTACATTGCCTCAGACTTGGCTGAAATATTTGATTATTTTAATATATTCTTTGCACAATGTTCTATTTTGGTAAACTAATTTTCTGTAGCATTATGTAATACTTTAATTTTGAAAGTATTTTTACAGAATTTTGTTAAAAAAAAAAGGTGCTTTTTTTGTAAACTAAGTAATATTTTCTGTAGCATTATGTAATACTTTAATTTTGAAAGTATTTTTTGTGATTTTTACAGCGTTTTGTAAACTTCTTTTAGTCATGTAAGTTTTGTTACTATTATTTTAAGTAACATAAATAATGTTTTGGTAAAAGGAGGAAATTTATTGTAACATTTCATAAAAAAGAGTTTGTTTTTCATAGGTTTTATTTAATTTTTTATCAAAACAAATGATGTTTTTATAACACCACATTTTGAAAATGTATTTGCTAATGTAACTATTGTTTTTTGGTAATATTAACAGCATTAGTTCATGTGTTCATCACTGGATTTGTAATCTTTCAGATGGTAAATAAATAAAAAAAAATTTGATCAATTTCTTTGATGTTATATTATTGTACACAAAGATGAGGAGAATTTTCCTTAACTTAAATCAATCTTATCCTCACTTCCAGATAAAACAAGAAGATCAGAAACAGGTTTAAATGGTTTTTACTGCTGGAAATAAACAGAAATCAAAGGCAATGACGTGGAGATTGTGTTTTGCACACGGTGACGTACTCATCTCCATGGCGAGGACTGTGATGTTGTGCCAGCCGACCTCCTCGCGGTCCAGTGAACGGCCCATCATCAGTGACCCGGACGTGATCTCGATGTAGAAGTACTTGTCGGGGTCAGTGGATCTCTCAATGGAATATCTGTCGGCACCAAACAGTGTGTTTTAGTAGACGTTTGTAATCCTGACTGAGGACGACACACGTGTGCATGTGTATGTGTGTGTGAACAGAAAAACAGTGTGTGGTAAGTGATAAGACAAGAGAAGAAGAAGTTAATCAGAGATTCTGTCTCTTCTGTCAGGCTCTCGCTGCGGGAACACAAACCTGCAGGGCTTCGTCTCGCCTCATCTGCGACCACCGTGGGCCCCATTCCAAACCGCTCCTCTGAGAGCCACACGCAACAACATTCAGCCTCAAACACACACAAACACACACATTTGCCTTCCTATCAAAGTAAGGACCCTCATAGACATAATACATTTCCTAGCCCCTTACCGTAACCTTAACCATCACAACTACTGTAGATGCCTAACCCTAACCCTTACCCTAATCCTAATCTAAACCCAATTCTAACCCTAACCTTAAAACCAGGTCTTAACCCTGAAAAAGACCTTTTAAGTTGTGAAAAAAAGTGAGGACCAGCCAAAATGTCCTCACTTTGTAGGTGTTTATACAATTTTTTGGTCCTCACTCTGCAACAAGTACAAGAACACACAGTCTGGTTTCCATGACTTAAGAGGACATTACATTGACTTACATTTATTTGTTCACCTTTAAAAGGTGATAACACATAATGGGGGACATGACTTCTGTCCCCATAATGTGACTGTGTAAATCCCCACAACCAGTACTCGAGTTTAGGGGGGGATGAGGGGGATGGCATCCCCCCTAAAATAAAAACGATCAAAATCCCCCCCCCCCTGTAAAACTGCCATCCCCCCTTTCCATCCCTTCAATTTTAAAAATAAATGTTGGAAATATAAATTATAATTATATTATTTCATCATTAGAAAGTAGTATGCATGTTGAGTAAAAAAACTGTTTATCCCAGGGGAGAAAAGGAAAAGTGTTTTAAAATGTTGGAAAGGAGTTGTAAATTCTGTACTGTCTTAAATAACACAAAAGAGAGATAATTGTTGTGATTTTGCACTGAAAATAAATTTGGCTTGAGTAGATTTGACAGGATTCAGAAGCCTTATTTACAGTGTTTTGTTTTGATAATGAATTTACATGAATTACGAATTACACCCCCCCCCCCCCAAGTTTACCCCCCCCCCCCCCCAAGTGCCCCCCTTTTTTATGGTGAATAAAATTGACCATCCCCCCTGAATTTTTTTTTACAACTCGACTACTGCCCACAACATACCTGGAACACACACACATATGCTGGATTTACATTCTTTGTGTGGACACTCAGACATAACGCATTCCCTAGCTCTTTACCCTAACCTTAACCATCACCTAAACCTGATTCAAACCATAAAATATGGGTTTAAGCCTGAAAAAAAGCCCTTTAAAGGGCTTTTTCAGGACATGTACACACACACACACTGGTTTGCATGACTTCAGAGGACATGGCATGGAAGTCAATGCCCATAATGTGACTCTGGAAATCTGTCTCCACACTCACATTATGGGGACTTGTCTTCCTTATGGGGACAAAAATCTGTCTCCACACTCACATTATGGGGACTTGTCCTCCTTATGGGGACAAAAATCTGTCTCCACACTCACATTATGGGGACTTGTCTTCCTTATGGGGAC
>JAFBJR010000027.1:213215-257683 GCA_016785285.1 Brachirus orientalis
GTGTGTGTGTGTGTGTGTGTGTGGGCTCAGATATTTCTGTCAGTCAAGCTGCAGCCAGTCGAGAAGAGAAAGATGTTCCAAAGATGTTACGCTCAGACTGAAGGTTGCCTGCTGCTGTATGTCGTCTGTTATCTGTCATCTGATGTCATCGCTGCCGGAGCATCTGACCTCTTTGTCTTTCTCTCTGTCTGTCTGTCTGTCTGTCTGACTGAATTTCCCTCACACTTCAAATTGTCTTTTTGAAAACTGTGGCACAAGGAAAACCGGATTTCAACCACTTAACTAAAGGCTCACCTCATAAAATCTATGCTATATTGAGTGTATGAAATCTTAAGAATATGTTCACGTCATTATTTCACTGTTAGACAGACATTTCCAACAGGAAACTGAAGTTTGTAAACCCCTCATTTTCCTGTACCAAACTCCATAGAAAAAATTAGCGATTTAAGGTCACGTGGACACAGGAGCTGATGCTCTACTGCTGCCTCGTGTGGTCAGCTTGGGTCAATGAAATGGATCTGAACAATAGATTTTAAAACAATATTTAAAAATAACATATTTAAACTTAGTGATGGAGGCAGCAGTGGATCAACAACTCCTGTGTCCCTGTGATGTAAAATCACTGATTTTCTCTATGGACTTTGGTGTGGGAGAGTGAGTGGTTTACAAACTTCAGTTTCCTGTTGGAAAATTCTGTCTAACAGTGAGATAAAGACGTGATTATGACTCCTTTTCCAGTCATTACACTGTTTTACCTCTTTAATCTTGTCCTGAAATGGCTGATCTAAATTCAGATTATCAGGTTGAAGTGACTCATATCCAGATTTTTTTTCCCCCATTATTTTGACTCAGACTCATGCTTTACAATGTTTTCTGTTGTTGTTGATAAAATCCATTTGTATGTTACGAATGTCAGCTATAAAATTTATTGGATTACAATAATGTATGTGGTAATCTGAGCCACGTCTCCAGAGGTGAGTCAGATGCGGTTGTGTTCGGGATTCGTCTCCTCATACATTTCAGGTGTGTTTCCTCTTGAAACTGCCTCTCAGCTGAAACTGCACCTGATCACATCAGCTGATCGTCACCTCCTCATTAGTGGATTATCTATATCAGCCTCTGAGACGCAGCACTCCAGCTCTTTTACCACTAGACTCTCAGTGGTGATGTAGCTAAGAAAAGCTGTGTGTTCAAGTGTGTTTCTGAGATTTATTGTTGATGTTGTGAGGAATTTAATCTCTAAAAATGTGCCGACTTGTGTTTCCTTGGACATTTTTGGAAAAAGAGCTGTATCAAACCTGCATTCAAGTCCAGAGATTTTCCAGAAATGTCGTGATTCATCACTCTTTTGTGACTCTTTTGTTTCCTGAAAAATCAAGGAGCTTTATTCTCTTTGTCATTCAAGATGTCAGGAACATGAGGAACGAGATGTGGTTCCCCGGTATTAGTTTACAAGTAAAAAAGAATTTAAAGAAAATGAGCAAAAGTCAACTAAAAACAATAAAGAAATAAAACCAGCAGCAGCCTTTGGAACAGTTGAACAAAATGGCTTTAAAGTGGCACAATGTAGGATATCGACCTTCATAAAATGTCTCCAAGATCATTATGACGGTACATCCACTTACAAAAGTGTGAACATCTCCTCTATCAAAGCCTGAGCATTGTCTAAATTGGCACTATGGCACTATGGAACTTCAGGTTTGGGGACTGTGGCACAAATCGAACTACAACGTTCTACGTCACAGTTGGTATCGTTGTCAACAAATGCTCATGTTTCTGCAACAGAAATCCGACTTTAAAAATCTTCATATGTACTTTTTAACATGGACTGCACGATAATTTCATAATGATATACATCATGGTGGTGTCATAAAATATGCATATATGCCAAAATATCATGAAATTTCCTTATATGATACTGCATTGATTCTTTGCTGTAGCGATATGGTGAGTTTGTGTTGCAGTGAAGCCTCCGACCACTAGTTGGCGGTAGGCTTTGGCCCATTTGACTCTCTCCCCCGCTGTCTACTCCTCTTACTACACAAAGAATAACTGTAGCGACATCTTCTGAAGGATGTGGTCAACAGAGACACCGACCTCCATTGACCGTATCCTTCAGAGGAAACGGAATTCTGGGATACGGTCGTATCGCAAATGTCTGTCGCATTTCTTGGCTCCGTTCAAAAGAGCCAACGAATGACGTTAAAGTGGGACAGTCCACGCCGCCGGCAACATCTGCTCTATGGATGCACACTGCGGAGGATCCAGACCGTGATTTGGGTCGTAGCTAATCTAATGTTTGGGATTTGCATCGTATTCTTGCCGATACACATCCCTACTTTATCGCAGAATTAATTCAAATGCAACATAGCAAAGGTTCAGTTGTCTCAAATTTAAGTTTTGATGGATAAATGTTCCTTGTTTTCTGCTTAGAGCAAAATTTCAAGCAAAATTATTATGATTATTGTTTATACTGTGTAATTAGGACTATGTTTTTCCATCCCAACGTCCATCATTTTATTTTGTCCAAAAAATCCATAATAAAACAACTTTAGTTCCTGAAACCCTTTTTTGTTTTACAGAAAAAAGTGATAAAATAAAAATTTAAAACACGCCGTGTCGTCCTCGTGTACGTCCTGTTTGCTACTCTGAGCCTTAATAAACTCACAGTTGGGACGAGACGCAGCCTGTTCTGCGTTGAAGCCCTCCTTTATTTCCGCAGTCATTGATTCAGATGATTAATAGCCTAATTAAAGGCTTCTCTGTCAAATGAGTTGTTGGGAGGTGCAGCGTGGACACCCAACCTCTGCAACGCAACATCTGTTCGGTCGCAGCACAAAACATATTCTGCAGTAATTGGAGGAAAAAGGAAACGTCCGCGTGTTGGCGGATTGTCGGTTGGCGAAAACTTGATAACACAAGGACAAACTCCCACGTTTATCCTCGGTATCAGTGTCTCAAACACAGGCTCAGAGAATATTATCTCAAGGATAAGCCGTTTGAATCAGTATCATGGTCCTCAAAGGGATTATACAATCTCGGAGATGTATTTGCGTTCTCTTTTTTAATCTGCCAATGACATCGCACTTTCTGCACCTCCGACTACGGTCGGCTACGGTCGGCAGTTGTGTATTCACAACTTCATACAAACACACACACAGAAAGAGCGACCCCTGGCCGAGACATGGTCTAGAGACTTGGCTGTTGAACAGCCAGGAACCCCAACGTGGCTATAAATTGTGTCAGAAGGCTTATCTGACGCCACTTTTGAGATTTCATTTGAAGCTGTCAACCAGCCCGAACGGTGCCTTGTGCTCCCTGAACACACCAAAACATTTAAGCATGTGATATGGCAGTGCCCAGAGGTTTAAGGCTTTTGGAGGAAGGTAACAGTGACTCTAATCTGATATGACTGATAAGCCTGTACCTCTGGAGCCGACTCTCCTCTTGCTCAACGACGATTCACATTTGGGACTGAATGAGAAACAACGCAAGGTCTGGTTGGTGTAGTGTTATGCAAAAGGCTCGCTATCAGTCGGCGATCATCTTTAGGTCCACTTTATTGGACCCAACTTTATTGACTTATCTTAACATAACACAGGAATGAATCAACGACGACTGTGAATTGGCGCGATGGACTTCCCAGTGTGTCACAACATACAAGGTCCGACTTTAATCCACCACTATCTACTATCTCTGTATTACTCGATAAAACTGATAGTACAACACCGGCTACCTCCTCACAAACTGTACTTCCAGGATGTGGTCATGTTAGGACCGTCTACATGACCACAGTGGGCCTGCTCAGTTCGGACCCAGATCCCAGCAGGACTGTAGGACACTAGACCCAGAGGGAGGGAGGGATATGTTAAAAATGTTTGCACTGTGTGACCTTGTTATGTCAAATCACAATTTCAATAAAAATGTTGTTCACAAAAACAAAAACAAAAAAACCACAGGCTCAGCCACAGATGAGGTGTTATGATGCTTCCCTCTGCTGGTAAAAGTGTGGTACTACACCAGCACAGGCTTTCATTAAAAATGAAACACTTTCTGTGTAAATTCAGTCAAAAAAGTAAACTAATTGTTTTTATTTAATTTAGCAAAATGGCACAAATTAAAAATGTATGTTATCTAATTAACAATGTATTCATGATTTTTAGTCCACGAAACTCACACAGAGTCCATTTATTATATACAGTGAGAAAAGATTCAAACGTTTTGCTGATATAAATGTTATTCAACCAACAATTTCTGTATAATTTTGGTCTAAAACCTCACACAAAGTCCTATTTACTGTATAATATAAAGTGATAAAAACATTGAACCATTTTTCAACATAAATGTTTACGGATAATTTTAGTTCTTAAACTTTAACATGGAGTAAATCCTCTACATGAAGTGAGGAATAATTCAACAAATTTTTGATCTAAATTATATAAACGGTTTCTGAATAATTTTAGCCCAGACTCATTATTTCTGCTTTTTTAAAAAAGATTTATTGGAAACAGTTATATAAATGAGGCACTTGAAATGAAAAGTGTGGTTTTTAGGATTTTTCCTTCAACAAAATGCAAATAAACATCATGTAAAACGTGAGCTTTGCTTCTGTTTTGTGTACATTTGATGTAAATTTGGCATTTAATGAATAATTCTTAATTATTCTCACTGTACGTTTTCTTCTCGCTGAAGTAAACATATGTAGACTAACAACTTCCTCCTCTAAAAAGCATTCACTGGGTAAAAATGAGTCACTTTCAAGCTGTTAATTACTAGAGTGTCTTCATTAATTTGAGTCTGAATCATTAATCGGTGACACTGTGAGTGATATTCTGCAATTAACTATTGTAATGAGCATTAAATTGCAATCATCAGATGAACAGAGTCTATGTTATTTTATATTATTTTATATTTTCAAACCTCCTCTCGACTGTTTTGGTCTGTTGGTGTTTTGGTTTTGAGGCAGCTCTGTGTTTCTCACCTCACGGTGTTGTTGGCGGCGTCGGGGTCCCTCGCCGACACCGTCTTCACCAACGTCCCGATCTCGGCGTCCTCTGGAAGCTCAACGTAGTACACGGGCAGGTCGAACAGCGGCGGCTCGTCCACGTCCTCCACGCTGACGTGCACGATGGTGACGTCCTTGAAGGGCCCGCGGTGGCGGTAGGCCGGGTCCAGGTGCGTGTTGGCGCCCTCTATCTTCAGAGTGTAGCTGGGCTTGACCTCAAAGTTCAGGGGCTGGAAGGTCAGCACACACACACACAGGGATGAAATCACACAATTTACAGTCAATATTATCAGGAAATCATAAGAAAAACACTTATTACATATTTATGACAGTCATGTGTTTTATGTAAACGTTACTACTCTGGGTAACATGTAGGGGCAAACTGCAGCAAGGCGTGTAAACAGCTGAAATATGAAGTAAAACTTTTAATTTTAGTGCAAAATTTAACAAAACACAGTCCAAATTAAGACCAAGTTGTAAACAGCTCTAAACTATATGAGTAAAATAGGTTTCAGCCAACATAACAAGAAATAATCTGATTTTTGAATGGACTTTTGCCAATGTGGTTAAGGTTTTAGGGGAAATTGTATCTAAAATATGAAAATCAGCCAAAGACGACTCTTTATTTTAGTGCTGAATTTAACAAACACTATAAAGTAAGACCAAGCTGTTAAAAGCCCTAAACGATGTGTGGACATTTGATTTAAACCAAGATAACAATAAATGACTACTTTTCTGAAAGGAGTTTAAAATGAAATGATTGTTGTTGGTGCCAAATTTTATCAAAACACACCAAAACCAAATTCAAGTTGTAAGCAACCTTGAACAATGAAAAAAGCAAAGTCGGCAATTAATAGCTAAATTTATAAATTGAGTTTGCAACATTTGCCAAATAAAAACTGTTAAGTTTTTATTTTTCAGAGCCAAATTTAACAAAATTCACTGTAAACTTAAACTAAATCAAAGGAGTCCCTAAAAACAGTGTGTACAGTTTGTTTGTGGCCAAGTTATTAAAAGAAAAAATCTGATTTTTGACTGGAGTTTTGTGATGGTAGGTTCTTTATGAAATGTGAAGATCAATTAAAGTAAAAGTTTTCATTTTAGAGCCGATTTTACCAAAATATTCTATAAAATAGGACTAACTTGTAAAAGGCTCCCAACAATGTATGTAAAGTTTGCTCCAGTCAAGCTAACAATAAAATCACTACATTTCTGAAGGGGGTTTAGGGGATTAGTATCTGAAATGCACCTTTCATTTCAGTGCCGAATTCAACAAAAGATGCCTAAAACTAATAGTAAGCTGTAAAAAGTATTAAATAATGAGTGTAAAGTTTGCTGAACTCAATGTAAAAATAAATTGCTACATTTCTTTAATGAAGTTTTGAGACTTTGGGGGTTAGTTGAAGTTTTTTTTATAAAATCTTTTCAAATTCTACGTTACATTAGTTGGACATGTGTCTTCACAGCTTCAGTGTGAAACAAATGAACAAACAAAATAATCGACAGCATCTCTTTTACCTTTTTCACTGTGATGATGCCAAACAGGTTAGTGGGGTCCGTGCTGATGTCAAATGTGTCTCTTCCGTCTCCGTCAATGATGCTGTACTTCATCTCAGCGTTGACCCCGATGTCCCTGTCCTTGGCCCAGATACGACCCACCACTGAACCCACTGGTGCCGACTCAGGGACGCTCATCTGGTACAACCCTGTGGAAACAAATGTCCACAATACAGTGGTCACACTTTTTTTTTTTTTTTTTAAATGTTTTAGTCCTTTCTCCTGTAGAGGGAGCCAAACGCCTTCCATCACCTCCACTTCTGCTGCTGATCCTGCTGCTGCTGCTGCTGCTGCTGCTGCTGCTCTCTCCTTCCACCACAGTCACACACAAAACAAACGGCTCCATAAACACCTGGAAATTCAGTTAAACGCACTCTCATGGGCTGGCTTGAATTTCATCTACTGTTTAACCTCAAAGACGAGGTGACAGCTGTCCAATTTGCCGAGCTCCCCGCCGTCCTCGTCCAAATCCCGGCACGTCGTGCCTGACAGAATCCCTGAAGCTCTTCATAACCCATCAAAGTTCCAGCAAAGTGATGGCATTAATTAGTGAGGGGCTGGTGATGGGGGTGGAAGTGGGCTGACAGCAGCAGCAGCAGCAGCAGCAGCAGTGGTGGTGGGTGTTTATTCTTTGTCTAAGAATGAAGCCACCCATCGTTGACCAGGCCTAGAGACGACCACGGACAGCTACTCAACCCCTGACCTCAGGGAGTTTGCTAATGAGATGAGCAGGAATAGGGCTAATCAAAGAGACAGCGCGAGGCGACTGGTTGGCCCAGAGGACGAAGAAGCCAGGGGGGGGACATGATGGACGACTGGAGGACGGACAGACGAGGAAGGCCAAGAGGGACTTGACACTTCAGAGAGAAATTTCAGGAAATGGAGGAAAAACACATAAAATAGAAGAGGGGGGAAAAAAAATGTGCCTGCTGTTCTTACTCTGGTCAAACATGGGCGGGTTGTCGTTGACGTCGCTGAGCGTGATGTTGACGGTGGTGGTGCCAGCGAGTCCCCCCAGCTGACCGCCCATGTCCTTCGCCTGGATCACCACGGTGTAGTTCTCCCTGGTTTCCCGGTCCATGTCTGCCAGGGAGACACGGACCACACCTGAGGAAGAGGAGGAGGAGGAGGAGGAAGAAGAGAGAGAAAGAGATGTGGGGGGTGGATTAAAGGTCGGCGTGGCAGAACCGGTGACACAGATTAGGGTCATGTGTCCGAGCGATGCTGTCCTGGAATGTTGATGCTCTCCATGGACACTTCTTTTCTTTGACATTTGCTTTATGTACAAATGTTCGAAACTACCTAAGCAGAGCTGAGCAGTTTATCATTTTCAAAACAAAACTATAATTTAATCATTTAACTTCTGATTTTTATTCTAAAGCAGTCTAAACATTTATAGATAGAAGTTTAAGAACCATGTTCTTAGCCTTGCATTGGACCATATCCAGTATCCAATACTGTTCGTTGAAGCTTGACTGGAAAAAAAATTATTAATCGCAACTCAAACTACCAAGTAAAAACTAGGCCAAGGGCCGAGTTACCTCTGAGCAAGGCATCCAATCCCCATTGCTCTAAATTGAGTGGGTTGTTTGGGCTGCTCTAAATTGACACCAAAGCCAAAGAGCAAAGAGTCTTGAAAGAGCAAGAATCCCAATCCCATTGGCTTCAATGGGTTTTTAATTCCATTATCTTTTGTGAATCAACAACTAGGTTTCCTGGAGTGGTTCTGGACCCAACTTGTCTGCAGGTAAACCATTTTTTTAGAGTCAAATTTCCACCATCATGTCCACAAACATGACTTAAAATACAAACTGGGACTACAAGTAAATCTGAAATGTTTCAGTTTTACAAAGTAAAGTGTTGCAGAAGAGGAGGAGGAGCATTGCCCAAACTCTGACCTCTGACCTTTTGGTACGTGACACTCCATATTTTTGCCTGCAGATTGGAGTCGCACTCTACATTCTCACCACTAGATGTCACTACTTTTTTTTTACCCACTGGACCTTAAAGTCACTTCTGTAAACATAATGTATGTTTATAAGAGAAACGTAAATAATTTTACTTTAATTTAAAGTTTAATCATTGATATTTTCTTTTTTTACGGGAGTCAGAATATTATTTTTGATTTCTGGATTTTAACCTGTCTGTAATTTTATTGGATTTTATTTTTTTCAATAAATCAATCAAATCTGACTAATCATGGCGTCAGTTTGATCGTCTTTGTTTTAATGGCTGGACATTGTGAAATTAGCTAAAATTATAATTATTATCATGATATTACTTGTAGTATTTGACCTTCAACTATGCCTGATTCTGTCTGGATCTGATCTCTTCATTGTTATAATTTCAATAGGCATCCAAATGTAAGTACAGGCCATGTGGTAAGCCCTGAGAATTTAAATCATATGGGCTTTTTGTTGTTGTGGTTTCACATTCAACACAAGCCCAACTGTTGTTTTTCGAGGTCGGGAGGCTGATTGATAGCTGTAGGGCCGCTGGCTCTTCGGTGATGGATGAACTTCCAGCAGCAGCAGTCACACTGGCAGCTGACGGGCAGTGCAGCAGACGAGGAAATGAGGCGGCCGCCGCAAACAATAGCCACACGACGTACAAAACCAATGGATATTTGGACGCAGTGGCGTGTGGGCTGTCAGTGCCGTTACCGTGTGAAATATTTACTGAACTGCAGGGATGAGTGCAGTACGCGTGGCCACCATTGTTCTCCGTCCACTGTTCTACTCAGTGACGATTTCCACCATTTATTGAACTGAGCTGCAAAGGATTTGCTCCCATTCAGCCACAAAAAAATCTTAATGAGGTGACTCTGGAGTTCCAGCTCTTCCCAGAGGAAATGCTGGATTGAGCTCTGCTTCCATTCCAGACAATGACGACCATTTTCTTTCTTTCTGTGGAGATGGTTTTGTGCGGCTACCGTGTTAAAGCATAATGCAGTTACATATCAAATTTGCTTTGTAATTCATTGATAAAAGTGACTCTCCTCATCAATTACCATACAGGGAAAACACATGATTTTGGTTTTCCTTAGAGTTTCACTCAATAAATGACTTTTGAAGAACATTTAGATGTAAGGTCAGCTTTTTCTGCAGAGCTGGTCATCTAAATGTGACATAAAATAAGAATGAAAAGTGTGTTATGATGCACAAAGCAGGCAACTAGTTCAGTTTAGCATAGCAACTGGTGCGAAAGACTTCTTTGGAAATAGTTAGGCAAACTTTATTTACAGTTGGTGTGAACCTATTTACAGCCCAGGCCTTGGGGGCTTATGCTAAGCTATAAACAAAGACTAAAGGGGCTAATGCTAAACTTAAAAAAACAGATAAAAGGGGCTAATGCTAAGCCAGGAAAAATGGACTAAAGGGGCTAAGATAAGCTAAACTAAGCTAAGAAAAACAGCATAAAACCAAAGGTGTTCCAAGCTACATGTCAACATACGTTAACATTTAAAGTATGCAGTTACTTTGTATTAGCTTGCTAAAAACATTTGGTATGTGGCTATTTTGACAGCTTTTCACCTTTTTAGTTAGCATCTTTTTCCAACTAAAGTGGTGAAAAATAGCTTAGCCAAAAGACTGGATGCCAGAGTGAGTGACTATATTTAACTTGAAATTCATGGGGGAAAAAAGCCAAAAAGGCAGTATAAAAAATGTCAAACTACTCCTAAATTTGATGTTCACTGTGGGAGATTTAACATTTCAGAAGAAAATGATGTTCAATAAGACTAAAGACTCTGAATCAGATTAGCTTTGTTTGTGAAATCACTAATGTTGAACTGCATCTGATGAACAGGAAACAAACTAAATCAGGAACAATGCCAGGAACATGACTTTGCTATTTTCAGCAGGAACATTACATTTTCAGCCTATTTTTGTTGTTGATTTTGTTGTTGAGTTCCGGGAGTTTGAGATACTGCGAGCTGCAACAAAAGAGTGCTGTGTCTCAGACAAGTGTTTGACTGTTTCATAGCAACAACAGGACACATGCTGAGATTCCCACATTCAAAGAAGGTCGGTGTACACAGAGGCTTTAAGCGTGGACAGCTGAAGTTCAGACTGTGGTGCTGTATTAGAGACATTATTCATAACCAATACTCATCATTTAGTAGTACAGAATATTTATATATTTTGAATCACTCTAGAGAAAGTGGTCAAAGCCTTAAAAAATAAAATTTAAGTTACTTTTACTGCAAAATGGGTCAAATTGGACCCAAATAGAATGTAAGGATTCAGGGGTTTTGTTGAGACTGTAAGAAAAAATCTCAAATTTACAAATCCAGATTTGAGGCAAATTGGTTTTTGAAGGTTTGAAGGAACAGAAAATCATCAGATTTCCTTAAATCTTATTCAGGTCACATTTGGAGGTGGTTTTAAATGAGATTTAAACCAGATTTGTCTTAGGTGACGGAGATATTGTATGTCGTGGCATCACTGATTGTTTGGACAGGAAGATGATGCAACTTCACTTTTCCTGCATCTGTGTTTCAGAGCTCAAACATGGGTGTGGCTACATTATTACCAAAGAAACCCATGAAGACTGTTCTGAAACGTCTTTGCCAAAGTTTCTTACATTTGAAACACCTCAGACTCAACATATTGTGGACCAGAATGTTGGGCTTCCTGGAAAAAATTGTGGAGTTTGTCAGCACGCGTGTGCCGTCCTACCAGTCTTGGCGTCCACTGAGAAGTATGGCTGACCCTCCAGGATGCTGTAGACCACACGGGCGCTGTTGCCGTATGTGGGATCGTCTGCATCTGTGGCGGTCAGCTGGATCACAGATGTTCCTGGGCACATTGGAAAATTAGGTTTGGACGAGAAGGGAAACTGGCGATCATCTACGTCTATTAACATATTAATGAAGGAACTAATTTTGGGTTGAGCCTTTCCATCTGTGGCTGGAGCCGCTCCAGGAATTAATGATGCTTATTTACTTTAAAGAAAACCACAAAAAGTACATTTGTGAATGAAGCAGATGGAGAGAATCAACGAAAACAAAGCTTTTCATGCAGTTTGCTATTGTTTTACCATGGATGAAAACTTCAAACTTCTATCTACCTATTTTGGACATTTCGGGTACGGTCGCCAGGTAGGGTCCGTCCAGGAACTTCGGCTCGTTGTCATTAATGTCCTGGATCTTCACGATGAATTCGGACTCGGGCTCCAGAGGTCTGTCCGTCAGACGGTTGCGAGCCTGAGCGCGAAGGACGTACTGGGATTTAAACTCGCGATCCAGCCGCTGGATGGCGTGAATATCTCCCGTACTGTCGTCGATGGTGAAGGTGGTTCCCGCGCCCTCGCCAGTCAGGATGTACTTAATGGAGCCGTCCCCTTTATCCATATCTGAGTGGAGCTGTAGAGAAGTTGGAGTCAGTCACAAGGTTTATTTGTATAGTTTTTAATCTATTGTGTACATATTTTAAGGGTTTTGGGCAAGAAAGAAAATCCTTTCCGTACGGTCAAATCTGTTAATCAGTCCAAAACGCATTACATCCAAACCGAGATAAAACTGAGAAGTCACCATTTGATGATTTAACAGAAATCTAACTAACATGGTTTACGTTTAACAAGCTCACAGTCCTTCAGTCTCAGAAAATCAATGGACTTTTCTGGGTTAAACCAACTCGGTCACATAATCTTGAATCAACCAAGTGTGCGTGTGTGCTTCAAATTCTAAAGAGAAGACCGAGAGGGAACAAAAGGGAAAAATAAGCAGGAATGTTATTTGTCAATTAAAATCCGGTGCATTATGTGGCTCCAGCTTCTTTTATGAGAAAAGTTCTGGCTATATTGTCATGTAGATGTTCAAAAATAAAAATTCTGGACGGTTTATCTGCCAAAAAAAAGTGTCACACATTGAGGATTGAATTAATCTACGTAATTGATATTAAAACTTGTGAAACTTGCAGCTAAGTATTAAATATGATGATGAGTTTTAGCTTTATATGTCAAATTAAGCTCTGTCTCTTTCACCCAATACTTTCTATTTATAGCCATTCAATAAGCTACAATCCAGCTAATGCTATTTGAAAGACAGAAATGAAGTTGAAAAAGCTTTGGTTTGAATGAACTTTGTGTGTGTGTGTGTGTGTGTGTGTGTGTGTGTGTGTGTGTGTGTGTGTTTCCAACTTTTCAGTGTATAATAACATTTTACGTTTTTTTTTTTTTTTTGGTTCAAACCCACTTCTGCATTCACGGCCGTATCAACATATTCCCTCTTAAGTGTGGCGTGTGGGTAAAATGACTGTGGACCACTGGGGGGTGCTGTTTGCTTGTCAGCGTACCCTTTTAAAAATGTAGCTGTAAGCACATATCTAATCATAGCCCCCAGTCTGTTTGTTGCCGCGGGCCCTGCGGTGCAATCAGAGGCCTTTTGTGGCCTCTAAGTGCAAATGGCAGCCTGTTGATGTGCAATCATGTCTCACTTTGTAGTTAAAGGGTCTCCACGTATGATGGGTACTTCCTTCTATCGCGGCGGCGGCGGCGGCGGCGGCGACTTGGAATTAAAGGCCACCGCTGATGTCTGTCTTGTATAATCAACAGGCGAGGACTCAAACACAGAGCTCCATTTTAAAATGACTTTCTTTTGGCCCCTTTTGTCCTCATGGGGGTCACTGAGGCCACGTCCATACTACACCAGTTTTGTTTAAAAACACTTACATTCTACTCTGAATGTATGTGTATGTGTGGAAACTCAGCTTAAACACTGAGGCTACCGAAACAGAACTTTTCCTTTACAATTGTTTACCCTATTCAAGTCATAATTTCAAGAACTGTCTTCATACACATGAAACCTACCAAAAAGACACTTAACACCCGAGTACATACAGTATGCCAGGCCTGTGGGTGGCGCTGTAATGCCTGCAAATCGTCAACCAAAACGTGTTTCAAAAGGTCGTAATATGACAAATCATGTTCTGAACTTTACAAAAAAATGACTTTGATTACAAAAATAGTGTTTTAAAATGTTGTAATATTACAAAAACATGTCGCTAACTTTACAAAAAATGACTTTTATCACCAAAATAGTGTTTTAAAATGTAATATTACACAAACATGTTGCTAACTTTACAAAAAATGACTTTGATTACAAAAATAGTGTTTTAAAATGTTGTAATATTACAAAAACATGTCGCTAACTTTACAAAAAATGACTTTTATCACCAAAATAGTGTTTTAAAATGTAATATTACACAAACATGTTGCTAACTTTACAAAAAATGACTTTGATTACAAAAATAGTGTTTTAAAATGTAATATTACAAAACATGTCGCTAACTTTACAAAAAAATGACTTTTATCGCCAAAATAGTGTTTTAAAATGTAATATTACAAAAACATGTCGCTAACTTTACAAAAAATTACTTTTATCGCCAAAATAGTGTTTTAAAATGTTGTAATATTACAAAAACATGTTGCTAACTTTACCAAAAATGACTTTACTTTACAAAACTGACTTTTTAAAATGTACTATTAAAATAAACATGTTGCTGACTTTAAAAAAAACAAAACACAGAGGAAAAGATGTTTTCAAAACTTCCCACTTACAGGTGCATTAATTCTAATACAGAGCGGAAACTTATTTCTGTTTTGAAAGTGGCATTTTTCAGATGAAGAAGTTGCAGCCTAAATTAAACAACTGTGCAGAGGTTGTCAAACCGCTAAAAGTTTGCAGCGGCAGCAGCAGTCGTTGTTATTCTGGTTCTAGTTGTAGTTTGGGCAGCAATCTTCACAATAGCTGTCATTTCCAAACAGCAGACAAAGCAGCTTTGCCTGTATCTTTCTGGACAACGCGCCCACCTGCACTTTCTCAGAGCGGCACGGCACGGCTCGGCTCGGCCCAGAATAGATTTTTTTTTAATCAACATCCCATTGTGGGGCTTCAGCCCCGTGTCTCGCAGCGATATATCTCAGAGCGTTGCTTTTCCCTCCGCTCCATCGGCCTCCTCCTACGCTGATCCCTCCTTTTCCACTGGAGCCTGTGAAAGGAGGGAGTTTGACACTCGGGCTATCAATTACCTGCTCCATCTCAGCCTCCGCCTGAAGCCCAAATACTCCAACATCCTCGCGGCTCTGAATACTAAGTTACTCAACAGAGGCGAGCCGGTGCAGGCTGAGCGGATGGTAGAAACCCCCGAGGGCGGAGGATACATTACATCTTTCTCCTGCTTTGTCATTTTCTACAATGCCTCTCTGCCTTGAGTGGCTCTCTGGGTAGAAGCCCAGCCTGTCAGAATCACTTATTTCATTCAGCGTCAGAAAAATTAGGACTTGAGACTTGAAAAGAATTGGCAAAGAAATGCTAAATGGCCAAGAAGAATAGGGCGGAATGGCTGTGAATACAGTACGTGAGGAAGTTCTTAAAGCAGACATAGCAATCTTTGGTCTCTCTCTGGACTTGTTACGTTCTACACTTTACAGTTGGACCATGTGACGTTTCACAATGTAACATATTCCTCAATATTCCCGAGCTGGAAATATTATTCCAGAGCACTAATTAGCCAGGTTTGCCTCATTCCCAAGAGGAATGAGCTGACAAGGAGAAGCAGCAAATTCAATCAGAGCGCAGCGATCAAGTTTTAAAAGATTTAAAATCAGGGAAGCTTTTGTTCTTCAGTCAATTATAATAATTCAAGTTATAATTAAAGTAGTGAGCATTTTACGTTTGATCAGTATCACGTTAGATGTTAATGTTAAATCCACTTATGATGAAGAAATTAAAGAAGAATTTGTCTTTTGTTTTGCTTTTTACAGTAGACATCAACGTTAGAATCACGTTTTAATGTTGTTTTTGCCAACAACAACATTAAATGTCATTTTACTTCCATGGTGAAACCATGTTTATTTTGAATGTGCAGAACAAAGACTCTCCCAGTCCAAATTCATGCCAATGCACAAGTGTTTAAACTCTGCATTACCTTAAATGTCCATCGGGGGGCGACTCCAACAGTTTGCAAGCAAGCCAGTGAGCAATTCGGCCTAATTTCCACTTTATCTCTAGTTTCAGGTCTTCTTTGAGTCAAATTGACCGTAACTGTCCATATGTAGCTTTACAACAGCTGATGTGGACATTCCACATTGGACAAGAATTAAAGTTCTGTTAAGTTTTTATTTTTGCAGTGGTCTAACAAACGAGTTTGAACATGAACATGCCCCTCACATTTTATGGCGCGCTCCGTGCATAGCTAATGCTAGTGGTACAAATGTATAAAAGGGAAAAAAAAAATAACAGTTTTTCTCTTTTTTGTAAATCACAATAAAACCCCAGAACCCATGAATGTGGACTTCTACATGGGAACAAAGGGCTTGTTTTTCTCTTGGCCTTAAACAACCGGCACCAGTAACGGGCAATTTTCAAGATTGCCGTCTCTCCGTCGGTGATGACTGGCCTCCCAACTATTGATCAACTGTTCAATTCACTTTAGCAGCTCATCGAACAAAGCACCTCTTTGGTGGGCATCAGTCGTCTGCTCTTTTCTGAGCACGTCAGCTGTGTTGCCGACGCGTCGTCCACTCCCGTGGAGCGAAGCCAACCGTCGGTTCGAGTCAATTAACTCCATCACCGCTGTCTGGCTCTGGTTCAAAGAGGACAGACGTACAGAAGTGTGTCCCGGGATTCAATTGGGTTTCTTTTTTATTTTGCTCTGGTTGAAGTTTGCCTTAATCTGCCCATGTGGGATTTTCTCCGTTTGAATAAAAAAGCTCTTTGAAACTGAGGCACCAGGTGTATGCACAAAAAAAAAGAAACCGCACGCTCTACATTTCATTTCTTCAGATTATAATCTTTAGGGAAGATATTTTTTATTATGGAAAAATTGGACTTGAAGAAATATGTTATTGCTTACCATCAAATAAATATATTATAATTTTGTTTTTATTTAATGACACGTGAATCATTATGTGTTTACTTGGACACATTGGGACAAAAACACTTGAGGTCTATTTTCTGTTTGAGTCTATAGTAAATGAAAAGTTTCCAACTTTGGAAAGACACTCTAGAACTGAGAATAAAATGAATATTGCTCTCATATTATAAAAAAAAAACTCTCAGACTCACTTTTGTGTGTTAGCTCAGTGACTAATATAAAAAACAAAACAGCAATTTAGAGAAACATCAATTTTGTGTTTCATCCAAATCATTTAAAATGGAAAAATAAAATAATAGCATATCAATAAGAAGCTAGCTACTAGTGACTCATGAGCAACTCTTGCTTTTTAGGTAATAGAATATCTCATTACATAAAGACTTAAGTGCTTCTGCAAACTAATTTGGACCTGAAAAGAAACACAACGGTAAGATAAAGTTGAAGCACTAAGGAGCTAGTTGCTAGTTGCTGTTACGTTAGCTGGTAGTTGCTCTGAAGCAACTTATATAAATCATCAGTTCAGATCCAATTTCTTATTACATAATGTCCTAAGTGATTTAGCTGAAAATAATACTATTATATAATGTATAATATTTGGACTTTAAACAAGACAGTAACTAAGATGCTAGCTGCCAATTGCTACGAGGCTAACAAAATAGCTGTTAGTTACTAAAAAGGTGAAGAGCTAGCTGCTAGTTGCAGGACTCAAGAAAGGTGAGTATTTGACAGATTGAAATATAAAATTGAAAATAAAATCTTAATAATGACTTGAAAGTATTTCATTCCCACAGTTATTACAAAAAAAACCTGCTGATTTGCTTTATTTTTAATTAGGTTCTTGCTTAAATTATTTTGGGCAACATTATACAATATAAACATTTAGTTCTAAATGTTTAAATTATTATTTGATTGTGCTTGACTAGAAATTTAAAAAAAAATCCTTTTTTAAATAATAATAATATAGCTTCTGTTATCTAACTGCAGCTAATGCAAAAGGCTAATGGTTTATTTGTGGTATGTTCCATTTGTCCATGTGAGCACCGACCCCAACATGCGATACCAAGATGACCGCAATCATATTAACACTACTTTTACTGTTAACAGCACTTCTGTTGAATTTGTTTCCCGCTAAGTCAGTTGTATACACATAGTACTGTTTCATTTTTAACCGTAGACATGTTTCTACTCTGTCCAAGATACGTTTGCATTTCCGACTTCTCAGATGGAACGGTGCGACCTCAGGTGTGATGTCACTCCCACGTCCAACTCCCCGACTTTGATTTTTAATGTAATAGCACAGAGTGTCATCATTATCTAATTGTTAGACGCCTATCGATTATGTCATGTTCACGTTTTGCAGTGTCACCGACCTTGCCGATATAAAGTGGCTCCAGTCCGGTGTACTCCTCCAGGACGAAGAACTGGTTCCACACCCAGCCTCGTTTGACCCTCTGGAGCAGAGCGGAGCCGCCTGCATTGTCCCGCTCTGTGGCTTTACCCAGAATGCCGTGAGGCAGGAGGGTCAAAGCGCACAGAACCACGGGGAGTAAAGTCCTGGCAACCACTCCAACGTGCAATTGGTCCCTCATTGTGAAGCAACGAGTAGTTTCTGAAAAGACTTTTCTTTTGAGAGAGAGAGAGAGAGAGAGTGCAGTGTTTTTCCTCCTTCCTGGCTGATGTCCTAAAAGAAAAGAAAAGAGAAAAGATGAGTCTCAGACTGATGTCCATTTGGACGCCACCACCCTGTGCAGGAGACCTGCACAGAGGCTCGGCTACTGGGCTTTTGTTGAGCTGTAATGAGCTGCATCTCCTCACAGGTGAGCGAGGCTGTCGATGAGGTCACATGCAAGATGAGAGGATGAAGGATGACAGGAGAAGGAGACAAGGCCAGTGGGTGAAGTCTCTCTACACCTGCTTTCATAGGAATTTTCATTTTTCCACATATCAAACTTGAGCAGAAGAACCCAGAAGTAAAAACCTTTTTTTTTCTACTTGACAGATTTCTCCATGATCATGATTAATTTAAATCTTTTTAGGCTGTTTTGACAAAAACAGTTATTACAACTAAAGGTTAAGGCTATATCCATATATATATATATATATATATATATATATATATATATTCTACTTTCAGACGAGCATTTTCTGCACAATAAAGAGGAAGTAGATTCTGTCCTCTGCAGTTGTTTGGTTCATTACTACAATGAAACAAGGGTGAAAAATTACAGACTGTCAACATGTTGAAACTGAAACTAACACTAAAGCTGTTTCCTGACATATTCTCTGGACTGTTTCAGGAGAAATGGGTCTGGACATTTTCCAAAGTTTGCCTTCCACGAACGACAACAGCAGCGGGAGACCATGTGAGTGAGACGGGTTCACAACAGGACTCGTTTACGCTGAATTATCCTCAGCTTTTTCCTGCCACATTGTCTCAAGTGTTTGCTTTTTGTTCACAGCTGACAGTAAATGGTAAACAGTCTGTATTTATATGACTGATTCTTTATTTACTTGACATATGGGTCCATAAAGTGGATGTAAGACACCACACAGCAGTGGATTTTCTCAATATTTAATATAAGAGTTACAGATTATTTTTCAGCTGTTAGGACATTTTTTTCACAGGTGCATGATGATACTGAACAAAAACAGTCTGCTGTTCTTCAGAGCTAAAAGGTGAAGTTTCTGAACATAAATGTGGACATACAACAGTTTTCCTGGTCTCGATGACCACTCAAAGTGCTTTTCAATACAGTTTCACCACACACCCATTCATAAACCATTCATACACTGCACTTCTTCACACGTGGTCCGAAAGATCTGAAGAAACCTCTTGGATAAGAAGTGAAGCATCCTGAGGAAATGAAAAAAGTCCAGCTGCTTCTGATTTATGACTGAGTTGATGAATGGGAATTATCCATCACACATTATTCTCACCCATTCACATGCTTCTCGATCAATTAGCAACGTTTTGAAGACACCCATAAGAATCTGAACTCCCCATTGCTTTGGCCTGAAGTTTGATTATTTTACCATCTCTTTTTCTTTAGAGCAAAGTTTACAAAATTGACTTGTTTCCAGCTGAAACTAGTGATTGAGACCATTAACTCCTCAGGAAAGTGAACAGTAACGTTAGAAAGAAGCTAATTTTTGCTTAGACTTTCATTCAAATGTTCTTTTTTTGCAACCACTTCCTATTTGGCTTCAGGAGGAACCTGGAAGACAAATGCAACCTATTTTAAAACTAAATCATAGTAGTCTGGACAAACTGCTTCAGGTTTAGAAGAAAAACTCATTTCTTGATGTAAAACAACAACATGACATTTCTTTTTGCCAAAATTCCAGAAACTTGCTCAAAACTTTTAATGAAAACCTGATTCTACTTTCTTTCTTTCTTTTTACGAGCCTGGAGGAAAAAGCATAACCACCAGCTCCTGCTCCTTTTGACTTTGCTCCACCTGAAGTGACTGATTCCCATCTCACTTCCTGTAAAAGGCTCTGGGGTGACATGTTCTAATGATTGTTGTGTTTCTGTTAACACTCCTGCTCAGTTTTGTCTCACACTGTGTTCTACAAGTTTCCCCTCAGCGCTGAAACTGTGCTCATTACCAGTACATTTGACGGTGCCGGCAATCACCTGGAGGTTTTTCTCTCAGTATCTGAAGGTCCTAATGGTGCTGGCTATCACCTGACTCTTCTTCCTGTTCTTTGGATTCTAGAACCTTAATCCCAGTTCCCTGAAACATTAGTGAGGTGAAATGAATGCTGAAGAGAAAACTTTAGGTTAAGGTATCAACCAGAGTTCTCTGAAACATGTTAAATGAGAACGTAAGTCAAGGAATCAACCTGAGTTCTCTGAAACATGGGTAATCAAGGTGAAAAACAAATGTTTAAGAAAGAACTTTAGGTTAAGGATTTATCCCTGGTTCTCTGAAGCAAGTGAGGTGAGAAAAATGTAGAAGAGAGAACTTTAAGTGAAGGGACTAACCCCAGTTCTCTGAAACATGCTGAAAGAGACCTTTAGGTTAACGGACTAGCCCCAGTTCTCTGAAACAAGCTGAAAGAGAACTTTAGGTTAAGGGACCAATCACGGTTCTCTGAAACAAGTGAGATGAAACAATAATGTAGAAGAAAGAACTTTAGGTTAAGGGATTAACCTGGGTTCTCTGAAACATGTTGAATTAGAACTTTATGTTAAGGAATCAACCAGAGTTCTCTGAAACATGAGTAATCAAGGGGAAAAAAATGTTTAAGAAAGAACTTTAGGTGAAGGAACTAACCCCGGTTCTCTGAAACATGCTGAAAGAGACCTTTAGGTTAAGGGACTAGCCCTGGTTCTCTGAAAAATGTTGAAAGAGACCTTTAGGTTAAGGGACTAGCCCCGGTTCTCTGAAACATGCTGAAAGAGACCTTTAGGTTAAGGGACTAGCCCTGGTTCTCTGAAAAATGTTGAAAGAGACCTTTAGGTTAAGGGACTAGCCCCGGTTCTCTGAAACAAGCTGAAAGAGAACTTTACGTTAAGGGACTAACCCGGGTTCTCTGTAACATGTTGAATTAGAACTTTACTTTAATGGACTAACCCGGGTTCTCTGAAACATGTTGAATTAGAAGGTTAAGGAATTAACCCCAGGTCTCTGCAAAGATACGTTGCCACAGCGTCGTCATCTCAGAACGTTTGTGCGGGCTCACCTGAAGGGGGCGATAAAGTGTGGGTTGGCTAACGACACGAGCAGTCACACACTAGAGCTTTAACACGTACACGTTCTGTGGCGCGTCTTGAATGAAAAGCAGGACGCGTCCTCCGGCGTGGACGCGTCCTCCGGCGTGGACGCGTCCTCGGAGACGTTGGACGGGACGAGATGTTAACACCAGAGCAGTTTTTGTTACCGAGCCGCAGCTGCTCACTCGTCCTGCTTTAACAGGCTCGCGAGTGAAGAAAAGAAAAGGTTTTTGGGGGTGAAAAGGCAGAAATAAAAACGGTTTTGTTTGGGGGGGTCAAAGCAGAAGAGGCCGTCAGCAGGAGGAGGAGGAGGAGGAAGAGGAGGAGGAGTGTTTGACTCACTGGGTGACTCCATTATGTTTTGTTAAGAGAGAGAGAGAGAGCTTTGTGCTGCTGCAGACTCAGTTCATCATTGTTGAAGAGGCACAAAAGGCAGTGAAGGGTTTGGGGGGGCGTGGCTTCAGGAGGCTGGGCCGAGTGTAAGTGTGTGTGTAGCTGGTATTCCTTATGTTGTGGGGACCTAAATCTGTCTCCACACTCACATTATGGGGACTTGTCTTCTGGTCCCAATGGTGCTGGCTCTGACTTCCTGTTCTTTGGATTCAAGAACCTTAATCCCAGTTCTCTGAAACATTAGTGAGGTGAAATGAATGCTGAAGAGAAAACTTTAGGTTAAGGTATCAACCAGAGTTCTCTGAAACATGTTAAATGAGAACTTTAGGTTAAGGTATCAACCAGAGTTCTCTGAAACATGTTAAATGAGAACTTTCCTTATGGGGACCTAAATGTGTCTCCACACACTCACATTATGGGGACTCGTCTTCTTTATGGGGACAAAAATCAAGTCCCCATAACGTAAATGACATTTTAAGGTGAAGACAAGTTTTAAAGTTAGGCTGAGGTTAGGGTTAGGTTAAGGTTAGGGTCAGGGTTAGGGTTAGGACACTAGTAATTATGGTTAAGGACTATAATAGACCTTTTTCACAGCAACTATTTGTTGGCATGAAATAGTAGGAGAAACACAGGTTTGACCAATAACATTAGGGTTCCATTCCAGGTTTTAAAGAGCCATGGTTGAGTTAGAGGCATTTTTGTTGAAAAAAAAGATGTTATTTTTCAAACTGCACGTGTTTTTCCCATATTTTCAGGATACGTTCCAATAAAATTTATATCTACAGTATATATGATCAGATAAACTCCACCTGTGCAGATTAATGAGTAAAGAAACACAACAGACGTCCGACATCAGTATTTGGAGGGTAAAAAGTGACAGTAATAAGAGTTAAAAATGAGAAAAAAAGGTTCAAAAAACACATATTTCAGAAGTTTGTTTGCTAGTTTAACTAACAGACTTTGTAAGAAAATGACAAAATTTGATCGCAAAAGAGTATAAATATTCATATCTGTTATGGGACAGTATAAAAACTTCATAAAAGTTCCAATACACAATATTTTTGTGATAATTCAAAAATATTATTGGACATTTTTTGTTTGTTTTTTGATCTTTTTGAAAGTTACCAAAATAGCCACAAAATGTACTACAATTTTACATTACAACATCTAATGTTTGGGGAAAAAAGTTTTGTTTAACTGCAAAAAACATGTTGCCAATGTTGTATGTAACTTAAGTTACCAAAAGTGTTGCAAAATCTTGCCTTTTTGCAAAAAACGTTATTGAAGTCACACACAAAAATTGGCCACCAAGTGTTCTGTGAAATTTTAAGAGGCTAAAACATGATTTGTTACAAAAATATGCTACTAAATTAAAAAAAAAAATCAAGGTTGCTGAAACATTTACATAAAATTGTTTGTAATGTTACAAAAACTGTGTAAAAATTGACATAACTTAAAATGTTACAAATTTCTGTAATGGCGCTAAAACGTGTGCCATTACATCCTAATTTCCTAAGTTACAAAAATATTTTTGCGTTAAAAATTTAGATACCAGAAAATTCTGTAATGTTGCAAAAACTTACCAAAAATTATAAAATTTTGAGTTACAAAAAACTTAATAACAGAAAATTCTGTAAAACTGCAAAACATACCACAGTACAAAAATACCAACAATTACAAAATGCAACCAAATGTCTTAAATATATCTTTAAAAAAATCACAAAATAAAAAAAAAAAAGTTACAATTATTCTTTAAAGTTGTTTTTCTAAAATAACATAACATTCATTTTAGCTTCTTTAAATGTCAGCAATGGTGCTGATGTGATAGAAAACTGAATATTTAGGTGAATGGAAACATTCCCCCAAGTTTTAAAGGCCTAAACGGTTGATTGACTTGGTAAATTATCGGATTAATGATGAGAATAAGCGTCAGTTCTCACCCAGAGCGTTCACAGATCCAGGTTAGCGAGGGCCAGCTCACTGTGTGTGGTACATCTGTGTGCTTCGCCGTGTTACGTGGAGCATGATTAAGCGTTGATTTCACAGTGGCCAGTGTCTCCACTCAGTCCCGCTCTTAAAGGGACGGCCTCCCACACTGTGGACAAGAGCCTTTTAAAAAAAAACAAAACGGGGTGGACCCATGCAGAAGCGTCACGGCCAATTTGTTAACCACAATTGAATTTGCACGGTGGAAGGCGTCGCCGCCACAGCGGCGGCTCTGGATGAGTCTGAGCGAGGCGAGAGGCTGGAGACACGTCGCTGCGAGAAAACAACTTTCAACAAGTCCGGTGTTAAAAAGCAATTGTGAGGGGAAAACCTTGAAAAGCCTTAAATGAGCTGGATTTATCAATAAAAATATTAGTTCAAAAGTCCAATATGCGACAGTTAGCTCTATGGGATGCGGTCACATCGCAGCTTAAGTCTACACTAGTTTTTATCTCACAGTTGGACAGAAACGTAAATTTGCAACCTGCACAATCTCCAACACCAAAGTCCATTAAGGAAATCAGTGGTTTTAGCTCACAGGGACACAGGAGCTGCTGGTCTACTGCTGCCTCGTGTGGTCACTTTGTGCCACTGAGGTGAATCTGAACGTAAGATTTTAAATCCCGACATTACAAAATAAGACATTTGCACTCACTGATGGAGGCAGCAGTGGATCAACAACACCTGTGTGCTGTGATGTAAAATCGCCGATTTTCTCTATGGACTTTGGTGTGGGGGAGTGAGCGGTTTTCAAACTTCTGTTTCCTGTTGGAAGAGTCTGTTAACAGTGAGGTAAGGCATCTACAATATCTCTGTTTTGGACTGACCAACTAAAGTCTTGCACTCTCGCACCAAAGCCCATAGAGAAAATAATCCATTTTATTTTGTGGGGACACAGGAGCTGCTGGTCTACTGCTGCCTCATACGGTCCTAATCCTTTTCTGTCTTTAAAGACATTTCTGTCTGTGAAATGTCTTCTTTCTTAAATATCTCATTCTGTCTTAAAATGTCTGTAGTCCTAAACAGAACAAGTTATCTTAAAATGTCTTCGTTTGCCTTAAAATGTCTTATTTTACCTTGAGCGCTCTTTTTTTTCTGCCTTAAAATGTCATCTTTTGTGTTCAGTTGTCTTTTGTCTTAAAATGTCCTTTTCTGTCTCGAAAAATGTATCATTTTGTATTTAAATGTCCTTCTCTCTGTCTTGAATTGTCTTTGTTTACCTTACAATACCTTATTTTACCTTGAGCATTTTTTTCTGCCCTGAAATGTCACCTGTTGTGTTTTATCTGTGCTAAATTGTCTTTTTTTGTCCTAAAATGTCCTTTTGTGTCTTGAAATATCGTCTTTTTCGGTCTCAAAAATGGATCGTTTTGTATTTTTGTATCTCAAAATGTCTTATTTTATCTTAAAATGTCCCTTTCTCTGTCTTGAATTGTCTTTGTTTGCCTTATTTTACCTTATTTTACCTTGAGCGCTCTTTTTTCTGCCTTGAAATGTCACCTTTTGTCTTTTGTCTGTGCTAAATTGTCTTCCTTTGTCTTAAAATGTCCTTTTCTGTCTCGAAATATCGCCTCTTTCGGCCTCAAAAATGGATCGTTTTGTATTTGAATGTCTCAAAATGTCCTCCTCAGACAGAACTTGTCGCCTTCCGTGTCACCGTTTAACGAAGCAAACTTCTTCAAATGTCTGGATCCAAATTACGACGCAGACTCCAGAGTTTTGATGCTGCAGAGTGTGTGTGTGTGTGTTTACTATCGGCGCCTGCAGCAGGATCCAGCGTCAGACTCGGGGAGGTGAACACACTCCGGCCGAAGCCTCTGAACATCACACACTTGTTTGTGTTTGGCTTTGGGTTTGACGCACAGCATGTGTGTGTGTGTGTGTGTCTGTCTCTGGAACCCTGCCGTCCCCCAGGACAGAGACACTGACTTTGAACCTGCTCTCTAATTGTAAGCGAGCCGCCCTCGGCCTCACGCTGCCGCTGCCGTCTCCGACCCGAGGCTCGTTTAGCCGCCGTAAGGTGTTTTTCCATTCCTGCGCTGTCCCTTTTTATCCGTCCTCTAGTCAGATAAAATGTCTTCTGCTGTCTGAAAATGTCCCTCCTTTTACATCTTACAATGTCAATCTGTCCGAGTCTGTCATAAAATGTCTTCTTCTACCTTGACATGTCTTATTCTATATTAATATGTCTTCCTCTGTTTTAAAACATCTTAATTTGTCCTGACGTGTTTTCCTTCGCCTTGAGAGTTCTTTGTCTGTCTTTGTGATCTGTCTTCAAATGTCCTCTGTCTTAAATGTCGAACTTAAAATGTCATTTCTGTGTTAAAAGGTCTTAATCCGTCTTTGTCTTCTTCTTTAAAAGGTCTTCTTTCAAAATAAAATGTTTTCTGCTTTTTGTCTTGAATAGTCTTCTGTGTTGAAATGTCTTTTCCTGCCTTGAAATGATTCATTTGGTCTCGAATTGTCTTCTGTATTAAAATACCTGGTCTCCAAATGTCTTTTTCCTGTCTCAAGGGTCAGTGTACGAGGTGAAATGTCCACTTTTGTCTCTATCTGGGTCTTATTCTGTCCTACAAATGTCTCAATTTGTCTTGAATTTGTCTTTTTTTTCTGTCTTGTTTTACCTTAACGTTTCTTTTCATGTCTTAAAGTGTCTTATTTTCCCTTGAAATGTCATTTTGTCTCCTTTGGTCTCGAATTGTCTTCTGTATTAAAATACCTGGTCTCCAAATGTCTTTTTCCTGTCTCAAGGGTCAGTGTACGAGGTGAAATGTCCACTTTTGTCTCTTACTGGGTTCTTATTCTGTCTTATTTTCCCTTGAAATGTCGTTTTGTCTCCTTTGGTCTCCAAATGTCTTCTTCCGTATCAAAGTTCTTGTCCCGTTCTGTCTCTTTGTCTCATCCTTTAACTCACCTCTTGTTTTTAAATTTGAATAAACCTGATTTGACTTGTTACTTGCTACCTTTTCTTAACCTTTTCTACATCTTTTTGGTTAAACTTATTATCAGTTTTGCTCTAAAATCCCTTCCTCCTTCCTCCCTGTCCTCCTCCTCCTCCTCCTCCTCCTCCCCATCCGCTGCTTTTCGTCGAAGCCTCATCATTTAAGGAGAAATTAAATCACGCAAACTGGCGTCCGTCCCAGGCACTGGTGCATGGAAGTGATGTCGCCACTCGTCAACGTCAAGCGCAGAAAAGCACAATCGGCGTCGCAGATGAGACGGAGGCGAGTCGGGGACGGATCGTTTCAAATTAACGTCCAACGACATAATCTCCTTTCTTTACGTCTCAAACTGTCTTTTCCATCAGCGTGTGGCCAGCAGCTGGAGGCTCCGCCCCTTTACCGAACCACTTCCTGTGCCCATTTAAGGTGACCGCGCCTCACTTACGCTCCACGTGACGCGAACCCTGATAATCTGTGATCACCTTTCACTGACACTGGCCAACGGTGAGAGTCTGCACACGTCTGCACACGTCCCGAGCTTTAAGGACAGGGGACATGGACATGGAGACAGAGACGTGAGCTCGCCTTGTTTAAAGTCTGACTCATGGATTATCACCCAGATTATTACGTATTCACATCTGTTTGATCATAATATTATAATTCTGTTAAATCAAACTCCGCAGACTCTGTTAATGATTAAAACAACCACAGTACATCTGTCTTAATATGTCTTCTGTCTTCAATTGTCTTCTTTAAAATGTCTTTCTGTGTATTGAAACTTTTGACTTGCAGTGTCTTATTTGTCTTGAGTCGTCTTTTTCTATTGTAAAATATCATCTTTTGTCTTAAAATGTCTCATTTTGTCTTGAAAGGACTTCTCAAAGGTTCTTCTTCCGTCTTAAAATGTCGTCTTCTCTCTTAAGTGTCTTCGTTTGGAGTTCAATATCTTATTTTGTTTGAATCGTCATCATCTTCTTTGGTCTTGAAAATGTTTTATTTTGTCTTCAAATGTCTTTTTCTATCTTAAAAAATGTCACCCTTTGTCTTGAGAGAAAGACATCTGTCCTAAAATGTCTTTGTTTGTCATGAATTATCATTTTCTGTCTTAAAATGTATTCTTTCTTTCTGTCTTCTTTTGTTTGAATCTTCTTCTTCTGTCATTTTGTCTTGATGTTACTTGTTTTGTCTTCCTGAAATGTCCTATTCTGTCCTAAAATTTCTTAAAAACAATAACACATTTTATCACATTTTAAGTTTTATTTAATAAAAATGGAAAATAATCCAGTTTAATCTGTTTAAACATAGTTGAGAAACAAATGTCATTCATTAAATATGTGACTTTTGTGTCTTCAATGTCTTCAAATAATTATATTTTCTAATTCCTTAGAGTAACCTTAAATGTGTTATTTGGGAAAAACAAAAAGGTTTCACACATAGTACAACTACTGGACTGGATTAATTGATAATTTGGCATAAATCCTATAGTTTACTTTGTTCATTTGACTTAAAAAATATGCGTCACATTAAGTTTGACGGGTTTAAACTTGGCGGGTGTTTTCCTCGGTGTGCGCGTGGTGATAACAGTCGCCCACTGGTGAAACGTGGAAAAAACATGTAATTGAAAAGCATAGAGTTCAAACATGAGAGTGACTGTAAAAATGGGCCAGTTCATCATGTTTTTTTATGACAAATGACCCAAATTAGCCTCACTTATTCCATCATTTACACCTTAAAAGTACAGTGTTACAGTCATTTTTCCTCCTTCCAAGTTTTCCCTCCATCTTACCTTATTCCTTTTCAACTCCGCTCCTCTGTCTCTGTCTTCCTTCTTCTTCTAAATTCCTCTTGTAAAAGTTGTGCTGCCTGCAGTGCATCGCTCTCCAAACTCGCTCTCTGGCCTCTTTGTAAAAACTTTCCCTTCATGTGTTTGCTGCTGTTTAAATTCATATATATAAAGGAATGTGTGTCTGTCCTGCTTCTGCCTCTGTCACAGTTTGTCTGCACACTCTCACTCCCGCTGCTGCCTCTTTGGAGACACAATCAGACTAAAGGACCAATTGTCCATGTCTTTACAATCAGTGGCACAGCCTCCTCCTCCTCCTCCTCCTCCTCCTCCTCCTCCTCGGCTCCAGTGTAATCCAGCAATCTACAAGCTCCAGCATAGGAAGGAGCAGCCAAGAGGGAAAAGAAAGGAGGAGGTAGATCAACACGAGGGTATGTAGGACTGAGGTCACATCCATACAGTTGTTTCCCACCAAAAACACCATTTTCTAAACCAAAATATGCAGAGTGTGCATCCAAAAAACGAGGCTACATTCACAGTAGTATGTGCTATAAAAAGTAGTATTAAAAAAATTTCCACAAATTGTCATTTCAAAAAGCCGTTTGCTGAGTTTTTCTTTGAAAACACCACGTGCGTGTGTTTTACCCGCTGCAAATCCAAGTGAACAAAGAACATCAACATCCTTTATTTGGTCTATGAAGGCCACCGTAGTTCCCTGACACACTTGTCAGTGTCACCAGTAGATGTCACTAATTTTCACACACTGGATCTTTTAAAAAAAGTCACAAGACTCGATGGAAAACTGCACACACACCAAAAAAAGCACGGACCGCACATAGAACGTGGATGTAGACAAACCAGGAAGTGACGACTCCGCTGGAAACAAATGGTTCTCACTTCATTTCAAACATTAGTCTTTTTTTTGTTGTTTTATAAAAATCTAAATTTGTTCTCCTTGGTGTTTTAGAGTCTTGGAATTTTGAGAAAACTTAAAAATGTTGCTGGCTCCTATTTGAAAACAAATAAACAAAAGATTAACATCATCCCGTTTGGTCTATGAAGGCCACCGTAGTTCCCTGACACACTTGGTAAAAGCAGAGGAAGCCTCCATTTCTTTGTAATCTGCTGTTTCACCAGTAGATGTCACAAAACTTGATGGAAAAAAAACTTCAACGGTTTGCAGAATGAGTCAAACCAGGAAGTGACAATTTACTGTGCGGCCACCAGGGGGCGACACCACTGGTTACAAGTTGTTCTCACTCAGAAAACAATGTGAGTTTTTCAAATTATGTTCACATTAAGAGGAAACAGACGATAAAGTACGATTGTGTGACTGACAGCTGGAATCGACCAATAGGAGCCTGGTTGTAGGCGAACTTCCTGTTTCTAAAATTGACATTTTTAGCTTTTTTTAGCGTGGACGCAAATTCCATCAGATACTGAGGTGAAATACTCGTTTAATAAACAAAAATGGAAGTTTTCAAGTTAAAACAAATTTGTACACATGAAGCCAAATAACGCACCCGACAATGTATATTTAAATGACATAAACATTCACATTCAATGGGCCCAAATGAAAAGGAAGACAATCCGTGATGTAGATTAGCTGCGTATGCATCTATGAACTCGGCCTAAGATTATATCCACAGACAAAAACGGTATGTACAGTCTATATGCCAGGCATATGTGTGTGTGTGTGTGTGTGGCACCAAAAATAAAAATCATATTAGGTTATGACATTTGGAGTTTGTGTGGAGTTTTCAAAGTAAAACAGTGTTTTCAAACATCTGAAAACATGACGGTAGCGTGACTTTATACGTGTGTGAATGAAAACAGAGCAACAATTTCAAACTTCTCCTTTGTTTTTTTTTTTTTTTGTTTTTTTTTTTTGGAGTTCTAAAATGTCGGGCTGACGTGGACGGCAAGTGTGTCCACGTGAAAGAAAACAGAGTAGTGTGGACGCAGCCTGAGAAGAGGGCGATTTCATCTCCAAGGTATTTACAAGGGGTGGTGGTGGTTCCCATGACTAGTGATGTAGAAAACGCAAAAGATAAGGAGGAGGAAGTTAAAAAAAAAAAAAAACAACAACAAATCCAGCTACCCGTTCATGACTTTTAATGAGCTGGGGGTCATCCACTATTTAATCCCAGGTTTTTGGCCAGTGGGATTAGCATGACTCTGCAATACAGGTGGATTTTTATCAGCTTTATCAGGTTCCAGGTCATTCCCGGGTCATTTGACCCATTGAAAGCTGGAGGTAAATGAAGTATAAAGTGTAAATAAATCAATGGAACAACTGCACTGGAGAAACAAAATCATGTAGAAAATCATGAAAATTCGGCAAAAATGTTTGGGACCCTAGAAACATCTCCCGCGTCCCATGTGTGGGTCACGACCCAGTGTTTGGAACATCACTGCTTTGTCCTACGCACTTTTAAACATTGGATGTTTACTATTTTGTTGTTTATATGAAGACATTTCAAGTTGTTTGCCCTATTGAGCTACATTTTGCTGCCTATACTTTTGTCAAAATTTGATTTCTTTTCTCCAGCTATATCTGTAACAAATGATACAATTTTGAAATAGTACATGAATTGTTTCCAGAAGATGTTTGGTAAATGAATTAAAACTTCCTTTAATCGATGTTTTTCAAAAGACACAAATTTAAATTAAAAGTTTGAAAAATGTACCAAAATTGTTTTAGGACCAAAACAGTTTAAACAGTCTAAAAGTAGCAAAAGAGCTGGAGATACAAGTTCATAGAGTAACTTGTAATACCATTTTTGAATGAGTTAATAAATCATTTCCAGAAAAGGTTTTAGTAAATTAAGAAAAACTTAATTTTATGCTTGTTTTATTTACAATATGTGGGCTAGGGTTAACCCTAACCCTAAAACTTTACATAAAACCCATATATTTTACATAAAAATTTGGAAAAATGAACAAAAAACGTTTTTGGACCAAAACAGTTTGAGAAAATGAATTAAAAACTGTCTAAAAGGAGCAAAAGAGCTGCAGAAACATGTTCAACATGTAATATCATTTTTGTCAATGAATCATTTCCAGGAAAGGTTTGTTGACTTCATTAAAACTTCTTTCTGTGTATGTTCTGTACAACATATGTACATAGATTTTACATAAAAGTGGTTTTAGGGCCAAAACTGTTTGCGTAAATGAATTGAAAACAGTCTAAACGGAACAAAAGAACTGAAGAAACACGTTCACAGAGTAACATGTAATATCACTTTTGCATGGGTTAATGAATCATTTGCAGAAAACGGTTTTAAGTAAATTTTACATAAAAGTTTGGAAATCTTCCCCAAAATTGTTTCGTTTGAGAAAATCAATCAAAAACAGTCAGAAAAGAGCAAAAGAGCTGCAGGTACAAGTTCACAGACAAAGTTTAGATTTTTTTTTTTTTCTCCATCATTCAATGGGATGAATTTGCTCTCCACTCGACGGCCCTTTGACTCTCCTTAATCTTCCTGACAGAGTAATTTGGTGTGTGTGTGTGTGTCGTACGGCTCTAAAAATACAGATGAAGGCTGTTGTCACCCGCCGAGGCAGATGGTCAAAAGGTTGGACTTCTCTATTGGTTCAATATGTTTTTTTCTCTCTCTCCCTTTCTGCGTCTCTGTCCCTTTCAATATGTCTTCTTTCTCATTTGGCAGGTCATTCTTCTTCACCGCTCTGTTCGCCGCTGTCCTCCCCTCCGTCTTTGTCTCTTTGAAGACTGGTTAGCGAGACTGGTTAGCGCCTCGGCCAATCTGTCAGCAAATGCTTGACTGGACGTCGAGAAAAAGGCGTCTCCCTTTCTCTTTCTTTCATTGTTAGGGCGGGTCAAAAAGAGACAGGGTGGCATTCAGGCCCGTGGAACGGCACCTTCCATCAGCGCGGCGCAGCGCAGCGTCATAATTGGCAGAACAAATTGAACGTATAGAGCTTATGGAAGGGGCTCCGTCTGTTTTTGTGGGAGTTGTGGACGTATGGAAGTAACAAATTACGCCACAAAGACTCAGATCCGGCGTAGAAATAGATTGGATACAGTCGTGTTCTGCCTTTTGCTGGACTTTAGTTTTGGAGGTGATTTCGCAGGATGTAACGGGGACACGGCGCTTTCACGGTTCTCATTGGGTCCGCCTCCTCTAAAGGTTCAGAAAGGACCGTGACTCGTACCTTCACTGCGTCTCTCCTTAAGTCTTTCATTAGGAAAGCTGATTTCATGCCTGTTGGTGTTACATTTCCTCAACAACTGCTCAATTTCCTGCATTTAACCATGTCACTAATTTACATTTATGGCTTTTTATGTTGGTACAAGAGAAAATCTGTATAATAAACGAAAATGATTGACAAAGAGTCAAAAATTTGGCAGGATTTAAGTGAAGAGAAGATAAATAAGCAGCATAAACACGTGTCACGTCACCATCGTCTTCTAATGCTTGGTCTTAACTTTAAAGTTCTTTCTTTTCATCTCGTAAATGGTTTAATTGAACACACCTACAAATATTTCAGGCACCAAATACAACCCCTTTGCATCACCGCCTCACTTTGCGCAGCCATTACGTGCTGCGTAAATAGCAAAATTGGAGTGGGACATGCCCTTTGTCACCTGTGTTTTAGAAACCTTTTACATTTTGGATCTGTATAGACCTTTAACTGGTTTTAGCTATCACCATCTCACATAAACATGACAAAATTCATCCTGATCTGTTGAGATTTCGCTGAATTTGCTCAACTTAATTTGGCACCAAATCCATAATCTAGCTCCGGAATGTCTGATCCTGTATTGACAGATAAAATTTTATTCCAATCAATGAGTTTTGACCGAAATATACGGTATTTATTGATGAAAACTTATTATAAGAGAAAGTGATTTCTTGGAAATATGATTATTTTTTTGTTTATCTGAAGGTAAATTCTTACCAAAATGTAATGGTGTTTGGCCACACCTTTTCAATCAGACTTTGGTCTCAGCCCTTTATCTCCAATGAAGGACAATCATGCCAAGACATTTTGGACTTTGGACTCCACCTCTTTATCAACAGCATGACTGTGTCCCAGTGGACAAAGGACAAGGACCATGAAGACATGGTTTGACTTTGAGTTTGGTGCGGAACAGCTTGACTGTCCCACACAGAGACCTGACCCCAACCCCGTCCAGCCGAAATGGAACAGAGATTGCGAGCTGGGCCTTCTCGTCCGACGTCAGCGCCTGACCTCGTCAATGCTCTACAGAATGAATGGGCACAAATTCACATAGAAACACTTCAAAATCTTGAGGAAAGTCTTCCAAGAAGGCTGTAGGCTGTTGCGGCTGCAAAACCTTTGTCCATGTGAGTGGACACGGGTGTGACTGACAGTTGGTATCGTCCAACTGGAGCCTGGTTCAAGGTGAAATTTTGGTCAAATTGCCAATGTTGCCAATTGATAACATCCATTTTTTTTTACACACAGTCTATGGCAGAAAAGTGAAAACCCTGCTGACTTAGTTGCTGTCTACTTCTTACTCATCGTGTGGCAGCCTTCAGAGAGAATAACCTAAACAAATTCCACCAGTCTTATTCAATATATCACTTCACCGCCACCGAGAGGAGAGAGCATGAAAGAGAAGAAGAAGAAGAAGAAGAAGAAGAAGAAGAGGCAGATGAGAGAGAAGCAGCAAAGCCGCCGTGTCATCTCAGATAAGACGAGCAGCTCTCTTCCCCTCTGCAGAGATTAAAAACGGCACAGAGCAGAACAAGCTCAAGTACAAAGAGGATCTTCTGCCGAGATCCTTTTCACGTCTGATTCTGGCGACAGATCGAAACAAAGGGAAATTAATGTCTTTGTTGGGGAAGATGAACTCGAGCGAGGAGGATTTGTCCGCGGCAAGTTCACGGCCGATGTTGTAACCTTTACAGTAATTGGTGGAAAAGACAAAAAAAATAAATAAAAAAATAAATAAATAATAAAAATAAGACGTTTTCAGACGTAAATGGCGAGGCATCACAATCGGCACAGGAGGTCAAAGCTGAACGGGTGACATTAACTACTCGCATGGCATCATCTGGCTTTGTCTCCGACAAGCTGCGCGCCTTTCAAGATCACGTTTTCCTGGTGACCTTTTCACCGGTTACCCCCCGCCCCCTCCCCCACCGCTCGCTCGTGTCTTAGCTGCTCTTCCTCAGCGGGGGTATTGACTTTCACTCCGCGCCGCGGTAAACTTTGCCGTCCATGTGTGCCGAGGCTCTGCTGTGACAGGAGGCGGTGTTCAGTTTGGGATAAAAGGCTCCCCGGGCTGTTTGATGCGTTTTCCAGCGGGGAAGAAGCGGCGGCTCGGCCTTGATGAGCTGACAGAGGCGGAGGAGACGCGGGGCCTCAGAGCAGCAGGACCACAGACCTCGGGAGCAGCGTTGCCTCCACCCTGATATTTACCCCTCCTTCCTCTGTCATTCCCAATAACCCAGAGTCTCCACTATGTCCCCGTGACCCTGCTGCAGCTGACATGAAAGAGCAGAGTGACTTTTGAAGTAGAGATGAAGAGGCGGGCGAGCATATGTTGTGACTAATGTAAGAAACAAATGCACGCAGAACATGAAATACCTGAATTATGGATGTGTTCTGTCTGCGGTGTTACTCCTGCTAAATTATTTACACCGAGCCAAATAAAATGAGCGTGGAAGGAATAAAGGAAAACATGTTCCTCCAAATGAAAAACAACGTCCCCGTCGCAGCGGAGGAGGAGGAATTTATTTGTAATAAAGACATAAAAAAGTGAACTAATTTAAAGGAAAGTCACTTAAGAAAAGGCCCACCTAATAAAATACATTATGCTCAGTGCTTTATTTCAGCATTATACAGCCTTTAACAACTTGAAAAAAGAAGTTTGTAAAACTCTCACTCTCCCACACCAAACCCCATACAGAAAATCTGCATTTTTAGCTCACAGGGACACAGGAGCTGCTGGTCTACTGCTGCCTCGTGTGGTCACTTTGTGTCACTGATGTAAATCTGAGCAAAGGATTTCAAACACCAAAGTCACAAAACAACATATTTGGAACTTACTGATTGAGGCAGCAGTGGATCAACAACTGCTGCGTGCTGTGATGTAAAATCACTGATTTTCTCTATGGACTTTGGTGTGGGAGAGTGTGTGGTTTATGAAACAACCAAAACTTCAGTTGGAAAAGTTTGTCTCATGGTGATATAAAGTGGTGCACATATTCTTCAGATATGGTAGATGCAACAAAAAGAAGCTAAGTAAGTGCCGGGCTTAAACTTTACCACATCACTGTTACATGACGTTTTTGCCAAATTTTGAATGTCTTGTTTGTTCGTTAACAGTCCCAGCTCTGGACTTTTGCTTATTGGAGTAATTTTAATATCGTGTTATCAACAATAGACATCACACTGACTTGACACAGGCTTGAAAAACTGGCATAGATTTAATGATGAGTCTTTTGTTAAGTGGCTAAAAATCAGTTTTCCTTGGTGTCCCCAGTGGCAGCCATGTCCTCAGTGAGAGCGGGGTGAAGTCAGCTTTGGCTACGTGTCATTACCTCAAACAAACACACTTCAAAAAAGAAAAACCTTTTAACCTAACGCATAAAAAGGTTCCCATGCTCTGGTAGCAAGTGCACACGTCTGTGTCAGAAGGTTCGCCTCGACCCCCCCAGAGTCAACAGAATAACAAGTGAGCGCGCTCCATTACACACTTGGTATGTGTGTGTGTGTGTGTAGCTGGTATTCTTTATGTTGTGGGGACCTAAATCTGTCTCCACACTCACATTATGGGGACTTGTCTTCCTTATGGGGACAAAAATCTGTCTCCACGCTCACATTATGGGGACTTGTCCTCCTTATGGGGACCTAAATCTGTCTCCACACTCACATTAAGTGGACTTGTCCTCCTTATGGGGACAAAAATCTGTCTCCACACTCACATTATGGGGACTTGTCCTCCTTATGGGGACCTAAATCTGTCTCCACACTCACATTATGGGGACTTGTCTTCCTTATGGGGACAAAAATGTGTCTCCACACTCACATTATGGGGACTTGTCCTCCTTATGGGGACAAAAGTCCCCATAATGTAAATGACTCCATTTTAAGGTGAAGACATGTTTTAAAGTTAGGTTAGCTGAGGTTAGGGTTAGGTTAAGGTTAGAGTAAGTCTCCAGGAAATGAATGGAAGTCAATGGAATGTCCTCTCAGTCATGGAAACCAGTGTGTGTGTGTGTGTGTGTGTGTGTGTGTGTGTGTGTGTGTGTGTGTGTGCGCAGTCTAAGCAGAAACACACACACACACACAGGATACATGTCTCCTTTGATGAAGTCTGTGTGTTTGTAGTTCCACACTGATCCAGTGATCAGAGGAGGAAACCGTTCAGCAGGGGTTTGAACCGTCATCCACAACCACACAAACCTGGCTTTTCACAGCAGGAAACAAACAAAACAAACAAACAAATAAAAACGACTTTTTTTTTTAAATATATGAGGCTGGAAAGCTTCCAATTTCATTTTTCGGATACATAAACATTAGAAATGTAAACAGAAGAACGCAGCAGCGGGAAGAAGAAGAAGATGTTTAAACACTGGAGACTGGTGGTTCTCAAAGCCTGCCTGTATTTGCAGTATTTTGCGTGTGCATGTTTTAAATAACATGCACAACGTGAAGTTCTAATAAATTGTACATCCCCTGGTGATGATATTAGGTGTTCTAGATATTGTTCTAAATTAGTTGCTACATTACACACAAAATATTTTGATTTGATGGTTTTGATTGATAGTTTGCCATCTTTAAACATAGGAAAGTTTGGAAATATACCACTTTTTCTTGCCAAATACTGATTCCAATATCACAACCACGAGCATGTACCGATGCTGATGTCAGTATAATAAAGTCACATTACACATTTTAAACTGTTTGTAACTGACGCACGGTCGTTTCAAGCAACGCCAGACCTCAGACCGCTCTCATTTCAGATGAGTACGAGTCAAGAAAGGGTGGAATTACCTTCCACTTCCAAATGACCCACAACCAATCAGAGTCTGACATCAAATTCAAGGACGTTTCAAGGACTTTCCAGGACCAATTCCCTCAAATTCAACGACCGAATGTGCTGACACACCTTAAATTGGGAGGGCAACTTATAAAAGTGGGTCATCCCTGTAGGCCATTTTTTAAAGTTTTTGACTGTATATGAGGAAATACTCTCAAACGGTGGTTCCCAACGTCTGGGTCGGGACCCACCGATGGGTCGCGGGAGATTTTTTTGGGGTCCCCAAACAAATTTGAAAGATTTGCATGTTTATGTTTTAAAAATAAGTATATAATTAAGTTCACCAAACATCTCTTGGGTATGATTCGCTTTTTTTAAGACAGTAGAGGGCAGAATTATGTTTATTTAGCATGAATGCTAAAAAAAAGTAGAAGAATATCAAGAACAAGCGTTGTCATGTAACGAAATACAAATAGTTCATTGCTGTACTTAAGTACAAAATCATGTATAAATGTACTTTACCTTTTAATTTATATTTCTAGCAACTTTTACTTTTACTCACCTGCATTTTTAAAATAAATTGTGTACTTTTACTCCCATACATTTCCCCTAACTATCTTTGTTACTACCAAATAAAAACACTCACACATTTTCAATCGCACATCTTTCACACCCGTTCACACGCTGCCGTCAAGAGCAACATGGGGGTTAAATGTATTACCCAAATACATATCTTCTCCCATGGCGTCCACTTTTATTAATTTGAGGGACGCTCTGCATCTGGACAAGTGATTGTCCTTGGGATCTTGGTCAAGTCAGTCTTTGTCATTTGGAATTATCTTGGATTATCTTGGAGTTTTCATTTCCTAGGCATCACGTCGTTTGCTCTCTCTCTTACTTAACGTCGCTGGCTCGTTGTTTGACATTGAATCTCACGTCAACGGCAGAGAGAGACAGAGGACAGTGTCCACAACACCGCTAGTCGGCCTACTCTGCGTAAATCAAGCAATGCAGGGCATGAAACAGTAGGTGGCGTCACAACAAACAATAAACAATAAATATCAGCTTAACTTCTTTCTTCCACAAAAAACACTTTCAACAATTCATATCTATTTAGTGGGGTATTTTCAAAAACTTGAAAGGCCTTGAATTCTTTTCCCCAAAATTCAAAAACTTTCAATGATTTCAAGGACACTTGGGAACCCTGGATCACGATGATTGTCATCATCATCTATTTGTAATTGGTTTCCTACTTTTTCCAGTTCAGTAGTTGGTCAGAACAACGTCCTTGCGAAGCCACGACTAATCTCAAGCTGTTTCAAAGTCATAATTCTCTAATTGTGTAGCAAATATTCTGCTACCATGAAAAAAGAAATAAGCAGCCTATAACATGACTCAGCTAAAATGCTGCTGCTGATTTTTATTTACATTACAGTCTGTGTTGACTTTTGTCTCTATCCAAATCCGGATCCACTGATTTCGACCAATACAAAGAATCGTATCGGCTCATCCCTATTGTTCACCATCGGTGCATGAAATAAACCAATTAGGACAGTTATGAAGCGCGACCTCCACCTGGATTCTTACTCCCAAGGTTTACAACAACACTTTTGGTTCAGTTTCTATGAGGGAGATACATTTGTTCTCTGTCACCAGGCAACTAAAAGCTCCAAATGATCTGTAGAACCTTTCCTTTATTCTTATAAATGCACAATGTGAGGGTCAGGGGATGTTCGACCACAGACAATGAACCCTTTTACCGGAGACTTTCTCCTCCGTGAACCTTCGGTGGTGACAATGTGTTTATTTGGTGCGTCTGCGTATATTCTTTTGTGTGTCAAAAGAATAAACCACGATAAATGAGTGTCCAAACACAAAATCAGCAAAATGGTCCCTGAAGAAGGAACTGTCTCAAAGGTTTTTATTGCGTCTCTTCTCATTATTCTTTTTCTTTCACATCAGGACCTGCGAAAATTGCGATTTGACCAAGTTTTAGGGCAATTTGTTTAATTTTATTTTGAATTAAAAGCACATTTTGTGTTCCCACTAGCCACATAGCACGCTTAGTCAAGTGGGACAGCCACTCACAATGCCACAACTCTTTCTGTCACAACATTTCTGAAAAGGTATCAATTGTCCAAAAGCAGTATTTCAAAATTACAATCAAAAACTCAGTTTAATCAAATATACTGTGTAAATATTAATATTAATAATAAAAAAATATTCTGATTGTTAAAATTTGCTCATAAAAGCTTTGAAAAAAGTAACATAAACCCAAAATTCCCCGGGAAAAAAAACAACAACCCTTTCCTCCAAACTACACATGGTACATTCCGTCAGGAACCTGCCATAAAAGGACTTCTGCTGGGCGGAGACTGGTTTGTCACTTCCTGAGTTCAATGGAGACAACGGCCGTGTGCAGTCAAGAGGACAGGTGAGAGACAAAGGATAGAAATATCAGTTAGAGGTCAAGGGTCATCCCTTTAGGCCATTTCTTAAAGTTTTTCACTGTGTATGAGGAAATACTCTTAAACGGCGGTTCCCAACGTCTGGGTCGACACCCGCCGATGGGTCACGGGAGACTTTTTTCTTGGGGGGTCCCCAAACAAATTTGAAAGATTTGCATGTTTATGTTTTAAAATAAGTATATAATCAAGTTCACCAAACATCTCTTGGGTAAAATTCACTTTTGTTTTAAGACAGTAGAGGGCAGAATGATGCTTATTCAGCATGAAGGCTGTCGGAAATTATTAAAAAGTAGAAGAATATCAAGAACAAGTGTTGTCATGTAATGAAATACAAATACTTATTTATATTTCTAGCAACTTTTACTTTTACTCACCTGCATTGTTAAAATAAATTGTGTACTTTTACTCCCGTACATTTCCCCTGACTATTTTTGTTACTACCAAATAAAAACACTTACACAACGTGGGGGGTTAAGTGTATTGCCCAAGGACACATATAGACAAGTGGAGCCAGGTATTGAACCCACAACCTTCTAACTCCTCACTTTTTTTTAAAAAACAATTTTACTTCTCTCAAAGTCATTTTCTGGGAAGATACTTGTACTTTTACTCAAGTTTTCCTTTTCTGTACTTTATAAAAGTATGACTAACTATTAGCACACCGCTGAAATAATGTTGAAGCTCAAGGTTACGGTGAAAAAACAAGTTGCGTAGTGTTGCTTTAAGAGCTTTGAAAAAGTGCTAATGGTGCTTTAAAGATCACATTTCCCACATAAAGAACACACCATAGAAACATTATCACGTATAGCTGCAGTCTGTTTGTGGAAAATATCACGTTTTTGGTGTATTGTCGAGAAGAGGGACACAGTAGATGTGAATAAGGTTGAGGAAAATTTGGTATGATGGACTTTTTTGAATTCTGTGCAGACGTTTGGGAAAAAGAAAACAGAAAACTTTGGAATCTGTTGGCGTTTTTTGAAGATTTGAACTTTACATGTGAGAATATTAAACCCGGAATTAATTTCTCTGCGCAAACACAACATGAAAAATCTGCAGAAGTGACATTTGCATGTAATACAGTATGGAGATCTTTCATAGATCATGATGGCAACAGTAATTAAGTAAAATCCGTAATTAATAGTTGTTGCTTTCATTTATAGACGGGTTAAAAATGGACACAGTCCATTTTGTCATGTAATTTTAGTTTTAATATACTCAATATTCTAATAAGCTGAGTCAGTTTTAAAGTTCACATTCATTTTCAAAGGTTCATTTTTTTAGACATTTTGTATTCATTTTTAACTTCATTTGCTTATTTTCAATTTAATTTTTACCTCTTTTAAAGCTTTTGTTGTTCCTGAGCTTTTCATTTTCTTCTAATCTCTCTTAAACTATTTTTAAATGAATTATATATTTTCACCTTGTACTGATTTCTTCTGGCTCTTGCCCGAACCTGTGTTGTTTTTAAACGCTTCCTCTCAGCTCTCATTCAGCCCCATGAGCTTGTTGTGTCGTAGTAACATTTTGAATTAAAACATTAGGTTTCATTAAGGAAAGAAACTCTTCTTTTTCAGTTGAAATCAACTTTGAAGCTGCTAAAATCTTGTTTTTGGTGATTTTATTCATTTTAAGTGTAGAAAATGTCGGTAAACATTTCCATGAAATTCATTGCGAAGCACAATGGATTCACCTGTGAGGTAGAACATTGTGAATACGTAACATATACAGGGTATGTGGACATTGACATGTCCAATATGAAGACAGTGTTCGGCCGAGTTCCCTGAAAACACCTGTCTGTCTGCTGAGGTTTTAGCTCAATCAATGAGATTATTTCCACCTCTGCAGCTTCTCTCTGTTTCCACAACGGAAAGAAATCAAACGCGCTCGCGGGTTTGAGTTCCCTCTGCGACCGACAAACGCATGTCCATCAACAGCCGCGAGCAAAGTCAGGGTGTCCTTGAGCAAAACTTCCAAATCCCAACCTGCTCATCAGTCATGCAAGGAAAATCGCCATAGCTGAAAATTATGGAGCTATGGAGGATAAAGTGCTGTTTTCCGCCTCTCTGAGGAGGACGGGGTTTTATTTGGCTTCCTCTTAAGATTGTCATTATTCCGTGTCACTGTGCATTTTTGATGAAAACGTGACAGTGGCATGGTGCTCGCACCTGTGTTTAGCTCTATAGCGCCCTCCTTAAAAGTGAGGTCACGGCCAGACAAAAAATAAATCAAAAAAATCTAAATTACTTGGACCTCTATAGCGCCCCCTAGTATGTTTCCATGGTGACTGCAACCTCACGGTGCTCTCGCCTCCTCAAACAGGAATTGGATTTTTATAGGCGTTTACCAAAATCCAACTAAAGTGCATCGCTTATTTTTTTTTTTTTAAAGAGTTTCTGACCAAACAGGAAGTCAGCACTGTGGAATTTCCTGCGGCGCTTATGTTCTGCACAGACACGTGTTTGAGGCCTTTTTAGAAAGTCAGATTCTCACAAACTTGGCCTGCAAACCCTCTGGTGCTATTTGGGGGAAAATCAGAAATCCTGTTTTACTGTATGAACCAGGGTATGTGATCACAGTGCAGGTGAGGAATTGTGACCAGAGTAACAGAAACAATAACAATAAATTCAATAATAATGACGGTCACCTTATTTCGCGCTCCATCTGAATCTAATTTCACTGTACCACTGACTGATGTGTACGTGAGGAAGAGGAGGATGATGGTGTTTCTTTGAGAACTCACTCACTTACACTCGGCTCGTTCACTCATCCAGCGTGGGCTCCCGTCACAACGTGGTTGAGCCAGTTTTCACTGGATTTGGCACAAATGTTCCTGAATAAAAGCGAGGTGAGCCGACTGTTGAGTCAGGTCAGAAAACTGCTGCACGACTGCGAGCACTTCGGGCACTTCGAGCACTTCGAGCAGTCCCAGTTTTCCAAGAAAAGCTGATTCAAGGATGACGAAACCTTTGCGTGCCGAACGTGCCAGAAAACGCTTTGTGCCGCGATGCTAAAGGCAGAGCACCGGCAGAGATCTGAGGAGAAACAATTGACAGAGCTTTGGTTACATCTTTAATTCCAGGCCTTGCATTTGTCTTGTTTACATTGGGCATCGTTGGACGTAGCTCCATGAATTGTCCTCCTCTAACTCATTGTGTGCTAAATATTAGTCAATCAATGAAACGAGTGATGTGATAAATTAGCTAAATTAGGTTTGAATAAAAGTTCCCGTCACCCTCACAGAATGTAGTCACGTGTATGTGTATCTTACTTTGGTGTAATTTTGACTGAAACTTTGGGTTTTACGTTGTGTTTTCCCATTTTAAAGGGATCTTATCATGTCCAGGCCAGTAGGGGGAGACAGAGATGGGTAGATAGATTGACGTCTCATCATTGCTCCTGTTAAGTCTGCCCCGCACTAGAGCATTTTCAAATCTGATTTGATTTTTAAAAATGTTGGAGACCAAACACATGAAGAACTTTGTAACCGGTTTTAATCCCGACAAAACACCGATGGGACGATCCAGTCCAGACGCAGGACCACACACTTGCTGTTTAGTCCAACAACATCAGGGAGGTGATTGCAGGGATTTGGCGTCTCACAGACACTCGCGTGATTTAACGTGATTTCAGAATATAAGCAGGTGAGAAGATGGAATCAGCTTCGATCGGACGAAGTTGAACACTGTTAGGGTGAACCTGCGCTTGGCAGGTGCAGGTACACGCTCTGCACCGCTGCTGCTGCTTCTGCTGCTGCTTCTGCTTCTGCTGCTTCTGCTGCTGCTGAGATCAACCGTCGTGTCAGGGGAGATGGTCCACCGCTAATACGTACACTACCGTTCAAAAGTTTGGGGTCACTTAGCAATTTCCTTATTTTTGAAAGAAAAGCACTGTTTTCCAATGAAGATGACATTAAACTAATCAGAAATACACTCTGTACATTGTCAATGGGGTAAACGACTATTGTAGCTGCAAACGTCTGCTTTTTAATGCAATATCTACATAGGTGTGTAGAGGCCCATTTCCAGCAACCATCACTCCAGTGTTCTAATGCTACATTGTGTTTGCTAATTGCGCTAGAAGGCTAATGGATGATTAGAAAAGCCTTGTGCAATGATGTTAGCACAGCTGAAAACAGTTTAGCTGCTCAGAGAAGCTATAAAAGTGACCTTCCTTTGAGCTGGTTGAGTATCTGGAGCATCACATTTGTGGGTTCCATCTAACCTCGTCAATGTCTTGACTGTATTTTCTACTCATTTTGCAACTCATTTGATAAATAAAAGTGTTCATGGAAAACGCAAAATAGTCTGGGTGACCCCAAACTTTTGAACGGTAGTGTGGCTGTCTGACACCATTAGCTTTAGAGGCAGAGACAGGCTGCCGCGTCCCAGGAGAACGTCCTCCTTCGCTCCTTCAGAAGTGGTTTAGCCAAGATCCAGATCGCTCTGCATCTCTGCCCATGTGTCCATCTGACAGCGAGAGGGTTAATGAGCTGATGGACGCCGCGTGATGAACCCCCGCGATCAAGTTTCGTCACGCGTGAAGGCGGCTGTCGACTATGCTCGTTAGCTCTGCTGCTCACATGAATATCCTGGTAATGTAGCGTGGAGATGCAGAGAGGCATGAACGCAGGTGGACCACAAAGAAGAGGTGAGAAAACTCTAATGGCTCGACTCTACTCGGCTAAAATGTGACGTGGACAGACTGCCGGCCACTGACTGGTCAGAGAGCGTCGTCACTGGAAGAGTCGCGAGCGCGA
>JAFBJR010000027.1:257908-344782 GCA_016785285.1 Brachirus orientalis
ATTTCAGTTCATGCAGGAAGTTCTGAACCATTCAGTGAACTCATCTGTTTATAAAACTGAGGAAAACGATTCAGGACAAAGAAAACAACTGCTTTGACCGTCACGTGTTTGTGTGTTTGTGTCGCATATAAAACAATGTCATGGCAGTTTCTATGACGATGCCGCCCACGTTGAAGAGGAACTATGAAGTCATGGAAAACGACGTGTCTGACACCAAACCGAGGAGAGCCGAGCCGTGCTGCGCCGGAACAGTGTAGTGGAAAAGTGCCACAAGAGTCTAGTTAATGCGGGTTTACTTCACTTGGATTAGACAGAACAGTAACTTCAGATTAAGTTTGTTAGTGTTGCACACAGAACTATAAAAAGTTACCGTAAATAATTTGGCCGTATAAAAAAAAGTCCAGGATGTTTATGGGCAGAAATTGAATGTTTTTATAGTGTATAATTTCTTTAAAATAAAAATTATGTTGTCATAGCTCCTTTGCCCTAAAATTTGTGGGGTAACTGGGTCTGGGAACCCACTAAAGAAAACTGCCACAACTCTATGAAGCTGAAACATACGTTTCTCTCCCACACCAAAGTCCATAGAGAAAATCAGTGATTTTAACATCACAGCACACAGGAGTTGTTGATCCACTGCTGCCTCCATCACTAAGTTCAAATGTCTTATTTTGTCACTTCGGCATTTTAAATTCTTCGTTCAGATTTACCTCAGTGACACAAAGTGACCACGCGAGGCAGCAGTAGACCAGCTGCTCCTGTTTCCCCGCGAGCTAAAATCACTGATTTTCTCTATGGAGTTTGGTGTGGGAGAGCGAGCGGTTCACCAAATTCATTTTCCAGTCAGAAAATTCGGTGAAACAGCGAGATAAAGTAGAGAGCGTATTCTGAAGATGTCATGGGCATAGAATGTTATCAGACAAGCCTCTTTCTTTGTGTCTCTGCTCGGTACAGTTCAAATAATGACTCTTAAAAACCACCCGAGAGCAGCCGCGATCCATTAAATCCGCCTCCCGCCTGTTTTTAGAAGGGTCCTCACACGTGGCTCTGCCCGTCCGTCGTGTGTCGGGTGTCTCCACGACTCGATACGCGGTTACTTCTCAAGGCAGAATCTCACTTTTCCGTCAGCAACAGCCGAAACTCTACCTGAGCAGCACATTCGAGCGCGGCCCGTTATGAATAGATCATAACTCCCCCGTAACAAGATCTCAACACAGACACCTTGTGTTCCATCAGGCGGGATAAAAGCCTGACAGAGGCTGAGTGCGGGACTTCTGACAAAGCCTCTTTTGTGTGTCGCCAATTTTCACCACAGCTCAGTGAAAAGGCTGAGTAACAAGATCAGGCAGTAACGAGATCCGTGAGAGGAGGCGAGGAAGGCGAGGACTCAAAGGCACGGAGAAAAAAAGATGAATCACCGTAGTAACAGCAACAGAGAGAGAGAAAAAAAGTGAAAAGATTATAGCATTTATATGTATATATAGTAAATGTCACTTTTTTTTAACCATCTATTTATGAATATGTTTTACTTTGACTTTTTTTGTCTCGTTTTTAAGGTCCAGTGTGTAAGAAATAGCGAGTATAACTCGACAGGGAACTACGGTGGCCTTCACATGCCAGAAGTGGTGTTTTTCCTTCTTCGTTTGTGTAGTAGTCCTTCACATTACAGTGTGTTTTCTTTGTTCGGGCTGCTGTAGAAACAAAATAGCAGCTTCCATCACAACAAGGCCCTTCCCTAAAGTACATGCCAAATTCTTATTTAAAAGGGTTTTTGTTTAATATTCAGTTTAGGAATTGCGATACCGATTTTACAAACTATCGATTATGTTTCAATATCAGTCCAATACAGTCATTTTAAACTATGAAGCTGAAATAAAAAGCTGACATGACATAATTTTTATTACCATTTCTACAGTCAAAAATTTGATATATAGGACTTTTGGACTGTATCGGATTTTTATCTGTCTGATATCCGGTCCAGGCTCATCCCTAGTTCAGATTTCTGTTGACCCGGGTTACTTTCTTCTTTTTCCTTCTTTGCAAATTCCTGCCAAATTTCTGGTACACCACTATGACGCACTTTAATCTTTTGGTCTTTAGCCCTGAATGTTTGAGACAAGTAGGATTGGCTCGCTCTCTCTATAGGTCCCCCTACAGCTGGTGAACGGTATTGTTTGTTACAACAGTCGTAAAATATACCGTATGTCGCGGTAACGTGTCCGTTTGTCGACAAGCCCATGATTCTTAACTCTGTAAAACGCAAAAACAACCATGTTCTCAGACCAGAAACGGTAGAATATGTTATGGCATGTTATACAACTATGATTACATTGTTTTATTTTTAAAGATATTATGAACGGAAATGTTAGAAATGAAAACTAAACCCCTAAATAAATGACAAAACATGCCGTAAAAGTAGAATGTTTTAGTTTTTCCTGTGGCACAGACCCAAAACGAGAAGTTCCATAGTTCCAAAGCAGGTGATGCCGACCTGACGTAACATCAGAATAATCTAGATAATAGACATTATTTGATAAGATTCTTGAATTTGTACAACACGTGAATCTGACATGTCTTTGTGTATTAGATTTTACCACTAACTTTAATTAGTGTTCAACTCCAGGTTTAAGAAACCAAGGTTCACACTAAAAACTTGACACTTTAACCTGCAGAATTTTATTTTACGTGTTGCCCCTATTTTCTGGATGTTCTCGTTAAATTATTCTACTATATATCGTCAGTGTGGCATTTATAAAAGACCCATGTCTCATTAAACAGGGCAGAATCATCACGGGAACTTGAAAATGTCGAGAGAAATAAATCTGTGATGGGAAAAACAACATCCCTGAGTGTTAAGCTCCTAAAATAAGCTGTGAATAATCGAGTGAACGCGTTAATTATCAGGTGGGAATTCTCGTCATAACCCATTCTGCACGTTAATTAAAAGGCAGATGTGGAAGATCGACATTGAGGCGGCGGATATGAGTCTGTGTTTTGTTTGAAACTGCAGATAAACAGTGGCCACCCTTGAGCAGGGCACTTTATTTTAGTCAGGGTGAATGTATAAAAGAAAGTGTAGACTGTAACCGCATGGGGTGAACAGCTTTCCCAGAAATGTTATGTTAAAAGAATTTCATGCGCACTTGTTTTCTTTTCATGAGGAGCCATTAAAAATATATTCTGAAGGTCCTGTGATGAGCAAAATGAAAACGGAGTAAGGTTAAAAGCACGGACACATAAAGAGCCAAATAACACACACACACACACACACACACAGTGTGTGACATATAAATTAATAACAACAAAACACATCCGACAAATTAAAACCAAAGGCGACACAAAACAGCCGCAGGTCTTGAATTTTAGCTAAAGGTGATTGGATATTTTCTAATTTGTCGGCTTTAGTATAATCTAATGCCAGCTCTGAGAGTAATAAGCAATTACTGTGTGTTTATCCCCACAACTCAGAGAGAAACTAATCTGCACTACACAGCCAGGGCCGGAAATAATGAAATTAATTACAAGCATTAAGGCCGTGCGACTGCCAGAGAAAGGTAGAAATGTAATTATCCACATTGAGACAGAAACCTCCCTTTGTGTCGCTTCATTCTGTCTCATTGTGCACGTCTCTCTGACCATTTGTTCTCTACGAGCTGCAGGATCATCTTTTGTTGTTGCATGCGTTCACTTTTTACACCAAATAAATCGAATTCTGTTATAATATTATCCCATATGTGGATTTTTTTTTTTTTTTTTAATTAGTTGGTATTTAAGGTAAATTCTAACGTCCTCTGTGCGCTTTGTGATAATCTGTCGTCAGTTTAGAGCAAACCCATTTAAAATCTGTTTTTATTTTTATTTCGGTTGCTTTACTGAGTCCATAAATAATTCATTTTAAAAAGTCAGAGACGCATAAATAAATTTTTGACTTAAGGTTATGAAGCACCTGCACATGTTTAGTGGGTCAAACGCCAATTACGTCACGTCGTGCGTAATAATTCTTTTTGCTCATGTTAAAGTAAAAGTGCATTTTGCAAGTGCAAGTCTTTGGAAAGTAGCTAAAATTTTGGCCAGGAAGCCGCCGGAGGTGGGGGGTGGGGACGAGTCAGAAAAATGTCTAAATATTAGCAACAAAGAGTTAATGTTTAGTGGGTCAAACACCAATTACGTCACGTCGTGCGTAATAATTTTTTGCTTCAAGACTGTTTGTTTGGTTCTAGCTATTAGCAGCCGAAACAGTTAGAATTTAAAACCAATCTTGGCAAGTAATGTTGCTTTTTTTTTTTTTAACAAAATCATCACACGTATACAGTATATATGTTAAAATGAACTGGTTGAATAAGTGTAAAAATGCTTTTAAAATAAAACAATTTATCCGATTTTTGTGGCCTTAGATTTGCCTGAACAAACAAACTTGTGTTTCTCAGTTTAAAGCTGAGGCTTCCTTTGCTAATCAAGTAGAAAGGCGCTCTTTCCTGGCAAGTGAAGGCCACCGTAGTTCCTTGACATACCGCCGTTTATTACAGTTCTGCAGCTTCACCATTAGATGTCACTAGTTCTCACACACTGGACCTTGGCGATAGCAAACTGACAAAGATCTCTTTGACAGGAGGCAAATTTCAACGGAAAAGTTGCTAAAACTTTGTTGCTAATTGCCATTTCTGTGACGCCATCATATTTGTCCGTATTACACGGTGCCTTTTGGCGATATCCTTTTTGGCAAAGTTTGGTGGGGCGTTATTTTTGTTATTTTGTCACAGAAGAGTTAGCGTCGAAGGCTCGTGTTGCGTTCACAACAAACTAAGCATGGGACAAAGTGGAGTCTGTCCCGATACCGTTGACATTTATGAACTATGAAGTTGTTAGAAATACATTTGTGCCAAGTCATTTCAAAGACGTAATTCTCCAAACATGTGACAAACAACGTTTGGCCAAACATGAGTCAGCTAAAATGATTTTTCTGATTTTTATTTACATTTTTTAACAGTCTGTGAATAGTGAAGCGTGCGATATATAGAGGATTTTTGGATCGTGTTGGATTTTGGATTTTAATCTGCTCCAGTGATTTTGATACCGATTCCCATCCCTTCACCAAACGCAATTTTTCACGCCGCCTCATCAGCTGGTCGGCCCATCGACGTTTCTCCTTTTTGTTTTTGTCCCGTGTCACATACGGTAGCTCTGGTTGTCCATTTTTTCCCTCCATTTTGAGGTGAGAACGTAACGTCATGCGGAGAATGTCAACGCTGATTGGCCTTTGTGTCATCACGTCTACACGAAATCTTCACCAAAGTTTGAGCATTTTCAAACCAACCAAAAAATTGATTTTAATCTGTTCATATTGTTCCATATACAGGTATTTTTTCTGATTTTGGTTTGGTTGGTTGAGACGTTTAATGTATGTCTGCTCATGTCTGTGCAGAAAAAGTCTGAGCCGTGTCCGGTGTGAACGCCCAATAAGGAGAGGAGAAAACAAAACTTGTACTTGGATGCACAAAAACAGATTTAGTGATTGTTCCGCACACGTCCAGCTGTACTGCAAACACACGCTTGATTCTTGTCTGTGAGGTCACGCTGATTCTTTCTGTCTCTTTTTGTGCCTAAAGCCAGACTGTCTTTGGAAAGTAGCTAAAATTTTGGCCAGGAAGCCGCCAGAGGTGGGGGGTGGGGACGAGTCAGAAAAATGTCTAAATATTAGCAACAAAGAGTTAGTGTTTAGTGGGTCAAACACCAATTACGTCACGTCATGCGTAATAATTTTTTGCTTCAAGACTCTTTGTTTGGTTCTAGCTATTAGCTGCCGAAACAGGTCGAATTTAAAACCAATCTCGGCAGGTAATGTTGCTTATTTTTTTTAACAAAATCATCACATGTATACAGTATTTATGTCAAAATGAACTGGTACACTGTTGCTGGGGCGTGCACCAGCTCAGCTGACGTCCTGTTGTTATTCTTATTTATAAAAGTAGAATTTTTTTTTTTGAATTACTACATTTAAACTGACAAAATTCATGTTCCAGATTGAGAAATATCATTTGAGAAATTGAATGCACTAAATAAAAGTGCATTTTTCAAGTGCAAGTTTTTGGAAAGTAGCTAAAATTTTGGCCAGGAAGCCGCCGGAGGTGGGGGGTGGGGACGAGTCAGAAAAATGTCTAAATATTAGCAACAAAGAGTTAGTGTTTAGTGGGTCAAACACCAATTACGTCACGTCATGCGTAATAATTTTTTGCTTCAAGACTCTTTGTTTGGTTCTAGCTATTAGCAGCCGAAACAGGTAGAATTTAAAACCAATCTCGGCAAGTAATGTTGCTTATTTTTAACAAAATCATCACACGTATACAGTATATATGTCAAAATGAACTGGTACACTGTTGCTGGGGCGTGCACCAGCTCAGCTGACGTCTTGTTGATGTAGAATTTATTTTAATTACTACATTTAAACTGACAAAATTCATGTTCCAGATTGAGAAATATCATTTGAGAAATTGAATGCACTAAATAAAAGTGCATTTTTCAAGTGCAAGTTTTTGGAAAGTAGCTAAAATTTTGGCCAGGAAGCCGCCGGAGGTGGGGGGCGGGGACGAGTCAGAAAAATCAGCAACAAATAGACTTAAATTAAAAGCCAATTACTTGCTTTAATTAGCTGAAGTTTGTTAATCATGCACTTGTTGTTTGCCCCCGCACCTCATTGCTTCCATTTAGCAGAACCTCTCCAGTGGCAACTGTCTTCAGTGTTCAGGTAACAGCAGAGAGGACAGGCCTCCTCCTGTGTTGCCCACAGTCCCCGGAGCGCACGGCTCGGTTGTCACGGGCGACAGGATGTAGCAGCCTTGAATTACGTCGAGCGGGACTCGTGTTTGAGCTCGACTCAGTCGTCCACGGCTATTATTCTCAACGACAGTGCGAGACGAGTCGCCTCGGGGGAGGAAGCGGGCTCCGCTTTCACCAGAGCGCCCGTTCTCAGGGATATAAGTACAACGTCCACGGCCCCGGGCTGAAGATCCACTCACCCACTCACCCACTCACTCGTACTCTTTACCTGCTCACTTTCTCCTTGTGGCTCACAAAGACCGAAAACACCTCGTCACAAATCACTGCCTGCTTTGATCTCCCCCCACATCTACCTTCAGGCCGTGCGTGATCTTCACACAAAAACAGCTAATTTTCCCCCCCGTGCTGGTTTCACACCTTCCTGACAAGAAACCCGATGCTAACTCATTTTCAGGGGCTACGCTCGTCTCCTGTTCCGCTCCTCCCTCCCAAGCGTGTTTTTCGGATTGTTCCTTTTCTTTTTTTTGAGGAGACGTGTAATCACACCCTACTTGACCCCGGCTGACAGGCAGCAGTGTTAAAGGCAAAGTTCAGGGTTTTTTTTTTGGTTTTTGGAAGTGTGATATGTTGAGATTTATCAGCGGCTTTTTAAACCAACCCACTGCCAGCGGTTGCTCTCTTCGCTGTCACCAAACTAGAGCTTTAACAACTCAACACAACACATACAGTATATTTTACTTCAATCCTTTGTTAAAATCAATGGTTTAAATCCCTGGTTCTCAAACTGTGGTGCATGGACCACCAGTGGTACACAAGCTTCCTGGAGGAAAATCTGAAATACCGGTCTTCTGTATAAACCAGGGTTTTTTTGAGTAATTTTTGACTGTAGAAAATGAAACTAATAACAAAACATTATAATAAATCCAATAATAAAAACTATTATTGCGTGCTCCACCTTAATCTAATTTCACTATACCAGTATATAATGCTCTATATTTCTTTTCAGTTTGTTCTACTTTACAGTAGATATATATGTCTGTTAATATATTACAGTAAAGAATATATACAAGATACATTATCAATATATCATATTTATAACATGTTATTTATGGTTAAAATAGCTAATGTTGTTGTGCTCAACAATGTGGAGTGCTGTTGTATTTTTGTTTTTTACTATCAATATAAATATGTATATTAAATATATGATATATTATATTCATACAATACAATTAATAATGTATCTGTCATATCGTATGCTTTTTCTTCTTCTTCTTTTGTTTTTAGTTTTTCCCATTTTTTTGTGTTATGTAAATTTTATGCTGACGATTTTGCTGCTGGAGCCTTAATTTCCCAGAGGAAACCTCCCGATTGATTAATAAAGTTCTATCTAATCTAATCTAATCTAATCTAATCTCTTAGGTATATGATAAAAACCCCATCATCTGAGAGTCATTTGAACACTTTCCCACTGTTTAAACCCAGGATTAAAATGTTTTTCTGGCCAGTGGGAAAAGACATGAAAGACAAGAGGAAAAAAAAAAAAACTCAGATTTTAGCCACTTAACAAAATACTTATCTAATAAAATCTATGTCAGCTTAAGTCTACAATATTTTAAGAATATGTTCACATCTCCACACCAAATTCCATAGAGAAAAGTGGCGATTTAAGCTTGTGGGGACACAGGAGCTGCTGGTCTACTGCTGCCTCGTGTGGTCACTTTGTGTCACTGAAGTTAATCTGAACAAAGGATTTCAAACACGCAATTTGCTCATTTAACATATTTGAACTTAGTGACGGAGGCAGCAGTGGATCCACAACTCCTGTGTGCTGTGATGTAAAATCACTGATTTTCTCTATGGACTTTGGCACAGGAGAGAAAGCGGTTAACAAATCAATGATTTAAGCAGCCATGCATTTTATTAGGTCAACCTTTCAACCTCTCTGGCAGCCATGTTTTCAGTACCTCATACAACTACACTCCACTGCATCTCTTCAAACTTTACAACTTATACATTATAATAAGCGGATTACGATTTGGGTGGTTTTCTGTCACTTTTTTTGTACGTCACTACAATATCACGTCACCACAATCTGAAAATCGGACCCAGGCTAGCTAGCGTACTTTGGCAAGGTTTTAAAGATACTCCAGGATTAGACCCAAGACAATAACATAGAAGTAGAAAAAAGCTCCAAGCCAATTTAATTGGACATATATACTGTATTACTCTGGTCTGGATCTTCAGCGAGGGTTAGGGACTGTCGCCGTGGCACAAAAATATTCGCTAACTTCTGCTGATTATGCCACAGCTCTCAAAATTAAGCTTCTGTGTAATTTCGGTTAATGTATTCAATAAATTACACTGAATACACTTTACTGTTACTGAATAGGAAACACCTTTGTTTGAATTTTATCTGTTTTTTTTTGTGCCAAATTAATAAATAGGATAAAGATTTACTCCCTGCCCAGCCTTTAACTTAAGATTTGTGAAGTAATGAGAGTTATGAATTGTCTTGTATTATTATTATTATAAAAAATTACATTTTAAATGGGTTTTTGTCATGATTTATATATTTTTCTAAACTGGATCATTAAAAAATGATGAATGTACATGATGCCTGTATGGCGCCTTCAGTTCTCCAAAAAAAGTAGTGTAGTATTTTTTTTTTTAATTTTGGCATTGAATGGTCTGAGAAATATTGGTCACATCTGTTGAAGAAGTTACATTAGTGCACACGTTAATGCACATGTGCAGTTTGTAGACTTTTAGAGCAGGGACCGCAGTTAATGGCTGAGGCTTTTCACAGGTAATGGTGAGGTGTGTGCGTGCGCGTGTGTTTTTGATGTTGTCGTGAAAGCAGCCGCACTGGGATGTTTGCTTGTTACCGAGCCGCGGATAAAAGGAGGGAAGAGGACAGTCTTTGCTGAGAGAAACTGTGGCTGCAGTTTCACTGTAACCGAGGAAAAGCTGCTGCTGCTGCTGCTGCTGCTGCTGCTGCTGCTGCTTTTCTGTCAGTGGACGGCAAGAGAGAGAGAGTCCGAGTGAGTGGGTGATTGAATTAATTATGTTTTATCACCTTTTAGCTGATTGAAGTCCACCTTACTGCTGTTGGAGACAGCTTGCGTTTGTGTCTTCGCCAAAAGAATGGCCGACATGTCTGATTTTCACATCCGAGTTTGTGTCTCTGCGGATTTTCCTTCCTTTTCTCTTAAAAAAAAAGGATGTTATGTTCACAAACACGATGATATTTTGGGGGGGTTTCTGTTTTTTGGCTGGACCATATTTCCGTCTCAATAACAAGAACAAAGATGGACTTTTGCAAGACCTTGAAGAAACCTTTGGGTGATCTATCAAGAAGAGAAGTTGCACAATTGAATCAAACATTTACCAGACACAGTGCGTACGTTTTTGCACGTTGTTGCTGAAACGCATACACACCTTCCACACCTGTGGAAGACATTAAAACAGGATTTGGCAATGAATATAGTCAAAGACATCAGAGTGAGACAGGACCTCGCTGTATCCTCCAGTTCCTAAATGACCGAGCGACCACAAAACTAACAACCTTCTGCACTTTTGCAAAGTCTTCATGAAACATCTTTACTCTTTTAATCTCTGAACAGATGATTATTTTTTAAAAGTTTTGGAAAAGAATATAAAGTGGCCTCTGAACACAAACTGCCTGCTGTTTCCAAGCAACAGCCCAAAAACACAAATATTTCCTCAATTTAGAAGCTAAAAGTGGACAATGTTTGTCATTCCTGTGTCACTAATGACTGAAGATATGTTGGATTTCAAAAATCTTGATTTTTATCTAGTCCCCCCCCCCTCCCTTCAAAACAGTTTTTAATTTGTATTCGCTATGGTTTTATTCGTATTCTTGTATTTCATTGTTTTATCTTTCTCTGTGGCCACATCCTTTGAAACAACTTCTCCGTAAATAAAGTGCACTCTAATTATGATTTTTTTGTTGTTGTTGTTTTTAGTCAGTTGACTTTTATTTTAGCAGTTTCAGAGAATCTTTTGACATAGAATACGGATAAAACGGCATTGATGGAGAAGTACATTTTCATTAAGTTTACTTTTGATCTTGGAAATAAAAGATTTTTTGATGGTTTCTAAGGCATTTTAAAAACTGAAAAACACCTGTGAGCGTGTGAGCCTTGAGAAGTTTTTTTTTTTCTTTGCTCTTGTTGGGTTTGAACAAAAGCAGACAAAGATGCTGAAAGAAAAGTGCAACAAGATAAAAAGGTAAAAAAAAAAGAAGAAGAAGAAAAGATGGGTGGAAAAAAAAAAAAACTTCTGTCAAAATGACCATATTCATCAACATGTCAAACTCTGTGTTCTCCAAGGCCGCCGCGATAAACACACGTCGAGATGTGGAAACTGCTGCACGTCAATGCGATCGATCGGCGGATGGATCGGGCGCTGGGATGAATTACGGGCCGCGACCAACCGCCGACAATTAGCTTAACGGGCAGACGATTGATCGACGAGCAGCTAAGCAGACAGACAGACAGAGAGAGAGAGACAGACGAAGGACGGGGAGCCGCTAAACTCAAAATGACAATCTTCAGAGTCCCGAGCAACGGAATTCCTCCACGTACTCGTCAATCGAATCCGCGCGCTAATGTTTGACACGCAGGTTCCTGCAGGATATTATTGACAGAGAAGCTGCCGGGAACTGTTTCAACCCCGGTGTAGAAGCCAATAACAGCGTCTGTGTGTCAAAAGACATCTGATATTCTATGTAATGTTCTGTTTTCATAAGGAAAAAGGCACGTTTTTAAAGAGAAAGTATTATTTCCACCATCGAGAAGTAAAAAAACGTAATAATTTTTAGTGGAAAATCAAATGTCTGACGTTTTTTGGTGTGTCCCCGTGTCCTTCCCGTATCTAAACGTCACTAAAGTGTCACAATAACCACTTCAGCCACTTCTGACAAAGAAGGGCTTCTCTGTTTACCTGAGCTCGAGCAAGCGGTTTTGAAAAGTCCAGTTTAGTTACGTAACTAGCACATTTGCCGTGCAACGAACCCTCCCCCAACAGCTACTCCTGGTCATGGACGTGAACATTCAACCTGAAGAAGAAGAAGAAGCAGCACTGTGGAGCAGTCAGTCAGCTGGTAGCTGGCCAATCACAAGAGACTCAGTGTTCTGGGGGCGGGCATTAGCTCAGAAACAGAGTGCCTGTTCAGAGGCTGGCAGAGAGCAGCAATAATCTGGCTTAATCTGAAGAGACTATGAGGTTTTTTGACCATAAATATTATTTAATTTATCTAAGTAGTTTAATTTATCAGTAATGTTGATTTTTTTTTTTTTTTTTTTGGTTAAAAAAGGCCATTCTATGTCACCTTTAACTGGCAAAATTCATAATAACTGATAAGTTCATATTGGAAACAAAGTACTATTTCGTGCCACGTAACGTGCGTAACTGCCGTAGCCCGGTCATTCCTGTGTTATGTTGTGTTTCTCACGCAAGTTCCACATAACCTGCGACTGTTTCGCATGCTCACCAACAACCAGACGACAGTGCCACCAACAGCTTGAACCAAGTATTGCGAGCATATTTTAAGATGATACCGAGTCAGTGCAACTTCTGGGTGTGGACTGGCTTTTGTGACCTTGTGTCAAGCAAAGTTATTTCACTCAAGATCAAGAGATTTATAACTCAAAAACAAGCAAAGGGAACAACGCACATTTTGAGATTTTGGTCGGATTTGTGTCACCAGTCTGAATCCACTTTACTGCCAAGTAAAGCTTTCAGAATAAGAAAAAATTATTCTGTTTGTTGGTGCACATACAACGGCGGTAAGCAAGTGCTGATGTATGAGCCTAAACTGTTTTTCCAGCATTAATATCCAGCCTGGCAGATGAATTAAAAAAGCAGCTTTTTTTTTAAAAAAAAAACAGAAAACAATTGTTTGCCTCACAAAAACAAGTCATGCAGAAATCTGAGGCTTTTGGTTTGAACAAGGATGAACTGAGTCAAAAAGCAGTTTTGAGACCCGAGTAACCTTCTTCTTCTTTTTTTTTTTTTTTAAAGCATCTCATCTTTTAAATTTGCCAGTTTTATTTTACAGTGTTGAATAGTTTAGATTAGATGGAATTATGTGTTGGCCTTTCAATTGACATACAAGGTGAGAGGGAAAAAAAAGGAAAAACAAATAAATATTAGAGTCAAGTAATCCGTGATGACATTTATTTAAAATTGGAAAATATCAATATAAATACTAAAACATTTGTAATATGTCAAAAATTGGTCGAAATTTGCTTCTTCTTGCATGTTGCTATTGTTTGTTTGTAATTCCATCACATAAAAATGAATGAAAAAACAAACACACCAGTAGACAACTCCTTTAAAGTGTATCTATAAACTTTTCCTTTAAAGGCACTGAAAACTACAGTCTCATGTGAGATTCCGCTTGTTTTCCCAAACACTTAGTTAATATTTAGAAAAGGAAAAAGCTTGTGTTTGTTTGTTTTTTTTTAGCCTAAAGTTTAGAAACGGGCAGTAAATCAGCTCCACCAGGACTGAGCTCACACGAGCAAAACACCAACACAACTGTTTCAGACTCTTTTCCAAATCCCACATGATGCACTTGAAAAGCAGCACAGACAAAAACCACACACACACACACACACACACACACACACACACACACACACACGCCAGAAACTCTCGGTTAAATGAGCAGAGCCGCCGCAGTCTGAGCTTCCTGCACAAACGGAGAGTAAACTGTGCGTTTTTCATCGCCGATTTTTATGTGAGTTTGCTCGTGAGTTCCGCACAGAGCACGGGCCTCTGTAACTGCTGTGGAAAAAGTCGTCCTCCGCCCGAGGACGTTCTTCACGCGGATTCCCGCCTCATCAGAGTGCCGCTCATAATCACAGTAAAGCGACGCCCCCCCCCAGGTGTTATTATGACAATGACATTTGCCGACAGAAGGGCAGGCCGTCGCAATAGATGTTTCCGTAGCAGTAAAAGTGATTTACGGCGGCTCTCGCAGAAATGATGATCCAGATGGGGCGTGTTAGCGGCGGGGAGGATAATAGCACGCCGCTGCACACGTTTTGCCCCTCTGCGCGCGGCGTGAAGCGGCCTTGGCTGCCTCACAAACCGTGGATGACTGCACCCACTGGCCTTCACAAAGTCCATTCTTCCCTCAGATAAACGCTGCCGTAAATAAAAGAGTGCAAAGGAAGTCACACAAAGAGATGTGACACACACTGGTTTCCATGACTTCAGAGGACATTGCATTGACTTACGCTCATTTCCTGGTTCACTCGAACCGTAACCATAATTACTAGTGCCCTAACCCTAACCTCAGCCTAACTTCAAAACATGTCTTCACCTTAAAATGGAGTCATTTATGTTGTGAGGACTTGATTTTTGTCCCCATGAGGAGGACAAGTCCCCATAATGTGAGTGTGGAGACACATTTATGTCCCCACAACATCATTTTAAGCACTGACTTCCATTCATATGTGGACATCCGAAACAAAGACTTTTTCTTAAACTTAACCCTAACTTTAAAACTAACCTCAATTCAGTCTTAGTCCTAAACTTAACTTCGGTTCCTCAGAAATGAGGTTCTGCCTCATTAGGACCAGGTTTTGGTCTCCATGAGGACTACTGGTCCTGACAGGGTCAGTGTTTATGACAGAAAAGGTCCTGAAGAGAAGACACTCTTTGACATAACACAGGGCCTAGACCCTTACGCCAACCTTAACTTTAAATACTAAATGCCTAGCCTTAACCCTTTAACTAAGGCTAACTCTAACCCTAAAACCAAGTATAGACCCTTAAAGAGCCATTTTAAGGTGTGACAGTTTGAGGACCAACCAAATTGTCATCAATTTCACAAAACGTCATCACTTCCTGTCATTTTTGTCAAGTACAATAGAAGTAGACACACATACACACACATATGCCCTGTCCTTAACCATAACCAGTTAATGACTAACCAACCCATCCCTGAAATTAACCAGTTCCTCAGAAATGAGGTTCTGCCTCATTAGGACCAGGTTTTGGTCTCCATGAGGACTACTGGTCCTGACAAGGTCAGTGTTTATGACCAGAGATGATTACATACACACACACACACACTTACTCACAATGCTGGTGCTAAATTGTGGTCATGTGTGTGACTGAATAGGAAAAGTGTGATTCCTGTCGGTCACTGCTGGAGAAGGAGGAGGGAATCGGAATGAGGAGGTCCATCCCTGCTGGATGAGGAAGGAAAATGCAGCCTTGTGTGCAGCCGCTCTGAGCCCTGAGGACTTTAGCTGAGGGCAGCATCTATGTTTCCAAATGCTCCTCTGTACCCCGTGTTTGCTGTAAGTCTGAAGCTGAAGCCACGAGTCAAATTTAATCTGTTTTTCCTGTGATTTATTTCAAATCTCTTGTCCTGTGTAGATACAGAGGCATAGAGAAAATCAGTGATTTTAGCTCACAGGGACACAGGAGCTGCTGGTCTACTGCTGCCTCGTGTGGTCACTTTGTGCCACTGAGGTAAATCCGACAGAAGGATTTCAAACAACAAATTCACAAAATAACACATTTTATCTTAGTGATGGAGGCAGCAGTGGATCAACAACTCCTGTTTGCTTCGATGTAAAATTGCTGATTTTCTCAGTAGGCTTTGGTGTGGGAGAGTGAGTGGTTTACAAAGTGCCACAAAAGCTGACAGATACTCTATGTCTCTGATTGTCACACAGTACGATCGTTTAAAAATGGACCCGGCTTCCACCAGTGCAGAGAAAGTTGAAGAAATGTGAGGCAGGCTTTTTTTTTTTTTTTTGCTGCAGGGCTCCTGCAGAACCGTACATAAACAGAAACAATGGAGAGACACCTTTGACCTGATCATATGGAGCTCAACCCAGCTCAGCATGTGCACCACCTGCCATACAGTAACGGCCATGGAGGGAAAAGTTCATAAACACAAACTATTTCTACCCTGTGACTCTGGGAGAGAGAAGGTTGTAAAAAATCTATTTATATATATATAAAAATAAACAAAATCAGCAAATGTTACAAACTGCAGCTTTAAAAGTAAACCTATATGATGCAAACAATACAAAAAAAGCAACCGTAACCATTAAGAACAGTCTTTTTAACACAAACGAACAATAACATTTAAGTTTGGGCTTTTTAAGATGCTTTTTTTAATGTTGTGGAAAATAGCATACCACAAAAAAAAATCAGTATTTAACTCTGAAGCTGCAATGAGTCAGCACATTAGCTTGAAAAAACGTCTCTTAGCCTCAGTAATCCTACGGTGTTGCTGTATTAGCACGCTACTTTGTGTGCACGAAGAACTATTAGAGGGAAAAATAATAAGGGCAACAACAACAATCACAAAATGTTACACAATGCAGCTTTAAAAGTAAAATTCTCAAGCAAATTCCATCTTAGCTAGCAGCTAATCAGCAGCACTTGACACGCATGGCGCTCTTTCCACTATGCAGTTCTAGCTCGGCTCAGCTCGACTGCTCCTTCGAGGTTCTAATCGAGCTGAGCCGATACTAAAACGTGACGTGGACAGACTGCCGGCCACTGATTGGTCAGAGAGCGTCGTCACTGGAAGAGTCACGAGCGCGACGTCCGACACGAGAATCAAAGCGAACGATGCCAAACTGTAGATCAGTTAAAAATCTGCAACATTTAACAAGGACATTTGTAAAATGTCCATATTTAACAGAGGAGTCTGGTGTATTTAGCGACAGCACTGCTGAAAGACGGAGATGGTGAGCCCAATCACAAGCCGTTCAGCCGTATTTCACTTCAGTGACTGTGTCAGACGGAGTCTGTGCTCCGCTCATGCAGGAAGTACTGAACCATTCAGTGAACTCATCTGTTTAGAAAACTGAGGAAAATGATTCAGGAGAAAGAAAACAACTGCTTTGACCGTCACGTGTTTGTGTGTTTGTGTCGTCACGGCTGTTTCTATGACGACCACGTCGACGACCCCGTACTCGTACAGGAACTGTTGTCTTTATCCACTTTATGCGTCATATGGGACACATATGCTACTAACTACAGCTTTATTTTAATTATTTTATTCCTTTATTTAGCCAGGAAGGTCCCACTGAGATACAAGTTCCCTTTGTCCAGGCAGTTCTGGTCAAGATAGCAGCACAAACAGTGCAAATAGTTACAGAGACAAAACAATTTCAGGTATAAAACTCACAACAGAATCTAAACGCTAAAAGGGAAGTTGTTAAAAGAGACATAACAAAGTCAAGTGCAGAAGTATACAGGCCAAAACAACAAGAGTCTTAATTTGAACCCCACAAAAAGGCCGTGTAAAACAACAACAACATGTTTATGTGAAACGGCTTTTCCCCACTTCCACGTCCTGTATAATAGTTGCATCCTTCATGACGGGAAGGATGCAACTATTACTTCCTCGCTGTTTCTCTGAATTCGATGTGAAACACAGTGTTTTGCTCTCGGCTCGCCGTCCTTCACCTCATTGTCCAGCCTGCTTCTTTACGTGCTAACGCCACACCACGTGCTGCTGTCACCGACTGCCTACGACGCCGACCTGCACCTCTTCACGGCGGGTATTTCCGCTCCCTGGGAGGATGTTTTGCTGCTCCCGTTCTAGCCCCGATCTGTCGGGTAATTTGAGGCCGCTGTATCGTCCATCTGCTGCCTCCTTGTCATGTCTCGTGTTAGCGAGCGGAGAGGAAGCCGGCCGGACAGCCGAGGAGGATATTAGGCCTAAATCCCTTCTCGGCACGTCTGTAATTGAGTGCAGCTGCAGGGAGAGCAAACGAATGGAAGAGAATCTCGCGGGTCAGAACGTCACGACCAGTTCTACGATCCCCGTCTACGAGCGGCGGACGTGACTCGTCTGGGTCGTGGGGACGTTATTCATCTGTATCATCTCAGTCGGAAAGCAACGATGATGGGAATTCTACTGTAACTTAAAAAGAACTAAATCTAAAGCATTTAATAACTTATAATGTAAATTTAATCAAACTAAAATTGAAAAAATATGAACATATATAACAGGTGGAGTCAAATATTGCGATATTAGGACACTAGGTATCCTTTTTTTTTTTTTAATTTAAATGATTTTAAAAAATAAACAATCTTTTTTTCCTGGATTAGCATAAGCAAAAATAAACTGACATTTCCGTCCACTAGATGGTGCCAAGTGCTGTAAGGATATCGCAATTTATGATTCGCAAATGCTCAGTATATCGCGATGCCGAGATAATATCATATTGTATCATATATTATGCAATTTATTATTTTTTTAAGATTTACATTTACATTTTAGATGCAAATAAAGATTAAAAAAAACTAAGAGAAAAGGTACTTAAATAATAGACATTCTTGGAGTGCTTATTTAAAATGAAAAAGTGCAAAAGAAAAAAAAATAATACAAATAAATAATAAAATATGAAATATGTACAGCAAAAATCTTACCCTTACTATATATATATATATGTATATATATATATATATATACATGCATATATATATATATATATATATATATACATATATATATATAAACAAAACAGAAAAAACAGTGGTTCCCAAAGACTGGGTCGGGACCCACAGTTGGGTCACAGGAGATTTTTTGTGTCCCCAAAAGTAACTAATTTGAGATTAAACAGGGTTTGAGAGTACAGTCCATTTACGTTTTCTCACTCTCTTAACTCAAAGCCAAACTCCCCCACTTCTTTAGTTTTCCCTCTCTTCCTGCACAAACAGACAAACAGACAAACAAACAAACAAACAAACATGTGGCGCCGACTCGCTCTGACCCGGCACGTGCGTACAAACGCCTCCAAAATCTCATCTTCCTTCTCGCTGTGCTCTGCGGAGGAAAAACGATGAAGAGGAGGCAGAGCACACGTCGACTGATAACGAGCCGATGCCAACGCCATTGATTTCTACATGTTCTCGCTGAGGCCAGCATGGGCTGCCCTCCTCCTCCTCCTCCTCCTCGTCGGAGGCCGGAGAATTTTTGACAGAGCGGCCGAGAAACTTGTCAGAAGAGATAAAAGCGATAAGACCGCACAAAAGCTTTGTCCCCCCCCCCCCCCCCCCCCCGCCTCCTCTGGATCGCCAACACGCGTTTCCCGCTCCCTTCGGCGTGTTTTAAAAAGCTTTTACCAAGAGAACTGGACATTAGGAGATGTAGGAAAGTGGATCCGACGTGGAGCAGAGGTAAAATAATTGGCCACACTGTCCGTGTGCGTTGACCACATTCCTGTTTCTGACCTGTCTGCCCATTTAAGAAGCTCCCCGGAGGCACACGTTCACCCAGTGACGCGTGACAAGCCTCCGAGTCGGTCGGCGATTTTGGGCGGAAGAAATGGATTGAGCTGCAAAAGAGGGCAGAGGAATGGGAGAACACAGAGAGAGAGACCTGGAAATAAAATAAAATGTTCGACAAAACAGACCAATCAACAGCAGAGTCTTAAAGCGCTCAACCTGAAGAAAAAAATATATAAAATATATATCGTTAGCCTTAAATGCTCAAATATGACTTGGGCAATTATGCTATGAGGCTAACGATATGTTATGCCCTAGTTTTTTTCTTTTATATGTCTGTATTCGCTGTAATGAAAGCTAATTTCGGCAAGTATAAAGAGTACCTCTAATTCTAATTCTAAGAATATACATAGCAGAAAAACAAACGGCTGGTACTTGCTTGAATTATTCAAATGTGGAGTTTTGCGTGTTGTTTCCGTGTGCACATGAATACATGCCGAAAACATGCCAGGGTTAACTGGATGTTATGAATCAGGAAATTTGACCTGTTAATCTTTTGGGACGGTCCCTACATTTTCTGAAAATAATAGTAAAAATCAACATAAAGTCACTTTGTGCCCGATTAATGTTCGTTAACACTCTCTGAACGCTGTCCTCTCACTTGAATCTGCTGTAGGTTCTCAAACTGTGGTTCGTGTACCACCAGTGGTACTTGGAGGAAAATCAGAAATACTGTTCTACTGTATCAACCGGTGTATGTGATCGGAGTGGAGCTGAGGAATTTTTGACTTTGAGTGTGTAGAAAGTGAAATTAGGGTCACCCTATTCTTTCTCTCCGTCTTAATCCCATGTAATCTCAGTGTGAGGAAGAGGAGGATGATGAGCGACATTGCTCGGCCTATTCACACCACTGTATTTTCACATTGGCGATAATGGTGTTACCTTCCAGAGCTCAATAGTTTGAGAACCCCTGAGTTATGTAATAGTTAAATAATAACTGGATGAAGGTACAACTATTTTGACTAATGAGGAAATAGAGAAGCCGCTCTCTCTGGTTGAGGCAAAAATAGACTGTTTTCATCCAGAATGGGAGGAAGAATTTGGGGCTAACTGCTGTTCTCTTCATATGTACTGGAAATTCCGCTACTTTTTTTCCCCACGCTTTGACCCCGGCGGCTTATGGAGCGATGTGGCTTATTTTTATGATTTTCTCAATCGCCCCACCGGTATAAATAAAGTTTTCTGAATCTGAATGGATATTTACGAGCAAGACAGACAGGTTGAAGAAGACGCTAGTTTAATTGTGTTTCGAAACAGTCTTTTTACACACCGTCGTCATGGATAACACACAAAGAAATGCTTATGATGCAGCTTTTAAGTTAAAGGCGATCGATTTGGCTGTCCAAGAAGGAAACAGAGCCTGGCGTGTTACCGTAATGTCATTTTACTGCCGTGTTACTGCCGTGTTTAGTAATTTTAATAGTTTTTCTGTGTACCAGAAAGATCTCATGTTTCAGCGTGGCCACCTGCGGCTTAGATGTGTATTTTTTTTCTTAAATTTTATGAAATTTGAGCGATGCGGCGTGTAGTCGGGGCGCGCTCTATAGTGCGTAATTTACGGTAGTCATTGGAACACGGATGGCGTGACGTTCTTAAAAGTCGGATGGACTCCACGCGAGTCTCGCCCCTCAAACGCCGCCGGGCCATTCATCACCGCTCTGCCCAGACGATGCGTTCAGCAGCGGTTGAGTCGCTGTGCTCGCAGCGAAATGTCAAGGCCCGTCTCTGCCGCCTGTCTGTTGTGTTTGCTTCCTCCTCCCTTGGTTCCTTCTGCTTCAGACCTTTCAGTCCGCGCTGCCTGCAGGCCAGCGGCGAGCCCCTCGCCGCCTCTCCCCCTCCACACCTTCCAACACGTCTTGTCTTAAAAGTGCAGCTCTGACAGCACATTTGTTCAAGATGACAACAAGGGTCCCCCCCCCCCCCCCCCCCCCCCCCCCCCCCAAGGCAGAAACGATGCTTGTACATTTGTTTGTGTTCATGCCTGAGCACTTGAATTTATGATTCTATATCTCTGTCATGCTTTTTCCCTTCGCTTCAGAGTTGTTTATTTTGCTCCTACGAGACACGTGAGGACTTTGTTTGACATTGTCCATATACAGTTTGAATGAAGTACAGACCATATAGAACCGAGTTAGGATGTTATTACTGACTTAAGGTGAGATTCACGAACGTTCTCTATCTCTAAATGCGCCCTCGGCTCCGAATCCATTAGTGGTTATCACGCCAGGAAGAGGAAGGCAATCTCCTGAGCAGAGGGGAGAGCGGGAGGTGGGGGAGGAGGGTGAGGAGGGTGGCGGTTGGCGGCGGTGGAGCGGAGTGGAGGGACGTGGCACGGCTAAGACAAGAGCGACACGCTCCACAGAGAAAATCACTCGGCCACGCTGTGCGGACTAAATCAGAAACCCACCGCCGCCCCATCCATCTCTGGAGCTGGCACTGGAAGTGGTGATACTCCGCGAGTGTGACTGCACAGACGTGGGCGTGTTCCTGTTGTTTGCTGTTGTGTGGAAGTGAAAAGGCAGGCGGCTGTGAGAGACTTAAAAGCCTTAAGCGCTCGCTTCCTGTCTCCCGAAATTCAAAGCTCCCATGAATCACCGCTGCTGCCGTTTTTAGCCCGCTTACTTTTGTGTCAGTGCTCTACATCTTATTTAAAAGACAACTAAGGCCTTAAATCACTTTTTTTTCCAGGTGTAAACCAGTGTGTATCAAGGTGATGTTATTAACTGATGCAGGTGCAAATCTTTACAGTTATATTGCTATTCAAAACAATTGGTACATCTACTGCCCTCTCTGGTCAAACACCAGCTACTGCATTCAAATTTTGAAATTTGTGTTTTTAATGGCACTTGTCCATTATACAGTTCTAGCACAGCGTGACTTGACTTTACTCGGTTCAGCATCGGACGCATCGCTGCCACGACTTCATAGTTCCTTGTCAACATGGCCGGGGTCGTCATAGAAACTGCCGCGACGCTGTTTTATACGCGACACAGACACACAAACTAAGCAGTTGTTTTCTTTGTGCTGAATCATTAGAATCACTTGATTAAAACGATTAGTTGACGAGCGTAAGGTGACTTTATGTTGATTTATGCTATTATTTGTTCAAGATTTGTTTGCCCATCAAATTTAGATGGAAATATGGCCAGGAATGGCATTTCACAAGGAAAACACTGCAAAATATTTCCCACTGGGAATGAACAGACACCACCGATCAAAATTACATTACACAGCAACCTGTGTAAACATCAAATTACACGCAAACACAAAATTAATATGTGACACTGCTTTAGTCGTTATTCTTTGTCTTCCTGTATTTTACCTGTTATCTTTTTTATCTGATATAGGTTTATTACATATATATGTGTATATATATATATACACATATATACACATATATATTTTCTTATTTAATTTTGTTATATATATATATATTATTGTGTGTTTTTTTTATGTTCTTTTTTGCATTGATGTTATTGTGCCACAAAGTTTTTTAGTTGAGGGAAAAGCCTAAATAATGCTGTCACTGTCAAAACATGGGGGATATGACGCCAACCCAACAAGTTACATGAAAATAGTTATTTCAGTATAACTTCCGCCAATAAAGTATATATTGGTGGGATGTGTTAGTTTGAATCATTTCGATCCAAATCTTATTTTATAATTGCAACCAGTGATATTTTCTTGACGAAGATGAGTCGCTTCTAAAACATAATTAAATATAACAACGAGCCAGTCTTTTGAGCGGCTCTTTAAAAAGATCCGGCTCCTTTCAACGAGCCATAAATCCCAGCTTGAACGTAAAAATTACTGTTAACCTTTATATGCCCGTTTAGTCTCGTCTTGGTCCCGGTATCCTCTGGTCTTGCTCACATTTTCTTGGCCGCAACACAAGAATTCCAAAAGTTACCCTAACTTTCATTGACTGCAAGAACTTTCTATTGTTTTGAGGACAGTCTGCTGGAGTAATATAATTAGAGCCTTTTATCCCTCACACATAAAAGCCAGTCCCATTAATCACGTTGTACTAGTGGCTGCGAGTTATATTGGATATTTGGAACAACAAGTGGTGCATGTCTTCAAGAGAGGCAAGACTTTGGAATGTGTCATCCAAACCAAGTTCCTGACCATTAAACGTTATGACTCTGTACCACTATGAAAGGAAAGGATATTACTCATTTCCAAGCTTTGGGGGGAGGAGGGACAAAAACAATGTGCCGGGCTAAGTTTGAGGTTAATTCTTTGTGTCGCTCTCACATTTTTGGTAATTGTTGAGCAGGTCATCCATGGAAAAGAGGAAAGCAGGAAGGAAAATAGCTACTTCACACACACACACATAAAATAAAAAAAGCATGGCAGATTTAATTTGTCAGCCGGGACGAAAATTGGCCAGTGAGGAAAACAAACGACAGTTACATGGAGTGAAATTCGTCAGGGGAAGATTGAGGAGCCAGTCTGGAGATAGCTCACATCTCCATAAATCAAGTTGACAATTGACTTGAACTGCAAGAGAAGGAGGTCTCCCATAAAGCCAGTCTGAACAGGCACTGATATGGGACGTCTCTGTCCCACTGGCCAGAAATAGAACGACAGCTTGATGCATTGAGGACGTCCTGAGATGGCTGACTAAAAACTGTCTGTGCTAATCTGATAAGTTTGGGCACCATCTTTGATGGCAACTTCCCCTTAGTATTATTAAGTCATTTTTCCACCTTGTTTTTTTCCCCTCCCATTTTTGTGACGGACTGGCGTCCAATTAAGGCACATTCTTCTTCTTCTAATGATTTCCTGCAGGCTGTACACTAATAGGTGTAATACTGCACTCCACAGTTGTAAGTTATTGATTTCCACCAGCCTTCTTCTTCTTCAGGTCAAAATCCCTCCTCCTCCAAAAAAACCTCTTGTTGTTATTCGTACATATAAACCAGTTGCATGAAGAAATGCCAGAACTGACCCAGTGCCAACTTCTCGTCCATTCATCCATCGTCTACGGCCTTATCCTCCACATGACGGGCTGCTGGTGCAAATCCCAGCTGGCACGGGCAAAAGGGTGTAGAGTGTGGTCTCACCATTGTTCTCAATATTTTGAATTAATTTTTAAGTGAAAACACGACGGCCCAGGTTCAGCCAAATCAATGAACAATTGTTGTTGTTTTCTTTTGAATTAACCATGTGAATTGACCACGTTTAACTGTCTCGTGAAGTCCACACTGGCTCAAACCATCTGGTGGTTGTCCCATCATTCCCACAATGTCCCAGTCCATTCTCTTCAATGTCAATGGATAAGATAATGAATTGACTTCCCAACATTCTTTGAGGATGACAGTGAAACAGGAACCATAAATAAATAAATAAATAAATGTATTATGGTGACTCTTGCAGAGGCCTTTTTTCGTTTACTGACCTCTGCCTAAAACGACTAAAATGCCTTTTGAGTTTTGCCAGACGCCACTAAGTAACACTAAATCTGTTCTTCTGTCAATTTTGTCTCTTCCTGCATCGCTTCAGCGCATGTTTCCTGCCTCTGCTACAAGGCTAATTACATAACCCGGACCTAAATAAATATGATATTTCGGGATTATCTAAATTACAGCATATGTGATATGAGCTGCAGCTTGTTTTATAACCTCAGTGAATGCGATGTTTAACAGCCAGACTTACTCAGGAATGTAATTACAGCCGGGTGTTGGGTATTTATTTCGCCCAGTCAAGTGCATATGAGCCTCTCCTTCTCTCTTATTGCCGCTCCATGAGGCCATGTTAATGCTGCTTTTCTCCAGATGTTGATTCAAACGCTGAGCAGATGACAAGCTCAGACAGCAGCCGAGGAGACAAGACGCAGTCCGACACTTTCTCTCTGCCTGTTTTGTTTACATATGTCTGTCTCCACGTTCCCTTATGTCAGTTTTGTTTTATTTTTTCTCAACTTGGCTTATTCTGGTTTCTCTCTTCATCTTGTGAGTGAACTCTACGATATCTGATAGTGATGTTAATTTATTGTGCAAACACTGGAAGTTTTAAAATATCCCATAAAAGTTTAATTACTCTTGGGGGAGGAGGAAAAGCTGTAGTATCATTTAAAGTAATCTGTGTGTTAGAAATTGATTCTTCGGTTTAAGGATAATGTTCGAATTGCGCGTGGCTGAAATGTTCCTCCAGTTTACACATTTCATATTTCACTCCACTGACAAAATGGCAGAAATCCAATCCAACTTTATTTATAAAGCACTTTAAAAACGACAACAGCTGAGGCAAAGTGCTGTACATTAGAGAAGAATAAGATAAACTACTGAAACATACTAAAAGATGGACAAAACGTAAAACACAGTTGATTGTACATATGTACACACATATACAGTACAGATGATTTCTGAACAAAAATTTATTTATTTATTTCTTAACAAAAATGAATAAAATAAAAGCTCTTATTCATTTTTGTTATTTCTGAACAAAAATGAATAAAAGCCTTTACCCGTATTACAAATGCACATTCATTAGGATCCACTAAACAGGTGGGGAAAAAAACAAGGTAATCTCTGTGTGAAACAACGAGGAAATCACAGAGTTCCTTGATTTAATGTAGCCAAACGCCACCATCATAAATCTGTTTACAAGTGATGGCGAACTGAAAGCTATTGCAGTGGTTTGTGTACACTTTTCAGACTGAATTCCATAATGTCAGTGAACATCTCATAAATATCATATGTTTTGTTTAAATGACAGCGGTCACAAGGGAAAGTGGAAATAATACAATAGGGGATGAGGACAGTGAATGTGCATTTGTAATGCGGGTAAAGGCTTTTATTCACTTTTGTTCAGAAATAAAAATTGCTGTAGGTCACATCGTACGTTCATCGAAACAAGCTTCGATACACGCTTCTCCAAAATTTATGCTAAGTTGGCAACTTAACATAATTTGTTAGAAACATAGAAATGTGTTTTTCATTTTAATACATGTTTTAAAATGGAGTTAAAATCTGTGATACATGATAACAGAAACCTAGCCGTTGTGACTCTCGCGATTCACTCCAAGTGGTAACGAAGTCTTTCACAAAATGGTGGCACTGGGTCAGACAACTACACCGAGCTCATGCTAAAGCTAATGTGCTGACTCGACTGCAATGGTGAGTTGAATCTACTTGTAGCTTTCAGCTAGCGAATGTCCGTTAGCGGAGATGCTACTTTTCGCCATGTAAAACGCCATTGAGTTATGCTAAAAACGTTAGCGATATCCGATGTCCGCTAGCTTAAATGCTAACTATTGCTATCGGAAAAAAAATCCCTTCTAACTAAGCTATATATAGTGTTAATGTGAAGGACATGATTTGGAAAAACACATTAAAACCTTAAGGTTTACAAACACTGGTGTCCTGTAGACATTGTTGACACTGTTGTTTATGGGTTTTGTGTCAATAGCTACAGTGTAGCTGCTAGCTAAAATGAGTTTTGCTAATGAATTCCACTTGAACCTATTGCTCGATCTTGGGGATACAGCTACTGCATTGCCTGTTAACCTAATCCTAGCACCGCAATATTTAGGTCATCAGGACAAGATTGTGTCTTTTATTAAGTGTATTTTTAAGAAAAGCATGCTTTTCACAAAATAATAATTCAGGCAGTATCCTGTAGACGTCACATGACTTCAACACCATAGCACACTTTACAAAGCAAAAATAAGATTTTCCTTCTCTGCAACGCAAGAATACTCTGTTTAGTTTTGAACTGTAACCACGAATCCAAGCCAACGGTATACACATAAGTGCATATCCTATTAATCCTACTGTAATCCTACTAATACTCCCAATTTGTAAAGGTAACCTGATTATGTATTCTTATCTGTAACTATAACAGAATACAGTCAGCATTTCTTATTGTATCCTACTTACCAAACATTGTTCCATGTATACTGTCACTCCCCACAATAGAAAGTTGTTTATGATATACAGTGTGTGTGTATATATATATATAATATATATCCTTGGTTATTTGTAATTTGTAAAAAAGGCAGATTTAATTGCTGTTACTAAATCTAACCTAAGATTAAAAGTGGTAAATAAACCGCATAGTTCTCAATGACTTTTATTTTCACAAGTGCTTAAAAACTGCAGGCAGCAACAGTATGAAGTTGTTCATTTCAAGTGCTATGCGTGTGGAGTTGTGTAATTACTGGCGCAGAGAATAGACCGACTTCCACACTGGTGTTTTCCTCACGAGTCTTTCACTTCAGTTGCTCTCATAAACATTGGGGCCATAAAAGCGAATCCATGCAGCAGAGCTAAATGTGTAAAGCTGCCGTTGCTGAAATGACAAATTAGATTGTTTGCTAAGCAAATAAAACACACAACTCTGAAGGTTTGAAGTGTGTTTTTAAACGGCGGAGTTATTATCTTTTTTTTTTTTTTTTTGCAATTATGTGTGCTTTCAAGACACACCATGAAACAAACAAACGTGAGAGCAAAGAAAGATATTATTATTCTTTTTTGCCCACTGGAGAACAAACAAAAGAGGATTCAGTGCTTTAGTTGAAGTGCGGTTTGAAATCTTCAATAATATAAGAGACTCTGTGCCTGCAGCCGTCTTCCTGATTATATCTAATCTTTGAAATAATGTGCTGTCATCCCCAGAAAGAGTCTGTCCTAAAACTGTCCTGTTTGTTGTTGTTGTTTGCTGATGTGTTTTATTTATTTATTTTTTTCTTTTTACTCTGCAGATAACTGAGGATGATGTGATCCATAGAAATATCCCGACCATCGCAGCGGCGGCGGCGGCCGTTCGGGAGAGACGGCGTCCGCAGCCAAGTGACGCACGCATCAAAGTAAGAAAAATCCACTGTCAGACGGAGTGATTTCTCAAACTGTGGGCTCAGTAGACCATGATGGCGTACAGTTAGACATGGACACGCCACATGCGAGCCACAGCTCACTGTCTGGACATGTCCAAAGACATATTCCAGGACATGTCAGAAGTGACAAACCACATTAGAGAAATAACAAACGGCAGTTGACGTACCTGCGTCCCTTATGTAAAAGTCAGAAATATACGGCATGAGTCAACAATCCCAGCTTGAATGTTTAGGAATTCGTGACTGGACCAGTCGTACTTTGAGGCTAAATTCTCATCTGGATGAGGTTAAACCTGATTTATACTCACATTCTGTACAGATAAGTGTTTTTCTGTTTCTTTTCTATTGCTGTGCGGCCAACACGAGTCAGACATTTTGTTTCAGCGCTGACCTCCCCCCCCCCCCCCCCCCCCCCCCCCCCCCCCCCCCCCCCCAATCTTTTGCTCCCAGCAAAAAAGAAAATTCAAAATCTCGTCCGCCTCCATTTAATAAACAGATTCATCAAATCCATTCATGACTAAAATGAAGAGAGTGACAAAAATGTTTAAAAAGGTTTAGTTAATTAGGTTACCATGGAGATGACTGAAACCTTTCACTGACAGACGAATAAAAAAAAAACGTACAACTCTGAGTCAAGTGGCAATTCTCAAGTACAACTACAGCGAGCGTGAACAATGCAAGACGTCCGCCAAGCAGCAAACGAAAGCAAACATTGCCGAGTTTTAATGGAATTTACAGTAGCCGTGTTTACGGCACATGCACAAAATGTCTTTATTCCAAAAAGGCTTTTCCCTGATGGGAATTTTAACCATTCCACTGTTTACATGGATGCAAAATTAAAATGGCCCACATGCATCAGACACTCATGCATCAACGCTCGAGTGAGCTTTATCGGATCATTGTTTTTCGGAGTGGCATCTTTACATGACATATTTTTATTCCACTTTTACTTTTATTCCGATTGCTCGTGTCCATGTAAACATAGCTAGTGTTATAAGGACATCCCCATGTGTTTTTATGGAAAGGATTGTTAAAAAATAATACTAATGACACTTTAATAGCCCATAGTCTAAAACGGGGGTGTCAAACATACGGCACACGGGCCAGAACTGGCCCACTGCAGGATGAATTTGTGAAATACTATATCTTTCAGTTCCACACACCTGTGGCTAAATGTGTTTTGCCTGTGTAGATCTACTGTATGTTGTGATGCACATGTGTGCATCACAACATACTTGGGCACAATATTGTTCAAATTACACTTATTTTTCTCAAGAAACTTCAGGTTGTTCATAATGTGCTTTATAAAATGATAGTTCATGATAAAACTATTTGGACTTCGTGTTGTTTATAGGTTATTATGCTATTATTTTACAGGTCTGGTTAAAATTTCTCTGTATGTTGCCCCTGAACTAAAGTCTCATCTTACTTTCAACCTAGAGAAAGCACTGAAATTTTCTCCAAATCTATCCTTTATCTTTTGAGTTATTCTGTTCACAAAGCCCAAGACATAACCCCTTTGACAGAAGAAACTAAACCTGCCGCTGTTTGAATTAACAGTTGAACAAGGTCTGACCTTCAGATATAGGAGGATAATATGAATACGTTGAGTCCAAATGAACAGGTTTTCAAAGGCAAACATTTCAGACAAGGTCAGAGCAAAAGAAGGAGCTTTAACGCTAAACATAATTTTCATTCGTAACTTCAAAATTGATTGTGTGCAAAATTACAGTTGATTACATTTCAAATATTTATTTTTCAAAGTATTTACATTTATGAACATCACAGGACAATCATGAGCTCTCTCCATTCAAAATCACCCACAGGCCTGAGGGTTGGTACGAAATCAGGACTGTGGAAAGGAGAGGAATGTGTATATACTGTATAGGTTATATATGTTGTGTCTGTAATCACTCATTCCCTCCTCCCTACTGTGACAGTGGCACCGACTCTCTCAAAAACCACACTAAAAGACCAAAGGTTGAGAGAAATCTATCCATGAAATGTCCATTACACAGAACGTTCTGGTTTGTTTTGATGGAGTTAGCCAGACAGCAGATCACCACAGTTCTTCTAGCCCGAACCAGGTGCCTTTTCTACCTAAACCTAACCAATTTCAGCACCAAAAGTGCAACAATAACGTGCAAGTCTGTAGAGGTTTAAATGACATAAAGTAATGTCACTTTGGCTCAGGAATGTGATTTCACGCATTATATCTGGTTTGCAGAAACATACAATAGTAACATTTCATCCTGGAGACTGGTTTTGCTCTGCCTGAAATAAAAAGTCAAATTTCCATTTAATATTTAATTTGTTTCCAGACGCGAACCCGCGTCTTCCGAGCGCTAACCGCTACACCAACCGTGTGGGCCCCGGCAGCAACCAGAATCGCTCTAAAAAAGCCACTCACTGCAACTTTAACTTTCCCTTGATTTTATTTCAACCACACGAGACATAAAACCTTCCCCCAGAAGACAAACGTCTCCTGACTGCAGTCAGAGGAGGAGCTGATCCTCCCGCCTGACTGTGAATTCCTGTCGACAAGCGTTTGTGAACTCTTGCTGTGGGGTTACCTCCTCGCTCCTGCTCCTCCTCGACATCTCTCATTCCGTCTCATCTGCTGTCCCCCCCCCCCCTCCTGCTTTAAAAAGAGGACACAGGTAAAGTGATATCAAAGGGAGGAATAATCAGACCGAGTGGAGGGGGGAGGGGTGGCAGAGAGGACGACCATTGAAGTGCACACTCGCAGTGCGGCGGCGGCTGCGGTGGAGCGAGATCAAACGGCCCGGCGTGCTCGTGAGCGAGGAGGGTGGTGGGTCGCTCGGGGGAGTGCAAATGTCCCGGCCCGCCGCTGCCAACCATCACCACCGCAGCAAGGCAGCAGAGGTGTCAGCGCCATCAAACGCCTTCCGTGAACTCGGTATACACAGTTGTTATCGCCGCGAACCACAGCTGTGTCCATCTTAGTGTTACGTTTAATTAAAATACATATGACAATGAGATTAAAAATGAGTTATAGTGATGGATGTTTATCTTATGTTTGATGTTCATTACATGGGACCTTGTATTAATTAATGAATGCACAATACATTCTAGTAAATTTAGCACAATGCTGATTTTAATCCGTAGTCCCAGACATAATAAACATAGAAAAAAAAAATACAGTGCAATACAATAAATAATTCAGTACTTACTTTTTTAAGTGCTTACCAGGCAAGGCTACATTATTTTTTCAAGTGTCCAGTATAAAACGTACCTATCTTTCATGGGATGTACGCTAATGTTTGCATTTTTGGTTGCTAATTATCCATGCTTCAAGCAGTTTCCTGAATAATATGTACATGGTGCTTTCTCTAATAGCCAGAGGCAACACATGCCAGCTTGTGCAACCTTTGGGCCGTTAAAACATTCTGTGGAAAAAGGTGGGTTTTCTGAACTGTACTTCACAAGGCTGATCTGCTGGTAGTTTTTCTGATAAAGTCACCCGTGGGTGATGGTGCCTTTCCATTCCTTGATTTATAAATGAGACAAGTACATTTAAGATTTTCAAAGCTTAAAAGGCCATATTTCTCTAATATTGAGCAGAGGTGAGATGGTTCAAATCTCCCAGTAGAGGTGGGAATAACAGAATTCCTTCACGATACAATATGATACGCGATACTTGGTCTACAGTTCCAATAATATCACGATATAAAATAACGATTCTGTGAAAATCTTATAGTGATACGTCACGATATCTGTCTAACTGAGGAAAACAAAACTGTCTGTGAAAAGTTAAAAGTGCGTTATATTTTTGAGGTACTACAACAAGTAGTAAGCGTCACATTTATATTGTAAGCTCTTCAAAGATGGCAACAATGAATAAATATGAGATAACCATGGAAACGTGTTTTTTTTAGTTTAAAGTTTATTGTGAAAACAATAAATATAAATAAAAATAAATTTAAGGGTTAAAAGTTTTCATTGGTAAATATCAAAGACATCAAAGGCAGACAGACTGTTGGATCTGAGCTCGAAGTGAGTGTCCAGTCTCTTGAAGACGTTCTCCACCTGTCCACGTTGACCAGGTTGTCCCAGAAGACTGTCCCTCCTCTGAAGTGATTCAGAATTTTAAAGGGCTGCTGCAGCTTGTGATGGCAGTGAGTCAGGACATAAGAATAACAGATCTGACCTCCATGTTTGGATGCCAAACCAAGACCGTCTGACACCTCCTCCAGCTCCACCAAGGGAATGAAGGTCCAAGAAACACGCTGACTGCAAAGACCCAGGTCTCACAGCAAGTCCCGGCCAAATAAAAGACATGAAGAGTCCACAGCCTCATGCTGTGATAAAGGACCGAGACAGTCAGCATGGGATCAAGAGACCTGCTGGAACCCTGGAGTGTTGCCCTCCAGCAAGGAGGCCATGTCAAGACAGATTTGACTTTCATCTGTTTTTCATTTTACATGTTGTTGATGGTATGATTAAATGAAAGGGTTGGTCAGGGCACTCACACAGTGATGACCAGCGAGCACCAACTGGATTTTGCTTTTCTTCCAAAAGAAAATATTTGAGGCAATAAACACTGGCGAATATGGAAAGGCAAATCAGAACGGGCGAATTTTATAACTTTTTGTAGAAAAATTGGGGCGAAATGGCTCGCCAGGTGAAACTGAACTTCTGCTGACTCGCGTTAGCTTAGCTGTTAGCTCCACCCAACTGTGGGAGCGTAAGTGGATGGAGGTAATTCGATTATCTTTGAAGGAATGGCCTCATGACTCATGACAGTATAAATCAAGCTTTAGGGTTGTCATGACTACCAACATAATTGCTAAACTCTCAGAAGTTACCCTGACTTGTGTTGACTGCACGAGCTTTCTATTGTTTTTTAAGACACTTTGCTGTAGTAATATAATTGCCTCAGTAATATGCCGAAGCCTTTTATCCCACACATAAAAAGCCAGTCGCATTAATCACCTTGTATTGTTGGAGGTGAGCTATATTAGATATTATGAACAACAAGTGGTGCATGTCGTCGAGAGATGCAAGACTCTGAACGTGTCATCCAAACCAGGTTCCCGACCATTAAACATTATGAAGCCATACCCCTATTAAAAGGCAGGATATTAGTCATTTATGAAACGTAGAAGGAGGAAAAAAAAAAAAAAAAAAGATATGTTCTTTAAAGTTCATTCTTTGTGTCACGTCTCACATCTCTGGTAATTGCTGAGCAGGTTATACATGGAAAAGAGGAGAGGGGACGGAAAATAGCTTCCTCAGAAAACATGGCAGATTTAATTTGTAAGGCGGGATGGAAATTGGCCAGCGAGGAAAACAAACGACAGGTACAAAGACTGAAACGTAAGGAATGAGGAGCCAGTGTGGAGATAGCTAATGGCAAGACACAGCAACAATCATGTTCTTAAATAATGAAGGGGAAAAAAGGCGATTAGGACCATTCCCATTGAAAGTAGTTGGTTTGCTTTGTGTCACCTGTCCATGATTTTGACATTACGTCCAACAAAATGAGTTGGAGGTAAAAGAGTACTACGACAATCCTGTGTAGCGAAAAAGTCTCTCTCCCCAAACCAAACTCCATTGGAAAAAATCAGTGATTTTACATCACAGCACACAGGAGTTGTTGATCCACTTCTGCATTCCATCAGAAAGCTCATATGCATTATTTTGCGAGTTATGTGTTTAAAAACTTTTGTTCAGATTTACCTCAGTGACACAAACTGACCACACGAGGCAGCAGTGGACCAGGAGCTCCTGTTTCCCCGCGAGCTTAAATCACTACATTTTCTCTATGGACTTTGGTGTGGGAGAGTGAGTTGTACATTTCGTTTAGTGGCTAAAATCTGTTTTTTTTCCGGTCCCCACAAGCAAACCCTCATGTTTCAGGCTGATTCTTAGTGTTCACTTTGGCACAATCCCATTTTCCCCCCTTGACCCTACAAGTTAGCCTCCCTCCTCTATTTATGTGACAGCGTAGCATGTCCCAGTTCTTGTTGTGGTAAGAGGAATGGGCTAATTTTAAGGATCACACCACTGGTGTCCCATTTTTTTGGGTCAGATTTTAAACACCACCCCTCATAATTCAGTTTAGGGGTTAAGGAAGCAAAGCTATTTACGTGAAATACATGATAAAGTAAAGAAAGGTAAAAGCAAAGTAGGACTTTAAATGAGATTTCAATAGTAGGACAGCAGCTAATGTGAGGCAGGACACGGTTCCTGTGCTGAGAGAAGTCATGATCTGCTTCGATCTACGGTAGAGTTGAGTTTCTCAGGAGTGGAGGAATCTATTCAGGCAAACAGTGCTACCAAAGATTTATTTATTATTTCCCCCTCCTCGTCTTCCACAGCAAACAGTGGGGAAAGAAACAGACGTGAGACTCTTCTTCTCTGACTCTGTCTTCTTTGTCTATATGGCTCTTGTGGTATCGATCGGCTGCTACAGGGAGATGGAAGAGAAAATGTTGCTGGGAGGAAAAGCTCAGATAAAAGCTCCCTCCAGCCAATCACAGAGTACACCGCTACTTCAGTCACATTTCCAATGAGTCACTGAAGCAAATACTTCCATCAGATGAGTAGCGTGGCGCAGCGCTCTCACTTCCCTCGCAGCTGCAGATGATGATGGCGATAGCTGCGGTACAGGGCCTCTGTGAAATGTAACGTAAGGGATGTGGGTGAAAATGTGCGTGTGTTTACAAGCAGAGGTGGCAGCGCTCGGCACTCCAACTCATCCGTCTCCTTCATCGCCGCATGCGTGGCAGGCTGCCACAGGGCCGTATCGTTGACCGCGCTGCACCTGTCGGGGCGAATTTGATACCTGAGGATAATGGATTGGAGTTCAAAGGGGGAGACTGTGGACAGGAAACTCTTACAGCAGTCGCGTTTCATGAGCAATCTGTGCTCATGTAAACCCACCGTTCCCTTCCGTTCACGCACACATACACAAACATAGAGAAACATACACAAACATGGGTCAAGCCTGGGCTTGACGCGGAGAAACAACCACCTTTTGTTTTCTTTTTATCTGATGTTCAACAAAAACGCGACGTTATCTACATTTCAAAGCTGATTTTTGGCTTAAACTTGTCATTTTACTTCCTGTGATGTTTCCTTTTTTTTTTGATAATTTTAAGTTTGAAACCCCAAAAATCACAAAATAACACATTTGAATGGAGGCAGCAGTGGATCAACAAGTCCTGTGTGCTGGGATGTGAAATCCCAGATTTTCTCTATGGACTTTGGTGTGGGAGAGTGAGCAGGTTACAAAATGACACATACTTCCAACTTTCCAGCTATAAAAAGGCACAATCATGTTAAGATACTTGGTATAGAAATAAGTGGCTAATGATTATTCAGTTTTCCGAGTGGAGGCTAATTTTCCAACGACCAATTCAGCTTATTATTGCTGCAGGTACAAGCTTATTTTCACCTCTTGCTTAGCATACATGCTAATGATAATGCTGAGTCAGCATCCTGCAAAATGTGTGTTTCCGGAGGAAAAAACTAGCATACCCTCTCTGGACTTTGGTGTGGGGAAAGCTAGTGGTTTGAGTGGCAAAGTGGCAAAAATGTCAAACTTTCAAGATGTCGCTAACATAAAGAAACACGTGGCTAATATCTGCTAACAACCATGTTTTCAGTGAATGTCCACACTGTAGATAAACTTCAGGTATGGTAGTGAAAATCATTGTCACCAATTGAGATAATGGCTGCAGTTACAAGACAATTTTCACCTCTTGCTTAGCATACATGCTAATGATAATGCTGAGTCAGCATCCTGCAAAATGTGTGTTTCCGGAGGAAAAAAACTAGCATACCCTCTCTGGACTTTGGTGTGGGGAAAGCTAGTGGTTTGAGTGGCAAAGTGGCAAAAATGTCAAACTTTCAAGATGTCGCTAACATAAAGAAACAAGTGGCTAAAATCTGCTAACAACCATGTTTTCAGTGAATGTCCACTGAAATTGGAATTGTCACCAATTGAGATAATGGCTGCAGTTAAAAGATAATTTTCACCTCTTGCTTAGCATACATGCTAATGATAGTGCTGAGTCAGCATCCTGCAAAATGTGTGTTTCCGGAGGAAAAAACTAGCATACCCTCTCTGGACTTTGGTGTGGGGAAAGCTAGTGGTTTGAGTGGCAAAGTGGCAAAAATGTCAAACTTTCAAGATGTCGCTAACATAAAGAAAAACGTGGCTAAAATCTGCTAGCAACCATGTTTTCAGTGAATGTCCACACTGTAGATAAACTTCAGGTATGGTAGTGAAAAACATTGTCACCAATTGAGATAATGGCTGCAGTTACAAGATAATTTTCACCTCTTGATTAGCATACATGCTAATGATAATGCTGAGTCAGCATGGCTGACAAAAGGTGTGATTTTGGAGGGGAAAGCGAGCCTGTTGCCTCTGGTGTGGGAAAGGGAGTGATTTACAAAGTGACACATATATCAAACAGGCTTTTCTCATGGCGAGATAAAGACGCAAACATTGTTAGCATAACAATAACAAAGACTGTTTTTAAGACTTCTCTCTTAAAAACCACATATTTGATTTGGCAGCGATTTTTTGTTCTTCCTGACACAGCCCTGACGGTAGCCAGTGGTAGAACAAGTCATCTTTCAACTTGAAGGTCGTGGTTTGATTCCCACGACCTCTGCTAGTCTGTCCGGCGGTGAATGCGTGAATGGGTATGAAAGATGTGTGGTAACAAAATGCACTGTAGATATAAATACAGACCATTTACCATTTGACCCTCCTATTGACCCCATCTTGGGATTGACACTAGGATTACACAATTTAGTGTGTCCAATTCAACAAGGCAACCCTCCGGTTATAAGAAAAGTTGGCTAAAATCTGCTGACAGCCATTTTTTTTTTTTTTTTACATTTTTTTACATTAGACTGTCAGCACTTTCGATGTGTCAGTACCTCTATGACTTTAAAAAAAAACAACTGCACTATCCCTTTAACACCAAACGGACTCTCAAACCCACATTTCAATTAATTAATCAACAAAAGTGACACATACATAAACACAACACACTAAAGAGCGCACAAATCACCAGCGACAGTCGCCTGATGCTGTGAGGCTGAAAACCTCTCAGATTTGTGGCTCAGATTTATTGCAACTCATCTGCTCCTCGGCTGGAGCTGGAGAGGAAAAGTTGAGTGGGCCACACCGACTTCGGGGACTATAATTCATCCCTCACTTCGCTCCATTTTATTCATCCAAAGTACATTGGTGAGTATTGAGCTCCCTTTTTTTTGGGGGTGGCCAATAAAACAGAATCACTGTCTGCCAGAACCAAGGTCACACTGAATTCCTCATGCAATGAGATGATGATTTTGGCCTCAGCTGAAGGTCGATTAGCTATTTATTTTTCACCAGTGCCAGGGAGACGGATTGTTAAAATATTAAATGGGGGATGTTTGAGGTTTTTATGTAATTGGGAATCAAAGTTTGCAGTTATATTTTAGGGGCTTTTTCTTGTGCTCTAATCCAGAAGGTGATAACTAAGTGTTGGCACGTTGTTTGAACAGGTTGACTGTTCAAAGGATATTTGCTGACATTTCCGTGTGGGGGACAGTCTCCTGAACTGTACACGCTTCTCTATACACAGAGGTGGGGAAAGTGTTTGACATCGCAAGCTGTTTATTTTCTGTCTCCCCAGACTGAATCCCTGAGGAGCAGCTCGGGAATCTGTGACATTTAAAAGCCATTTAGTTTTGCTATAAATAAAGACTGGGAACTCTTGTGGAAAGACATTATGTAGTTATATATTTTTTTTTATAGTTTTTAATTTGCTGGAGTGCAATAATTGCATTAATGTTGATTAGAGCTGCAACTAAATCAAGTACAGTGCAAAATGATCGTTGTGTTGACGTCAACCCATCGAAATATGAGGAGATTCGGCCTCAACGAAAAGCAAAGCAGGACTTCAAAACCTCCAAACTGTTAGTTTGAAACTTCATTAGGTTTTCATTCACTTTTCATAGTAGTGGCTCATTTTCTGATGACCAGTTCTACTCATGAAAAGCAGCTGTAAACTTATTTTCACCTTTCGCTTAGCATGCATGCTCATGGAAATGCTGATTGAACATGGCTAATCCAGAAAGATGTGTGACTTTGGAGGGGAAAGCTATAATATGCTGCATCTGACCATTGCTCAATAACATGTTTGAGATAGATCAGCTTTAAATCCTTTCCAAAATGCTAAATATGTAATATATAAACAAAATATATTTTGTTTTTGGTTTTTGAAGTAGAGGCCAACTTTCTTGCTAAAGCTACAAATTATGATTTCTACAATATAGAGAATGATGGAAGTGGGCAATAAAAATGAAATCAAATGTTAAATGTGGCAGAATCTTGCAGAATTTGCCATAATTTGACGGAACATTTTATCACGACAATGATTCAAGGATCCAAAGATGCAAAACTTTATTGTCCTTTGCAAAAAAAAAAAAAGTTATCTCTGCATTTGAAATTTCCCTTTCTCCATGCCACTACCTGATCACTTGTGTTAAATAACAAAAGAAAATATTACAGATAATAATAATACATTTACAGGATGTGTAAATGTATTGTATATATACATACTTACTGTCTATAGTAGCCATCTAAAACTTTACAAAATTCAAAACTAATTCCTAAATTAATTGGATGGATTAATGGATTTAATGATAAGGTTTTGGAAAAAACCTAAGTTCACAAATGGTAAATATGGTAGTCCCAAAAAAAAAATAAAAATTTTTTTTGAACAATATTCCAGGGGGATGTTTTGAGTGCGGGACCAGCCCAGCTTCATTTCACAACAATATCTAGGCAGTCATGTCATACAAATATACCGACTGAAACTTTATGAAGTTCATGACTAACTCCTAAATTTCAGTGTGAAGCAATATAAGCGTACAATGTCAAAATAAATAAATCAGAATATGGAAAAAATAAAAACAATTTCACACAGCTCCACGTACATGCTAACGATAATATTGTGTCAGCATTATCGTTAAGTTTGTGTTGGAGACTTACACTTTTAAACGACTAGGTCAATGACTAATGATTTTACAGAAAGAAATTGGATCATGCAAAACTGAGACTGCTTAAGTTAGCTTTAAATTGCTAATATGCTAAACAACAAGCTGTAAATCATGGATTTAATGGATGGATTGAATCATGGATTAGCCTGGATTAGGACACATAAGTCTTACAACGGACAAGATATGGTTCTAAAAGACCTTCCTTTATTAGGTACTGGTTTATTTTATCTTATTATATTATCTAGTTATTTGGCAGCTTTTAACACTGTAGCTTGTAAACAATTTTCTTATTATTGTTCCTGTTAGCTTTGACTTTGCGCCATAACTGCTTCTAAAGATTTTTTTCACAGGAAATCCCCGGTTGTTTAGAGAAAATAATTGGCCTTGGAGTATGTTAGGAGGTTTACTAGGCAGACTGCTGACGGTGAGAGAGAGAGAGAGAGAGCACATCTCTCTGGTCAGCTTCATTTAAAAATTGATCTTTGAACGTGGCCTTGAACGTCTGAAATTTTCTCCTCAAAACCTAATCAGACTAGTGGGGAGAATCCACTCTAATTAATTCCAGAGATGCCTCATGACTTTAAGCAATGCTCATTTTAAAGTGATACATTGCCCGAAAGTCTGTCCGGCTGGAAAGAAAGGTGAAAACATGATTACTTTTTTTCAGCCCGTGAGGAGATGGTGTAATTCACTGTCTGAATTTTGATTTGATGGACTTGCAGACGGGGAGAAGCGACATGAAATTAATACCTGCAGCTCCAGGTGCGTGATCAAACTTGGGCATTGACAAAGTTGGTCCGACTAACGCACAAACAGTGGACTCAACGGATTCAATGGATTCAACCTGTCAAATGATACATCGCAAATCATCCTTATAATGCCCCCTGGTGGAGAGGTCATGACATTATTCCAGAGCCGCAGTATCCTCACATCAACTTCCTGAGTTACTTCCCTTCATCTTACTCCACGGAGTCACTCAAAGTTTACAAGGAGGGAAACATATGAACTCAATCTGAGACAAACATTCAACTCCGGAGTCTACCGGCTAAAGATAGCGTTGTTAGCGGCAGGTAGTGTAATGTAAATAACTGCTGGGTTAACGTTGCTGTGCAGACTAGCTTTTGGTAAATCTAGTCTAAGTCCATGATTTACTGTGAGCACATTTTATGGCAGTGATCTACCTCCGCTGTCTTGTCTCTCTGGATCTGTTGAGATCCGGTAAAGTTATGGCGGCAATCTAACCTCCGCCCTCTCTCTGGATCTGTGGAGATCAGTAAAATGTAGCAGGATTGTTGAAGTTTGTCAAAATTTATTCTGTATTTTGACATTTAATTTCCGGAGTTAAAATATGTTACAATACAAGGCTTATTGTATTTGTGTCACTTTTTTAGCACCCCCTTGTGGCGAATGGTGATATTATTATGTATTTCATCCCTTTGCTTTCTGACAAACGGAGCTTATTTTAGCAACTTAGCATTTTATGAATCACAATTCGTCATAGAACTTTTGTGACTCTGACGTTTGTGATTTCTACCTTTGCATTTCCGTTATTAGATCCAGTGAAGTTGCTACTTTAACTGCGGTAAAATTTCATCAGTGCTTACCAGAGAAGAAAGAGCTCCTGCAAGAAGCTTCTTCGTGATTTGTTTAGTCTGCTGGATCAGTATCGGGGGGGGGGGGGGGGGTACTGGGTACATCTCAAGGTGAAAAGCATTGTTTCCTGCCAGAGGGGGGCGTTACCTTAGTTGCACGATATTAGCTATACCGGAGCCCTATATGCTGAGTAAAAATGGGGGAAATTTTGCCAGAATGCCATGGGAATTAACTTATCACACGCTGTAGGTGCTCTTCAGGGTTGCGGAGGTGTGTTAGCAGCGTTTGTGCTGCTGACAGTTTAAATTACAGTGATATTTTTAGCTGCTTTAGTTCATTTGTCAGCCACGAGCCTCCTCCAGAACTTATAGTGCTAAACAGATGCTTGTGGAAAAGTGCTGCTTGTGACTCTTTTTTTTTTTTTTGTTAAGAGTGTAAATCTGTTTCAAGTGCAGCATCGCAACTGTAAGTATTTATAGACCTTGCTGAAGTTAAGGACAGTAGCTTTCAAGGTTGGAAAACCTCATACTGTAGGTTATATTTGAGAGTTCATGTATAGTTTTTTTACCCCATTTTTTTGTTTGTTTTTGTTTCTGTTCTTCTCATGGACTTTTGGTTTTCAGTCAGTCCTTATTTTCAGTCTGCACCTTGTTTCACACCTTTTTCAATCACCTTTTTCTCTTTGAGCTCCCCAGTTTCTTTGTTTACGCTGTGCAGTTTCCTATTCCTGTTTCTGCATTCCTGTTCCTTGAGTTTCAACTCCTCGTCTTCCCCGGGTAATATTTTTGATATACTGTGTTTTATACACTCATTAGCTTTTTTGGGCTTTTATGCCCCATGTGTTTACGTTTTTTTAGCATAGTGTTCATGAACTCAACCCTAAAATTGGACACTAATTTATTGATTGCTATAGTGGTAGTTGCCATATCCATTTCCTTGAAAACACACTCAGAATCCCCTCATAACAATGTCAAAATCTACAACAAATCTGGCAACCTTTGGTCTCCAAGTGGTCTTAACTGGTAGCAGACTGCAGTCTGGCGAACTTCCACACCTCTTCGTCAAATACTTGTGGACTAAGTAACTATCGGAGATAAGTCGTCTTTGAGAATGCAGTGTATAGAAACGTTGGTAGATGACGCACAAAACTTAAAGGTCCAGTGTTCAGAATTAGTGACATCTGATGGTGAGACTGCACAGTGCAACGACCAAAGGACTCCTCCACTCACCCAAGAGTGTGATGGAACCACGATAAGTACGCTCTGATTAATGTTGTCCATTCAGGCTACTGTAGAAAGAAATGTACATGCACACCTCCGTGAAGAAGAGTCCTTGACTAATACAAGGCAAAGAAACCCATGTTATTTTCTGATTTAAAGTGTTAAATAATTACAGAATCAAACTTAAGGGTAATCTATTACATTTCTGCAAATAAATCCTCCTTAAATATTACACATTTTGGGAAGTTTCTTTGGTACAGATCAGAAACAGTTTGCAATATTTCAAAGTTGAAGAGATGTTGTGTTATTTCCCCTTTACTCAACACTATCTGAGCCACATGAATTCAAAAACATGTTGCTCATGTGTATTGAACAGAAACAGCCAACAAGAATAAATAAATAAATGAAAAAGTGAATACATGAATGTGGAGAAATTGATGGTGTGCTTCCAGTTTTGACATCTATGCAAACCTGGTCCTTTTCCTGCAAAGCAACATAAACATTGGGTTTTTTTTTGGTAGTTTCAGAAAATGGATGACACAACAGCTCAGCCTGTCCTTGTGCATGAAAAGAGCTTTTCACAAATGCAAAACATCTTTTCTGAGAGGACGTGTATTGAAATTTTGTTTTCATTAATCAAATAAAATCTCAGAAGCGAGATCCCAACTGATTGCAGCCAGAGTCAATACTTTTACGAGGAAAAGAAGAAAATACATTGGTTGTTTGGCTAAAAATGAAAGAAGTTTCTTCTGAGAGGATCACTCGTATTGAATTTAGTTGTACGACACATTAACTGAGCAAACTGACCCAAAAGTACGCAGTGTTTTTCTCTGTTGAAGTGGCAGCAAGAGCCCAGAGGTCAGTCCATCCGTCAACAGTGTTGACAGATGAGTTATAGCTCCAACAAAGCATCTGCTCTTCTACAACAAGGGACTACAAATGTTTCATGGACAGAAGACATAAGTCTCTTTTTGACACCCGGTGTCCATTTCATTTCCCAACATCTGTGTGTGTGTGTTTTTCCCCTGAAACCACGAGGATGGTTTTCCCATGTTCGACAGCTCTGACGCCACTCCCTGGTTTCAGGTAACGCTGTGAAAAACCTGCCCGCATATTTATCAAATTAGCCCCAAACGAAAGTGTCTCAAAGGAACAAAAGTTAATAATAATGTGACACCGGCATTGACTGAGGCTTCGCGTAGCGGGTGTAACACACTCCCAGCGCCGCTGTCGCCTGCCAGGCCGCGCTGACTGACGCGACACCAACAACACAACAATGCCAGCAGGGTCCTCGTTGTTCTGTTTGCTCTCAAAGGCTCAAAGGCGCCTTCTGGAAGCCCATGAAGGAGCACCAGGCTTCAGAGCCTGCAGTCATTCAATTAAGAGTTTACTGGCCTATTGATTTCACCACCAGCAAAATGTCTGACATCTCTGACACAATAAGGAGTCTTTTACTACCCTTTTACCTAAAGGGCTGATGGTGACTTGACTTTGTCAGTGTGTAGAGGCTTGAAAAGACCAATACACTGTATATTCAGTGTGAACACAGACAAAATAGCATTTAAATCCAGTTTTCTCCATCATTTTTTCCCCTTAATGGGGTCCCTTTATTCACTAATGCATGGTTGTTTTTAGTAAAGTGTAGAATTAGTTACTTTGATCAGTGTTTCCCCAAACTCACATTTTAAAAATGGCAATCCAATTTTACCATATTTAAAGTTTTAATCAAGAGCTAATTTGCCTAGTAATCAAGTTTCAGACTATTTTTAAGGCATGTTTTTGTAGCACATATTATTTTTGAATATGCAAACCAGGCATTTCCAGGGACTCAAACAAAAACACAAGTTAAAAATCACTCTGAAAAATTAACAAAACCTTTTAATGATGGTGCCTTCTAAAATATCTTACTTGTGTTGTGTTAATATCTTGGGATACAGCCATACATGAATGACACCCACATGACAACTGCTCTATGTGCCTTGAATTGTCCCTGGTGACAAATAAAGGTATTTATTGGTCATTTATTGGTATCAATTGGTAATTGGTCATTTCAAAAAAAAAAAATGGAAACAAAAAGAAGTTGGGTTGATATTAGTTAGTAGCCAATAACAAAAAAGCAATAGATATGTTAACATGAACCAGGCTGAACCGGAACAGTGAATTTGTTGGATATAAAACCAAAAACAATGAGCAAAAAAAAAACAGACTTAAATGCTCCTTAGTTGAAACACAACAGTCAATAAATGTTACTACCACAACGGAAATTAACGTCCACGGCATTCTATTGAAAATAAACCTATATGACAATGATAAAGTTTGACAAAGCCACTAAAAATCACTTGTCGAGAGTGACCTCCTGTGGCATAAAGACCGATAAAGTTTCCCGTGTGCTTCGTTTGCCGTGTGTGTTTTTTAATAATACACCTCGACACAAGACGGGCAGAGAGAAGAGAGTTTGGGCAGCAGAAGTACGAACATGTCGATGCTTCATGAATAGGCTCACAGCGCCGCACAATGAAATCTTTATCTGTGGGGGGGGGGGGGGGAACTTGGCAGAGCCGGGGGGGGGGGGGGGGGGGACTTGGCAGAGCCGCGGTGTTTCGCAGCGAGGGTGAAAAATAGAAATCCCACTGTCCGCTGTTGGCTCGCCCTCACATCAGCTGCCCTGGTTACTGAGTTGGCTGCCAGCGAGCGTCCACCAAATCCCCCCCACCCACCCCCAAACCTCCACCTCCACCTCCACTCATCCATCCAACCCCCTCCTCTACTCTCTCACTCTCTCCAGCCAAACGCTCGCGTCTGTTTCCTCCTCCGTCGCTTTACGTCCTTCAGGTTCTCCTGTCATCCCACAAGCAACTGTGTCTTTTCTCTCTGCTCCAACTTCACCTCGCTGTCACTCCACATGTGACTCAGTTCAGTAAAGCACCTTCCTCCTCTTCCTGCTACTCACTTCAGTCAATAACCTATATACAGAACATTATTGCACAATAAACTGGCAGAACATACACCTCCTGCCCAATACGCAACTTACCTTTTCAAATGATTTGTCTCTTCATAATGTACTATGTGATAAGTTTTCATCTCACTGTCTCAGTAAGTCACTCCATATTTGTGTCTTTTTCAAAATAAAGGACTTTCAATAAAATGGTGTCCCTCAAGGCTCCACTTTAGGATCACTTCTTTTTTGTCCCCCCATACTCATAAATTATATGTAAAATTACTGTATATGCTGATGACACTCTTATATATATATATATGTATATGAATGATTACATCAAAAATTATCCATTCAGTAACTTGCCAACCTGTCAAAACCCAGTGAAAATCCAATCGGAATCAAACATGTCAGTGCATTCTATTGCACATATGGGGGTTTCATATTATAACCACATAAAATAATTAAACTAATCCTACCTTTTAGAAGCAGATCCCTCAACGAGACGTCCCCAGCCGCGTTCTCACTTCTTTAATTCTCTTTCCTATTTCATATCACAGAGTTCTTGCGGAGAATTCCACCTGACCGACTGCCGGAGGGGGAGAAAAAAGAAGGGGGAAAAACCCAGAGACCAGAGAGCAAGTGAGAGCCGGCACCTCCTCATCCACTCAGCTCCTTCCTCCTTCTCGCGCTCAGTGTGAGTGAAGTGCGAGACAAAGTAATCTTCAGGTGAAGAGATAGACTTGCCTCCCTCCCTTTTGCCCTCTCTCGCTCTCTCCCCTGTCCTGTGTCGGCTGTGCTCGCTCTACCTGCTCGGTCAGAACAGAGAGTGTAGTGGCTGACTTCACAGAGCTGCTGCCTCCCTCTCTCCCTCTCTCCCTCTTGTGTCTCAGTTCTGTGTTGTTCCCTTCATCCCTCCCTCCCTCCCCTCCCTCCCCTCTCCTCCTGCACGCCTCATGAATGCTTAGACACGGCAATTGTGGCTGAAAAGGCACTGAATTAACCCACACGGACTCAAAAATACTCTGTTTTTCTTTCTCGTCTCCCCCGTGGCGACCCCTCTCACTGTGTACGTGACCCTTCTGAATAGTACAATCAGTTCTTTTTTTTAGTGATATTAGTGATAGTCTATTAACTTCCACGCTCCCTGCTCTTCATTGGATTTCATCAACAGACTGTTGGAAGCGGGAATAAAAGATGATGGTCCAACATCCATGATGAATGTGCAATCAGGAGGGTCTGCTGCTGCTGCTGCTGCTGCTGCTGCTGCTGCAGACACGTCGTAAGAAAATAAGCTCATGCTCAACGATCGTGAGCCAAACAAGAAAATATGTCAGCTTTTGACGGATTAGTAAATATTTACCACCCGCGGTAATAAATGATTGATTGTCCTTAACTAGAGTTAATTGACGTTATTGAGTCATTGGGAAAAAATTGATGTGCGACTTTGAGCTTTCCGATGGATTCATCAATCAACCGATCACACGATCCAAGTCGAAGCCTTTGTGATGGCGAGTAAGTGCAGTTTAAAGTCTTAATTACCTGTCAAGTCTCTAACGGTGTGATTGCGACTAATTCTAAAGAAGACTTTTATAGAAACACAATTAGAGTTGAAACATACGACGGGATCTGGCTGTCAGTGGTACGGCAAGTCCAGTCGCATCTTCACCTTTTACTCAATGGAGCGCCCCCTCCAGTTTGGGAGTACATATTACATACCGCTTTATCCTCACCGCTGTAAAAAATTCACCGCCCTTGAATTTGTTTTCACCGGAGCCGGCGAAACACAAGCTGTGGAGCCACGTCCATGCCGGTCAGCGTCTATTTTGTATGCTTCTGTGTTTTGGTTGACATCAAATTCAAGACTTTTAAAAGGCTTTCCAGGACCAGTTTTTTCAAATTCAAGGACTGAATGTGCTGACACAGCTTCAGATGGAAGGGCAGCTTGTAAGAGCCGATGGCATTCATTTTAATTGATTTGCATGGACAAGTGATTGTCCTTGGGATCTTGGTCAAGTCCGTCTTTGTCATTTGGAATTGTCTTGGATTATCGAGGAATTTTCATTTCCCAGGCATCACGTCATTTGCTCTCTCTTGTTTAACGTTACTCACTCATTGTTCTGCATGGAATTGGAGAGAGACAGTGGACAATGTCCACAACATCGCTAGTAATTATGACTGGACGTTTGTTCTGCATAGGCCTAGTCTCTGTATATCAAGCATTGCAGGGCAAGAAACAGTAGGTGGCGTTGTAACAAACAAGGGAGGCATTTACAACAAATATCAACTGAACTTATTCCTGGCAAAAGATTCAAGCACTTTTAATAACCCATGTATATTTAGGGTGATTATCAAAAACTTTCAAGGATTTCAAGTACCTTTGGGAACACTGTTTTAAATTCTCGCCCCTCGCTCTGTCAGACCATCGTTTCCTCTTCTTCACTTCCTCCGACAACAGTTTTCTCTGTTTCTTTTTCGCCAACCCTGCCATGATGAAGGTCTAAAATAATGCTAACGCTGCCTTGTGCTTTTAGCTAGTTTGTGGCTAAGAGTTGTGTGTACAGACAGTAGGGGGCAGCCCTCAGTCTCCCCACAACTAAGACTTTTAACCATCACATCTGAAGCTGTTACATTAGGGTAAAAGTATCATTAATTTAAAAGAAGCAGCTATGTGCATTTCCATTTGTTTGGAGCTTTTTGTCCATATATTCAAATAGAGATTAAGTTAATTAAATTGATGTTGCTCATCTTTATTGTCTAATAGTAAGTTTTAGTAAGAGTCTTATTTTAAGAAGAAAAAAGCCATTTACTTGTGCAAACAAGCTCTTTAAGTGAAAACATCATAGAATCGTGCCTTTGCCCCATAGTTTTGTATGGTAATATTCACTTATTCACACCCCCCACAATTATGAACATAGACCATAGGTTTAATTCCTCTCTTAGTTTTACATATCTTACTAATATTTTTCCTGATTTGACTGTATGATTTGATTACTATACAGTCTTTGTCTGACAAAAAATACTAAAATTTGTGGTTCATTGTAAACCACTCACTCCCCCACACCAAAGTCCATAGAGAAAATCAGCAATTTTAACATCACAGCACACAGAAGTTGTTGATCCACTGCTGCCTCCATCAGTAAGTTCAAATTTCTTATTATTTGTCTTCAGTGTTTGAAAACCTCTGCTTAGATTTACTTAAGTGACACAAACTGACCACACGATGCAGCAGTAGACCAGCAGCTCCTGTGACCCCCATGGGCTAAAATCGCTAATTTTCACTATGGGCTTTGGTGTGGGACAGCACGCTTTCAGATTTCTGTCAAAAAATGGTGGTCTAACAGTGAAATAAAACTGGATCTCTCCTTGTAAACTGACCTAACTGCAGCTAACAAAATCTGATGTTTACCGGATGAATCTGAGGGATTCTTTAACTTCCATCGCACATCTCACTTCTTCACAGATTGATCTGTGTGATATCGACTCTGCAGAGGTCACGCTGTTTTGACGTCACACAACTGCACATCCGACACATCAGCCTGTCTGAGCCCGAGTCGAGTGTGTGAGTGTGTGAAATCAATCATCTCTCATGTAGGTTGTCAGTCTGAGTCTGAATCAAGTCCCGTTTCCTGCTGCTGCTTCCTTTATTGCCTCTTTTTTTTTTTTTTTTTTTTTTAAAAAAACCAAACCAAAAAATCATATAAACATCTTTTATTTTTAATGAGACTGGGTAATTACCATCAAACATACACGCGAATGATCTTCCCTTGTTATTATGTTAACAAGGAGGCCATCAGCATCACAGCAAATTACTGCACAGTTCAAGGACATAAGCAGAGAGACTGTAATGGTTAATCATTAATAAATAAATAAATAAATAACATGTGTTTCTATGATACATCTTTATGATTTGCACATAAAGTGTTTTAGATTCTGACGAAAGAAAAAGTTCAGTGTCTCGATCTGGAGAGAGACACTGAACACACACTAGTTTCCATGACTACAGAGGACATTACATTGACTTCCATTCATTTCCTGCAGACTTACTCTATCCTTAAACATAATTACTAGTGCCCTAACCCTAACCCTAACCTTAACCTAACCCTAACCTCAGCCTAACTTTGTAAATTGAGTCATTTACATTATGGGGACTTGATTTTTGGAAGACAAGTCCCCATAATGTGAGTGTGGAGACAGATTTAGGTCCCCACAACATAAGGAATACCAGCTACACACAACCATCACAACTAGATGCCTAACCTAAACCCAATTCTAACCTGAACCCTAAAACCAGGTCTTAACCCTGAAAAAAGCCCTTTAAAGGCATAAGGACAAGACAAAATGTCCTCACTTTGTCAAAATGTCCTCACTCTGTAGGGTTTATACGATTTTTGGTCCTCATTCTGCAACAAATACAAGAACACACACACACACAGATTGAGCGAGACCACGTGTGATTGATTTCTTCGTTTTATCCCCAGGAGATGAGAGCGTTTGCATGTCTCGCGCCGCAAGCCAATAAATCACATTGATCAGTCGGGATAATAAGGCCACGCCTCCACAGCGAGATGAGAAAACAATCAGGGCCGAGATGAAGCAGAAGCAAGACAGACAGAGAGACAGACTGATAGACAGACAGGCAGACAGAAGGAAAAATATAAACATGTTTAAGGAAGCAGGAACAGAAACGTCAGAAAATGTAAAATATGGGGCTACGTCTGTTTAGATCACAGGTGTCAAACTGGCGGCCTGCGGGCCACATGCGGCCCACCACTTAATAAAACGTGACCCCCGACCTTCTCTTCCTTTAAACACAACATGTTGACAGAATACTAAATATGTTTGCTCGCAATTTTTTTTAATAATAACATGAACAAGACATAAGACGGTTGCAATTATTGCATGTTATTATTTACTTCATTTTAGATTTATTTCTCTGTTTTTGATATTAACAGATTCATTTTTCATCATAAGCATGTTTTTACTGTGAAGTACACATCATTCCATAGTAAAACAGGCACTTTTACTTTGAACATTCTCAGAAATATCATTATAAATGTCTTTAATGTGATATTATGATGGAATATTGTTATAATTTTAAGCTCATATTACCACAACCCTGATATTTTTTAATAATTAAAGCAGTTTCTATTTCATCTTACTTCAAGTTCTAGGATGTCTGTGTATATTCAGGTCATCCAGGTCATGGTAAAGCTCCAAAAAGAAGTCCAGTTGCTTACAACTTAACTCCTTTGACTTCAAGTTCTCAGATTTTTCATCTTATTTAGACATGAAAAATTGAAGAATTTGAGGTAAGAGATAATCAACGAATTAATCAGTTATGAAAACAACTGATAGTTGCAGCCGTGCTATAAAAAACAATCCACAACATACCATTACTTCATATATATGACACAGTATATACTGGGTATGTTTCCACCTTTCACTAACCTTGTTGCTGACACTTTTTATTCACCTTCACCTTCTTATTTTAGACTGTGGATTCTTGACGTAGCAGCTTTCTTCTTTATTAGATACAGAGAGAGATAACATGGGAAAAATAAGATGATTATTCCACACATATTTTTATTATTTTGGTCATATATAACACTGTTTTATTTGCAGCGTATTTACAGGTGTGCTGAGAAGAATGGCTGTGTGCACAAGTGTGTGTGTGTAGCTGGTATTCCTTATGTTGTGGGGACCTAAATCTGTTTACGCAGTCACATTATGGGGACTTGTCTTCCTTATGGGGACCTAAATGTGCCTCCACACTCACATTATGGGGACTTGTCTTCCTTATGGGGACCTAAATGTGTCTCCACACTCACATTATGGGGACTTGTCCTCCTTATGGGGACAAAAATCAAGTCCCCATAACGTAAATGACTCCATTTTAACGTGAAGACATGTTTTAAAGTTAGGCTGAGGTTAGGGTTAGGTTAAGGTTAGGGTTAGGACACTAGTAATTATGGTTAAGGTTAGAGTAAGTCTCCAGGAAATGAATGGAAGTCAATGTAATGTCCTCTGAAGTCATGGAAACCAGTGTGTGTGTGTGTATGTGTTGTGGTTGATGGCCAAAGTCAGTAGTGAGAAGTGACAGGTGGGTGAAGTCGATAAAGAAGTTTCCATATTTTCCTCCCTCTCTGGACCGGGTATGTACCTGTCGTGGTTGTGGTGGTTGTGAGTGACAGCGACAGCCTCCTAATTGTCAGCTCTAGCGCCTCCTGGTGACGTCAGTTTGACGGCGGCCTCTGGACCAGAGTCTTGCAGACTGTCACTCGGCCGGTGATGGACATGTGCAGAGTCCACTGGTCACCTGCTGTCTGTCGGATTTATGTTTCAGCTCCTTGTTACTGTATGAAGCATCTGTGGACTGGACCTGTCAAACCAGACTGGGGGGGGGGGGTCTCTGCTGCAGGCATGACACACAACTATACACAACTACACACACCTACACACACAAAGGTTTTATATGTATACAGCATTTTAAACATTAATAAAGTGGCCACCGACTGTTTTCTGCATCATGACCACCTGCCTGATACGGAGTCAGTCAAACACTTTGGTTCAGTTCAGTGTGTTACACGATTATTTGTGTTTCAATTGTGAAAAGCTGTGATATGTAGCAAAATGACCAATCCATACGATCATTATTCTTGGCTTTCTTCTGTTTGGGTACAGCACTGAAAGCACACATGGGCAAAATATGGCCCCGGGGCCAGATCTGACCCGAGCAACCGTCTTTATCCAGCCCGGAAAAACAGTCTTATCTGGCCCGGGTTAAACGTTTTGTTAAGTTTGAAGAAACTTTTTTATCCAACCAAAAATTGTTTTGTCCAGCCCCCCAAAAAACTGTTTTATTAAGCCAAAAAAAAAAAAGGCTTTGCCTAACCCAAATTTTTTATTATCCCTGAAAACAGTTTTATCCTGCCCAAATTTTTTATTATGCCTGAAAAATCTTGCATTTTTCACCAACAGTGAACATCTAAATATTATTCCACCAGAATCCATTGCTGAGACAATGCTCTGAATCTGTTGAGCGCTTATATTAACACAGACCAAACCAAATTTCAGTTTTGTACCTTAAAAATAAAAACATTTAAATATGCTTTTATTTTTAAACAGTTAAAGAAAACTGTCTGTTTCCTGTTGTTTAGTGATAGCTGTGTTTCTGGTCAAAACACTGCCAAAGTTGGCACTGCACACACTGGCACACTTCTTCTTCTTCTTCTTATGATAATAATAATATCAGACAGTGTTCAAACTTCTTTATCACAGTTCCTCTCTTCCTCTCCTCAAGTTTAAAGAAAGTTCCTTCCTCTAATCTGCAGTTCTTCTTGGTGGTTCTTCAGCACAGAAGTTCAAAGTTTCCCATCACATACTGAAGTCCTTCTTCTTCTTCTTCTTCTTCTTCTTCTTTATGAAGAAACGCCACAACTGCTCCAACGGCAACACACCCGGATGTGATGCTGACCCAGTCAAAGTGATTAGTTTCCTTGCATGTGCAGATTGACAAGAGCAAAAGTACAAAGGTGTAAGAAGAACGATTCCACTTCATAAAAGAAACATCGTATTCTCTTACCAAAATGAAAGGGACATTTCAGATTAGAATCCTGAGGTCAAGGCCAAAGAAGTTGACAGAAACAATTGAGTTACCAGTGTCTCAAACATGTGGAAAATCCAGTTTGGGAGCCTCGCACTTTTCTGTAATGGATCAGTTTGATGCTGCAAACACAACTGACACATAAAGTTTGCCAAAGCGGCAAACACTTCGCCTCCGCGTGGGCCCGAACTTGGGCTGTAAATTGTTGATAGCGCCCGACTGTGAAGCCGCAGCGGCACAAATTATTCAAATGACAAACCAAATCTTGGTGAACAGGTGTCCGGAATCTGTCAACAGCACATGCAAGATTGATGCGCTCCTCCGGCATCATTGAACCGACGGAGGAGAGAAGAGAGGGGATGGACTTGACCAACATCTTCCCTCGACACTTAGTTACCGTTTCGCTCGGCTCCAATTTCTGCAGCAGATTGTCTGGTCTTGACTTGATGAATAATTTGGATGGAGAGCTGCTCACTTGTACCCAGAGAAAACAGAGGCGGGGGGAGAGGAAGGGAAGGGAGTAGCTCTCAGAGGAGTTCTGCAGGGTCCCGGTGGTGACGGTTTGGGCCACACTCTGGAGAATGAGAGATACATAAGCTGAAGTTTCCTAGGTTTGATTGTGACCCGATTCTACAGCTTTTGTCTGGCAAAACCCCCGAAATACAACAAGAAGCAGACAACGTGGATTGCCTTCATATCTCCGACAGATAGCAGATATACATGTGTGTATGTGGATGCACTTCAGTGTGTTTTGTATTTATTTATATGACGTGAGAGTGTGGACTCGCGGCAGACGCTCACCGCAGGGACCGTGTCTCTCTCCTCCACAGTGATGAGACGCGTGAAATGCAAGGCGTCACGCAGAGCGAACCGCACACGCTGTGCACACGGGGATGCAAATCAAATCCAATATCTAACGTTTTCATTGGAGTAAATGTTGCATGTTGGATCAGATGTTGAGACACTGGCAGCCAAAAGCAGCAGATGGAGGGAAAAGTCTCGAGTAAAAATGTTCCTGTTCAACTTGTCAGTTTAATTTACAGAATTTTATTTACACAAAAACAGGACTGCATGTCCTCTCCTTTGCTGGTATCTGGGTGTTACAGCAGAACTACGCAGGATTTTTATCTCGTTTAACAGCTTCAGAGTCATGGCGATGGTTAAATTTCTTGTTGTGGGGAGACTGGGGGAAACCAGCCTTGCAAGGTCGTGGCCGCCGTCCCAGACTCCTCAGAATGACCCTGGGGTTTCCACTGAATGTGTATGGAAGTGATTCCTACCCACTTTAGTCAATGTGTCGCTTCCACTGACTCCGTTTGCGTGGTTACTCCGTCAGTCTGCCACTTATGCAGCGAGTAGACCAAAGTTCTAGTGTTGCTAGAATATATTTGTGCCGAATTTCGCAACATTAAAGCTTCTTATTCTTTCAGAATAAAAGCCCCCGCGTTGACACCCTCCACGGTATTTCACTTAACGACATCAACAACACTCTTGCAAATCCAGTGTTTTCTTCTCGTTCTCCAGTCGGTCGGTGAAACTTCTGTTTCTTTAGTTTACATTACAGCTGTAGTTTTTGGATTAGTTTCAAAAATCCCCATCTCGCGGCTCCGTGCACTGTCCTGTCGACGTATCCAATGTGTGTTTGAGCCATAACGATAGATGTTTGTGCAGTGCCGTATCTAAACATTTTTTTGCTAGGGTCCCTGACGTGGGGCACTATGTAAAATAGGGGGGTCAAGCAGGATTTAGTGATATATCAATAACCTGACTGTAGTAGCCTAAAGAACACAGGACTGATTTACTTTTTAATTAATTTAATTACTAAAATTACAGTGTTTACATTTTATTTTTCAAAATAAATAACCCAAGTTCTCACAAACTTGGCACCATAAAAAAGTAATATAAAGCCTCAAGCTTTTATTTGTGCAACCAGAAATGTACAACAAAAAGGCACAATACAAAATAACACATTACACATACACTAACAATATAAAGTGCCAACAAAATAACAAATAAGATAAAATAAATAACTCAAAAATTGTCAGCAAAATCAAATACAATAAATTAAAAAAGGCGACCAGACTTAAAAAGTTCTGCTTTAAAGGTCCAGAACCAAACAGACACATTTACCAAATTTACTGCCGTCTTGGCCCATGATCATGCAAACACATTTTTTACTACTAGAAACATTATTCAAATGTTTGCAGAGAGTTATCATTTCAACCATATTAACCTTTCTTAACCCTTTATCATAGACAGGAAGTGATATTTTAGCATTAAGCTGCATTTTGATAGATGGAGAAGTTCCATTGTAGACACAGACAAGTTCTTGCTCATGGTAACCACCTCTATCTTTCACAGGAGATGCAAATTTGACCTAAAAAACATCTCTCCAATCTCATGTCTCATTGTGAAAATGTGACCAGTGACAGGAGACTTTGAGTGATCACAGTGTAGAGAAGGAGATGGTGCCTCCTATTGGCCGTTCCTTTGCGTTTTACAAAATGGAGGACCCAAATGCAGGTTTTAAAATAAACCAAAAGAGTCTGCAACATAAACTGAATGCAAAAAATGCCAAAAAAGAATCCAGAATTTTTTTTTCCAAACTGATAATGAAAGTTTGGAATGGAAACACGTCATTTGACAAAAAAATATACATTTTATTCAAGTATTCAAAAGGTTTAATTTGCTTATTTTAGAGAATTTACTGCCCAATCACACATCATTGACTGTTTAGAAATGTTCCTTTGAACGTAAGAATATAAAACTTTCCATTTCGAAACATCGTCAAACTCCATCCTCCACCAGCACTTGTTCTGTTTTCTCTATTTCATTTTATTTCTCAGTGCATCCGTAAACAGGATGCTACAGTAAAAGAGCCAACAACATTAAATATAATACAGAGCACTGATATATAGTGTGTAAAACTGGATTTGACTGCAGTTACTGAAGTTGTGAGAGAGGATTCTGTAGCTGCTTTGTTGCTTTTTCCACCGTGAAAACTTGTCACTATCTGAGAAATGTTGTATTTATACTTTTTGGGGGGGACTTTAAAGGCAAAGCAGGGAGAGATAAGGTAAAAAATTGCATGTGTCAGGGTTCTGCTGCTCTGATTTCACCTCATAAACAAAGTGTAACTGTCTCTTCAGTATTCCCCTTGTTCACTATTAATGCGCACGGGATTTACTGCTGAATGCACACGCTGAGTGATAGAGTACGTGCATTCGTTTGAAGGCACGTGTGAGCTGTTGCCCACATGTACTTCTTTATGGTTATCACCCAATGAAACGAGTGGGATTCTGCCAATTAAACGGACCCCCCACCCCTCGGTCATACTCCACCTCCCAGTGTTTTCACAAACTGGTGAGAGCAGATGTTGACCTTTGCTTGTTTTGCGCAGAGGGATGGCGAAATTGAATCTTAATAGGCCACACCATCAGGTCACAGATTATATGTGAATATTTCATGACTGGGAATAATCCCCAAAAGTTGATTGAACTGTGCATATTTGGATTCCAGGAGGTTATAATTGGTCATTTCGAGGATACCTCCTCTTGAGCCTCCTTTATTCATGCACGAATGCACATTTTAATTCAAAATGGTCAAGCACAGTATAGTACACAGTATAGCTGAGTAATGGCTAATGTGTAATTACAAATTCTTACAAGTCTATTTAAAACAATCTTGCTTGCAGAAGAAGAATGAGGCCAATTATTGAGAGAAAAATTGAAATGTTAATTATGCTATGTTGAAAGAGCTATATTTCATAACCGACTCCAACTCAAACTGCCACAGTTTTCATCAGCCATAGTTTATTTATTTATCTTAATATTTTTGCACGTCTGGCACTAGTTTTCAGGACAGACTCGGTCCTCATGCACGCCGATGACACCAACCTGTTACGTCAAAGACAGTGATCAGGACAGGAAGACATTTCTTCAGACTTGGGATTGTCTTCTCTTCCAATATTTATGCCGACAAACTTTCATTTATGCCGTCTGTACATGCCATCACCATTTGCACTCCGCATGTGACTGGCCATCTGGCAAACTGGGCTCTTTCCCAGTGGACTGATGTGTTGTCTTGGAGAAACAGCTGTGTGGTATTTTGGCTTGTTTTTTGTTTGTCTGACCAGCCGATAAAACAGCTGAATGTGATTATTTAAAATAATAATAATAATAATAATAATAAATACTTGACATTTGGCTAACCCAGTGAATGTATAGTGCTTATTAGACCACCTCTCATAAAAATGAGAAAACTGAAATATGTTTTTCAAAAACCTGTTTAAAACTAAAAATGTTATTGTTATTTATTTTTGGCAAATGACAAACTGAGTCAGTGAACAAATTCACAAATCAAGCATAACATTCAACCACTAAAATTCAACCACAAATTATTCTGTTCAAGAATGCAAGTAAATAACTATAATTGGATGTCTTAAGCAAGAAATAATAATGTACTTTACTTTTTTGTAAAACAGTAAATTTATAACATTATTATTTTTAGCTTTAAAAATATAATTTTGTAATCATGATTTTCTGCATACTGATGTATTAACCATTAGACAAACATAAAAAATTATATTGATATTTACCACTGCTGTTAATTTAGGGCAGCTTTGCTATAAACTAGAGATGGGAATTGGTATCAGTCCGATATTGGTCAAAATTAAATTAAATATCAAACGGATAAAAATGTGAAACCAGGTACGATTCAAAAATTCTATATATCACATGCTTCACTATGCACAGACTGTAAACATTTAAATAAAAATCAGCAAATTTTTTTTTAGCTGAGTCATGTTTGGAAGAATTTGAGAATTAGGTCTTTGAAATGACTCAGCACAAATGTGTTGTTAACAGCTTTGTAGTTCATAAATGGTCAAAAATAACTGTATTAGGCATTGGTTGGTGGTCTTATAAATTTGACATTAACATGTAGTTTGGTCAACGTCCCATTTTTTTCACTAATACTGCAGCCTACCAACAGGAGGCGGTGGTGATATTTTAGCTTCCTTTTTGTGAGACAACATGGCATCTATGTTTATCTACACCTGGTTAAAAGAAATCCCTGTGGGGTCAAACATTTAAAACTAAACATAAGAAAGAAAAGGAATGGTGATGATACAGTCATGAGGATGAAGAGCAGGAGATGAAGGTGAGAGGAGAACGTGTGGGAAACAGAAGCTAACATTTAGCTGGCTGTGTAGCCATAGATCCTGATGAGGATTAGCACTGCGCTAAGCTAATAAAAAAAGGCAAGCTAACTTGTTTTTGCGATTTTATTTGGATGGCATGAAAGTGAACTGTACTTTTGTTCAACTTCAGTAAACATTCATGTGGACACAGGTGTAGTCTGTTAGCTAGCTAGCTGGTGAAGAATGTTAGCCACAGGGGTTAGCTAACTCTTTGTGCTGACTCATAAGTAGCAAACATTTGCCTTAGGGGTAAGCTAACTCACCATGCTCTCTCACAAAATCTGTGTAGCCATAGATCCTGATGAGGATTAGCACTGGGCTAAGCTAATAAAAAAGGCAAGCTAACTTGTTTTTGCGATTTTATTTGGATGGCATGAAAGTGAACTGTACTTTTGTTCAACTTCAGTAAACATTCATGTGGACACAGGTGTAGTCTGTTAGCTAGCTAGCCGGTGAAGAATGTTAGCCACAGGGGTTAGCTAACTCTTTGTGCTGACTCACAAGTAGCAAACATTTGCCTTAGGGGTAAGCTAACTCACCATGCTCTCTCACAAAATCTGTGTAGCCATAGATCCTGATGAGGATTAGCACTGGGCTAAGCTAATAAAAGGGGCAAGAGGCATTTGTAGTTAGCCAAACCATTGTACTAATTTGTTAGCCAAATTTTGTTGGCTAACATTGGTTAGCTAACTCACTTTGCTCACCCATATTTAGCAAACGTATCTTAGTTGTGTCTGAGTTTTTCCTGCATTTTGTCTTTTAATCTGACTCTAAAATGTTTCATTGAAGAGCATCATTGTTTTCAGGAAAACTGCCTGTGCTTATTAGAGTAAAGGTTAATTTGTGCTTTTTGAGACCGAAAAAAAGAGAGTTTTATCCCAAAAAACACAAATAATCTTGTGTAAAATTGTGTCAGCCATCGTTACTTTCTCTGCCTCACATACAAAAGGCCATCACTTGTTTTAGGGTCTATCACAATTGTTTGTGGAGGTATTTATCAGGTGTTGTACGTTAATCTGCCTTGTTTCCCCGCTTTAGTGTTCTTAGTGAGTGTGATTGATTATGGTGGGCCAAAATGCCAGGCTGATACTTTAGTTTTTCCTTGTTCTAGATCAGTCACTGTGTTACATCTGGTCAGATCCATGGCAGACAGAGTGGACCACATCAGATTTATTCTGTTTTCAATCTGTAGCCAAAAGCTCAAGCTGCTTTTCATATGATTTAAAGAATGAATAATGAAGAATTTTTTATTTCATTCAATTTTCTTGACAGTTTTTAAGGTGAGAAATTTGAGTTGTGTCAGTGGTGGGTTAGGGAAATCAATGGACAGACGTCAACAAAGACCGAGTTCTCTATTTATGATTAGATGTGTTCTTAGCTTCAGCATGAATCCACACTCTAAGCTCAAAAAAATCCACTTAAAGGTCACTATTGACACAAAAACATCACGCACTTCAAATTCACAATCAATATTTCACCATCTGTCATTACAGTCGTCATTGTTTGACCAGCGTACTTGTGTTATTCCAGTGTTTTGCCGTGTTTAACAGCCTCTTCTTTTGCAAGTTGTTGCCTTTGGGTGAGTCTTCTGATTTTCCACACCAGTGCCAGGAATCAGGCCTGACTCTGACTCGCAAACCTCACGGCCTCTGATTAGGTGACCGCAGCCTTTTTGTCGGATTAGGCTGAAGCTGATTCTTGTGCTTCCAGGACGCTCTCAGTGAAACGTCCTCCTGCTGATTTTGTACTTGTCGCCGCTGTAATCATGGCTGATGAAACTTAGGTGTGTGTGTGTGTGTATATGGTATAAAATCGCACTCACAGCTGGACTCAGCTCGGGCTCAGCTGGGAGCTCGTCACGGGGGAGGAAAGTCACGAAATACACCGCCACAACTCCCCCCCCCCCGTGTCCGAGGTGCTCCTTCTGTCATCCCGACTTTGTCCACAGGGACAACATTACCGTGTTGGACGAGGGACAAAACAACCCCCACCTCCCCAAGTGGCACAGCAGCTTTGCTGCAGATTTCCTGACCCATCAGGATTTCAGAGGAGAGTCACTGGTAGAGTTGAGCTCCCTCAGGATTTCCCCAGCTTGGGCTTTTGGCTCGGCTTAAGACACAACCCTGGAGAGCATTTGTGTGTATATATATATATATATATATATATGTACTGGAGAGGGCAATTATGATTGTGTACATCTGCCACCTCCTCCCAGGGGAAGCAGCCAGGAAAGTTAGCCTAGTTTTCACCTCCGTCAGGACACAGCAGGAGTCGGGGGGTGAGTTTATTTTCACCAAATGCGATTGTAGCAAAGATTTACCGTCATAAAGATTTGATTTCACCAAAAGGCTTATGTGAAGGATTCATCCTCGCTTCCTCCTTATTAATTGCAGCATCCGTCATCAATATTTCCAGCAAGTCTCCAATAAGATTTTATGGATTCCAATCAAAGTAAGGATTATTTTCATTATCACGTAGTTGTTTGGTCCATAAAATGTGGAAATGATGACGATGTTGCCAAATGTCTATTTTTGTCCACAAACCAAAACTGATTCAGTTTTAAGCATTTCTTTGTTTAGATGGTGCAAAGAAACCAGAGAATATTCAGATTTAAGAGAAGGAAAAAAATCTGAGAAACTGGCTTTAATTAGTAACAAATAACACAAACCCACTGATTGAATAAAAAATTAATAAATGTTGCAGTACAAACAGTACAATTCATACATATGTGAGGGGGAGGAAGTGGTGGAGTGTTACAGATCAGTTAGATGACCTGTTAATTTCTGTCCTTTGTAAACGAATGACATCCAATGTATGTTTATCCCTCAATACAGTGTTTGCTTTTTAAATCAGTGACTTTTTTATTTTAAAGGACATTGATTGCATAAGGAAAAACCATGTTCTTTCCACATTATCATCACCCTAATTTCTTTATTTCAGACAAAAGTGATTCAAGCCGTTAAAGCGCTATCATGTTGATACGGATGTCTGTAAATAAGTGACATAAAAGTGTAATTGGGAAACAATTTATCTGTGGTGGTAAAGTACATTTTATGGCTCCACAGTACTTTCAAATATGTTGCTGGGAAAACATATTATTTATAGTTTTAAGATAATTACTCCTATACATTTTGTTTTAGTTGTTTTTGTTTTAGTAGAAGAACATGTAGTAGGACAGTCATGCAATACAAGAACCGTTGTACCAGGGCAAATATTGATATTTTATTAATAAAGATGCTCTAAAGTAAGAGTCTCTGCCAGTTTCGCTCGGCGGGTGTTACTACTTGATGTCTCCTTATGGTGGCGCTGCTCAAATGAATGAGGGAAACTTGGGTGGAAGTTACCTGGCTGAAGAAGAGGGAGTTTCAGTACATAGACTTTATGCACTTTGTTGTTTGTGGTGTGAATAAGAAATGTTTTCATTTCAATGCTTTCTTCACTTAGACAGATATTGTGTTGAATTGCTATATTGATTGTCTTGCAATATATTGATTATCATAGAATACTTGTGTCATGATGTTGTTGGTATCGTGGGCCATCATATTGTGAGGTAACTTTTCACGGACGTTTTGTTTTCTTCAGTTGGACAAATATTGTGATGTGTCACAATATTGACTGTCTTGCAATATATTCATTATCACAATTGTAGTATCGTGATATTACTCATATCGTGGGCCAAGTATCATGTATCGTATTGTGAGGTAACTTTTCACGGACGTTTTGTTTTCTTCATTATGAACATATATCGTGATGTATCGCTGTATCTGTTACCACAGGATCGTCGTATCGTCACATTATTGGTACCGTGGACCATGCATCGCAGTGTGTAGTGAATTTGACAATTCAGTATTGAAATTAGTGCAACCATTCAACAACGACAAAAAAGAAAATTGGTCAGCAACAAAAGCAAGACACTATATGTCACTAAAGATGATTTTTTTCTGGTGGCAAATTTTATTTTTTTCTAATTTACCGTTATGTAAACCGTCCACTGACGGCAAGTGGGTGATGAGCAAGATAAGTCGACAAGCTTGAAGAATAATTAGTGCAACAGTCTGGGACGCCCAATAAATGCTGTCAGGGGATTGTGATGGAAAAGCATTTGAAAAATTGTTCCCATTAAGTTATTTTTCATTAGTTGGTTGTTGATTGATGAGGAAATGAAATAATTTTTAATCAGTTAATCATCAAAGTCAATTTTCCCCTTTTAAAAATATCTTTTATTCAAACTATTTTTAGTTTCCGCCTAATCTGTTTATGCACTTGGAATTCCTCATATTTATTTGAGCTTTTTTCTGAATGGGCGTTTTTTTTTTTTTTAAATTTTACTCCACAGTGTCACATTTTTTGAGCCTACTAATGAGATGAAGCTAAATCTGACAACTCTAACCACCGAAATCATCAACTGCATCCCTCGTAAAAACGTGCCACCATATGGCCACTGTTTATTTGCTATAAACTACAAATGGATTTTGGCACATGTGAGCTAATTGAAGGAACATACTGATGGCGCAGATGGACAGTGTAGCAGAGAGACGCAGCCTGGGAGGTTTCACCGACTGCTGTTGTGTTTTTATTTAGCAAACGTCTATTTTATTTGACATGAATTACACGGACAGCTGCTCTTCTCTGGAGGACAAAAGTGACAACTCTCATAAAGGTGTAGTTCAGGTTTTGTATTGACGCACAGACACAGAAATGTGTCACTTTGTAAACTACTCTCTGCATAATCTGTGATTTTACGTCACAGCGCTCAGGAGTTGCCAGTCCTCTGCTGCCTCCATTACATTACAAGTTCAAATGTGTTATACTGTGAATTCAGAGTGTGAAATTTTTAGTTCCAGCAGCTCCTGTTACCCCACAAGCTAAAAACGCCACTTTTTTCCATGAGGTTTGGTGTGAGAGAGTGAGTGGTTTTAAAAAGTGACACAAACTTAAATTTGCAGTCAGAAAACATTGTCTAATTGTGAGAGAAATGGGGAAATATGTTCTTAATATCACATAGATTTTATTAGGTGAAAAAAGACAAGAGGAAAAAAATGTATGTAATAATGGTAAATTGAGGTGAAGTGAGAGCAGCAACTGTCCTGAAAACATCAAACATTCTACTGTTATGCCTTGCCTGTAATTGATCCCCAAGAAAGGCAACAAAAACATAATCTTTTCCCTCCAGTAATTACTCCTGGAGTCCTTTTCACTTTTCCCTTTCTATTGTGGAAGACTGACACGTAAAAACAAAGTGCATCGCATTGTGATGCTCCGCAACATTTCCAAGCAAAGCCCGAATCTTGAGCAATTAGAATAAATGTCAAGCAGGGAGGAGGAAGAGAGCGGGGGCGAGGAGCTGCTAATTGAAATCATAAAAAGATTCCTCAATTATTTCTGGAAGGAAACACATGAAACAGGTTGTGGAGCGAAATCATTTTTAATAATTTGCATCATTAAGCAGAAAGGCAAGGCATGCTGTGCTGCGTTCAGTGTGAGCAGGACTGGAAATGTCTTGGTCCCTCAGCAGGGAACAACATGAAACACCAACACTGGGCTTTATTTTACCTACAGAGGATTTATAGAATTTAAAACACCGCACAACACAACATTAGCTGCAGCTTTGCATTTTTCCTGTGAAGGTGAAGCAGCTTATCACTTGAAATTTGACACAGCTGAAACACTTGTTACTCTCAAATCTGAACTGATCCTAAATTTAAATCACACACACAACGGGCGATGAAATGTCTTTTTTAATTCAATTTAATTGTATATATACCCAGTGTGATTTCTCACAAACTATTTCAGTGGTGATTCTAAGTAGGGATGGCACAATTCTACTTTTTCATGTCCGATTCATGTTCCATTATTGCAAACTCGAGTATCTACCAATATCAATCTGAATCAGTCGTTTCAAGCTATTTCAAAGACATAATTAGAGCAAATATTCTTTTCTTTTAATTTTTAATCCAGCCTATATCCAGTCCAGTTATTTTGCCCAGTGTCAGACCGATACTGAGTATGGTATCGGCTCATCCCTAAATCTAAGGATTTGTAATCTCACAGAAACTCCATTTTGGAATAAAAAGCAAACATGGAGTTTGACTGTCACCATCATTAGCATGTAGCTCTGTGTGTGCGCGCTATGTTTTGCTAGTGAGTAGACTTCAGTTAACGTCTCTCCACATTTTGGAAGGTTTTCAATATCGCATTTGACGTTGACGTTGACAGGATGCGAGGACAAAGAGCTCACTTAAAATGAATATAATCAAAATAAACAAAATAAGTGTTCTTGTCAAAGCAGGAAGCTCCCGTGGAGGCGCTGAAGAACTCTCAGGCTGCAGGTTCTAAACCCCTGGTCTAAGTGAAAACCTGCTGCCTGGCTGGTGGGAACTTTTATTTTCTTTCGAATGCCCTTCCGGATGCAACCCTCTCATTTATCTGGGTTTGGGACCAGCACTAGGAGTACCTGGGGACCAATAGGGTTTGGGTGTTAACCGCAGCCCTTGACCTGATGCATTTCAAACTGTCAACCCACTGGTTTCAAGCTGAGTTCTCTTTCCACGAGGCCATGAGTTGCTCAACCTTTTTTTTTTTTAATTATAATTCCCTCAAAAATAGCTAAGATTGCAATTTATAATGAGTATTTGTGTATAATGAGTATTAGTGTTTGGTCAGCTTTAGAGGGACAACTTTTATTTTCCTTTGACTGCCCTTTCAGAAGCAACCCTCCTTTTAATCTGGGCTTGGGACCAGCTCTAGGAGTACCTCAGTTTAGATCTGCCTAATTAACCCAATCAATGGGGACCAATAGGGTTTGGGTGTTGACCGCAGCCCTTGACTTGATGGACCCTCTGGTTTCAAGCCCAGTTCTCTTTCCACGAGGCCATGAGTTGCTCAAACTGTTTTTATAAATACCTCAAAAAATTGGCCCTAAAACTCGTTAAGATTGTAATCTATAATGAGTATTTGTGGATGACAAGGCCCTTAAACATGCACTCAAAGACCAGCAGTTGGTGGAGTGCAATATTATAAAGTTAGTTCGAACATTTTTGAAAAAGTGACAGGCCTAGTGTTTGGTCAGAGGGAAAGCCATTTTTCAGGAGACGCCGTTGCGTCGCCCTTTGTTATGTTGTCGCACAAAGAACCTCAAACACAGCCTGCCAGAGAAAAGCAGCTGCAGCTGTTGAGAATGGAATCCATAAAAAGCAATCTTCCCACATCTTCCACTGCTCGTGTGAGTGGAGAAGGTGGTCACCTGTGGAGGAAAAACAAAATGACTGTGCAGGCTCTCAATCCGCCTGACGGACACGTCTGGCTTCACGCGTGGTGTCGTCCGTGTGTGCGCGCCCGCTGCGGCGGCCGTACAGCGGTGTGCCGCAGTCACGCGGGCGTTTATCAGGAAGCCGTGCATTTTATAAACAAATGAAAAATGTGTTGACTCGCCGGCTTTAGTTGTGCGTGTCTCCCCGTCTGATGTTGTTGCCTCGTTTCAGGCGGACACACGTGACCGAGTCAGGCACGGGTGGCTTCACCCTAATGTTGTACAAATTTGTCTTACGTTTTTCGAGATACTGTGTCACAGATGACCTTTCACAGAAAAGAATAATCAGGTTGTTTTTTTATACTTTTGGATCCGCCTGACATTTCCTGCTATCAGTCAGAAGGCTTTTGACATAAAAGCACAGGGAGCATCTGCAGGGACCTTTTGTGGCTGTTGTAGACGAGAGAGGGGAGGAATAAAGAATAATAATAATAAGAGAAGGAACAATAATGAACAAACACATGGAGAGCTGTGACCCATGTGTGGCAGGATTTTTGCAATTTGTCCCGCAGACATCATAACAACCGTGTTTGCTCTGTAACAAACAATAAAAGGAAAGAGAAACACTCTCTGGTCTCATGTGTCGACACATAATTTAGGTTTTTCTGCACAGAATGTAGAAAATGAAGAAGAAACAATGTTCCTTGACATTTACGGAGCTAAATAAATGTCTTTTTTTGGAGCTTTGTCGTCTTTTTGTGTTTTAGGAAAGAAAAATGCGAGTTGTCAGACTATTTTTACTGTAATTTCTCTTTAAAACATAGTGGCAACACATTTGATCATTACTGATTTAGCATCAGGGCCGTCACAATGTTTTAATGACCCATAAAATTTGTAGCTGTCGTCCCCTAATACACCCAATATGTTATATGTTATATATGGACTTTCAGGGTTACTACTTAAAAAGTGTTTATGAGATGTGGCCTGTACTGTCAGGGCGCAAACATTTGCAAAATAATATTTCATTTTGAATTACCTAGAACTAGACTGTCTGTAAAATTGGACGTTCAGGTCGACAGGGTCTATGGAAAGTGTGACATCGGCTGTTTTGAGCTGCAAGTAGCTAAAAACTACTTGTACAAACGTTGCAGTTACTAAGGTAGCGTAACTTAAAGAAAGATCTTCTGCCATTTTTCCACCAAAAAAAGTTTTCCTTCCTACAGGCCTTGTCAGTGTGGTGTGACACGTTTTGACACACACAGTCAAGAACCCTGTCGATTATTCTTTCAATTAATTGATTGATTTTCATTCGTAAAATGCAAAATGTGTTGTAAAATTGTCTCGTTTTTGGGTCCAGAAACCAAAGCTGTTCAGTTGACTGTCATAGAGGAGCAAAAAAAACCCGGAAAATATTCACACTGAAGAAGATGAAATCAACTGATTCAGCTTTGAACTCAATCATATTTAATTTACTGCTGTAAAAGGATGACTAGGGGTGGGAATCTGCATCAGTCAGTATCGTTATCGGCCCGATATTGGTCAAAATCAATCAATTGATTGGATATCGGGTAAAATGTAAAAATGTAAAATCCAATACATTTCAAAGATCCCATATATGGCATGCTTTAGTTTGCACAGACTGTAAAAATGTATAAATAAAAATCGACAAAGCAGTTTTGCTGAGTCATGTTTGGGCTGTTTAATTCTTCTTTGTGGGGGAACCAAATTTTTTGCAGAGCTGGAGAATTATGACTTTGAAATGACTCGGCACAAATGTGTTCATAAATGGTCTAAAATGACCGGATCGGACTAATATCAGTTTTGGTACAGACTGGATTTTGCAATATCGGTATTGAACGCAAAAAAGTGGTATCATCCCTAGTCATGATTATCATTTTTGACCCTTTCTGGACCATGACTTTGACGAATCTAAGAGCACTTTAGAGAAAGGGAGAGGGCGCCTCCTGTTGGCTGTTCTACTTAACACTAAGTAGCTGTATGTAAATGTCAGTATTCCAGTATTGGTTAACATGTTTGATGCTGCAGAGAAACCAATAAATGCAATAAAAGATGTGTCTTTCGTCTGTTAGATGTGAAGAGCAGGATGAGAATATCCATCCCAAAATGTGACTTTAGTGAAAGAAGCTGGGAAAAAAAAGTACTTAAAAAAAATCTTCAGTTTTTCCGTCAATCCTGCCAATTAGCCGTGACTGAACCACATAACGAAGCTTTACACCCGGTGAGGAGTAAAACATAAGCTCCACGATCAATAAAACACCAATAATGTCTTTTTTGTCCAAGTGTTAAAGATGGTCCTTGTTAGCTGTGGACGTGGTCAGACCGATGATACCGAAAGATGCTGCACCACTTAGTTTGACACTGAGATAACGAGACAGGGGACGGAAGAAGGACCGAACTTTAACCCGCACGTCTTTGCAGTGATTGCTTGTTGTGTTGCCATGGCGCCATTGACCTGTGATACAATTCCAACGGCTACTGTGACCAAGATTTCATTAAAGTAGCACTTGGGAACCCAGTGACTCATTGTTTCAGCCATAAAATGCATTGAACATTTAGTCTTTTTTGTCCACAAACCAAAGATATTCAGTTAAATGTCATAGAGGAGCAAAGAAACCAGGAAATATAGACATTTATGAGGCTGAAAACATTTTTCATTATATACCCTTGAAACTGACGTCTCGTTGCAGCCTTAAACCCGATGATATCCAAGGAAAAGGAGAAGGTTTTAATGATTACCAGTTCATCCATAGCACTTATTCTTTGACGGTTGTGAGGACGCAGGGTGAGAGCCGTGGAACAATATGGATGCGATTAAAGAGAAACTCGACTGAGCTTTAAGTGAAGCTACATATTCTGTATTTAACTGCAGGATCAGACGTTCTGCTGCTGATCAGCTGCTATATGTCTGCTCTTAATCTCGTTGGAATAAATGGCGAGGCTGCTTGCAGAACTTAATGTCTGAGATTTTTTTCTCTGAAAACATCTATTGCAGCTTTATTGAAGTCTCCCAAGACAATGGGAAACAAATACGAGCCGTTGTTTGTGCATGTGTTTCTTATGCAGCTTATTTGTTTGGCAGCTGCTCGAGCAGTTGTATTTGAGGACTTATCAGAAAATCTAAATGTTTCTAAATGTGAGAACATGCAACCAACACATTTACAATCTGAAATTCAGGACGCCAAGTTCTATACAGGTCCAGAACGTCTTAAATCAAATGTGTAGGCGTCAGATCTTGTGTTGTGAAGCAGAGCATTTTCGTGGAGACACAGCATTTGCCTCGGGCGCTGGGGCTTCACTAGCTCCAGGTGAATCCAGGTTGGTGGGAAGAACGCACAAGAAGAAGGTGGAGAGGCTGGGGAGGAAGTTGCCTCTTGGATGGAAATGTAGTGAGAAGTTCTTGAAGGTGCATCGGATCTTCTGCTAGCGATTGCTTCTGTCAGCCTCCCGGGTGTCTTTGTTGCAGCGAAGGTCCACGGAGGAGCGGGGAAACTCCTCCACTGATTGGCTCTGACTTTTTTCCATCCGGTTATCGTATTATTGATGAGAGGCTGGAGAGGATGATGATGTTTTTTTTGGAGAAACGAGGGGATGGGAGTGCTGTGTCATCTGTGCTGAGTCTTAAGAATTAATTCCTAAAAATCTACTGAAATCTTTGTACCATAGTTTTTATCATAAAGGCTTTTTTTTTTTTTTATTTAGTCTGTTTTATGTTTTATTTAGACGCAGTTCTTCTATTGGCCACTAGTTGCTCAGCCCCTTCAGATTTTATATGCAGTAGATATAGGATGTAATCTTTGGCGTTTAGGTTTGCCTTGATTATGGCTGTAGGATTGTGGCTGTGGGATTACAGTGTTTGTTTAAAACTGTGGGACTACAGTGTTTGTTTATGGCTGTAGGATTACAGTGTTTGTTTATGGCTGTAGGACTACAGTGTTTGTTTATGGCTGTAGGATTATGGCTGTGGGATTACAGTGTTTGTTTAAGGCTGTAGGACTACAGTGTTTGTTTATGGCTGTAGGATTATGGCTGTGGGATTACAGTTTTTGTTTATGGCCTTTGTTTATGGCTGTAGGACTATAGTGTTTGTTTAAGGCTGTGGGATTACAGTGTTTGTTTATGGCTGTAGGATTATGGCTGTGGGATTACAGTTTTTGTTTATGGCCTTTGTTTATGGCTGTAGGACTACAGTGTTTGTTTATGGCTGTAGGATTATGGCTGTGGGATTACAGTTTTTGTTTATGGCTGTAGGACTACAGTGTTTGTTTATGGCTGTAGGATTATGGCTGTGGGATTACAGTTTTTGCTTATGGCCTTTGTTTATGGCTGTGGGATTACAGTGTTTGTCTATGGGATTACAGCATTGATAGATGAAGGTTTATTTTAAATGCTTTATGGATATGAGTTTTTATTTAATGGATATATGTTGATGTTGCTTATGTTTAAATGTTTAATTTGTTTATGGATATACTGTAGGTTTGCCATATTTGTGGATTTAGTTTTGCACTGTGTATGGATGCAGATTGATGGTAACGGATATTCAGTTAATGTAGGGATATGTAGGGTTATATGGTAACATTCACGTTGTTTATTGACACACGTTTACATTGTCCATGGATTTAAACTCACTCACGAGGAGATGTTTTATATAAATCTGGCTGTTTCTGCTTCTTTACGCTCCTTTATTTTTTCTCCGTGCAAATATTAGCCAAAATAATCCACACTTTAGTTTAATTTAGTTCTGTGTGGGAATCCCCAGACTCCCTGTGGAAAAGAGCCTTTTGGTGAACAGTAAGCTGGTACATTATAAATCACTAATGTGAAGCAGAGAGCTGCTCGCTGTGCTTGAATAATACTCCATCAATATTTTCATTATAATTTCTAGAGAGTGGGAGGAAATTGTCAAACACAAGTCAAACCGCTTGTCCTTCCATTTCTCCAGCAGCTCACAAATCAACACAGATGTTGTACCTTTCATTTATTTATTTTATTTTAAAGACACAACAGGTCTTTGGTTTGATTGAAAGCAAATTAAGAGGGGGGGGGGGCTAAAAACTAAACTTGGAGCCTTTTCTTTTCTTTTGCTGATTTCAAATAAAGCTCAGACCTTGAAGGTGTGATCAAAATGCCATTGTCGGAAAAACAAAAAGAATCCGGGAGGAATGAGGAATGTGGTTTGGGAGATTGAGAACCTGTAAAATAAAGCAAAGAATGAGGGGAAAACACCGCTGCATTTCTGAGTCTGTCAATAAAAGACAGTGGAGCTGGATTTTGATCTCCAGTGAGAGCAGGTGAGGCATGAAAAAGATTCTCCTGATAGTTTTGGCTCAGTTATTCACAATCCATGAAATAGCCTAAAACCAATTCAAATTCAATTAAAATTTGGATTCTTTTACCTCCTTTGTTTGGTTTTATTGGGGGTAATTGCTTCAGAGCTCCGGTGCCAACGACGATTGGTCCCTTACCAATCAAATGTTTGCATGACAATGAATTATTGTGTTCGTGCACCTAAAACCGGATATTTAATATACACTATAGCGAGAAACAGAACAATTCAAGCACCCAGACGCCAAATCTGTGTTCTCCAAATATGTTACACTACACGTCCTTTCGTCGTTCCTGACGTTCCTGATTTCCGGTGTTGGAAACGACCAAATGCTTGTGGCGTGTTGGGCTCATAGGAGCAGCTTCAAGATGTGTTCAAGGAACCTTGTAAATTGAAACACTGTTGCAAACACACATGCAGTCCACAAACTAAATTCTTGCATCTGCTGCCACCTTGTGGAAATAGATGTACAAGAATCAGGTCATCGTTGGAGTAGAATGATTTATTTGTTTTTTGTTATTAAACAAATAACAAATAAATAAATACATAGAGGCATAAGTGAATATTTTTTGCCAAAGTTTGTAATTTCTCCATCAAATGTACACATTTGAAAAGCTTTCACCATTTTTAATTTGAATTTTTGAGTCATAAATTCATCATTGGGGTTGAAAGGAAAAAAAAAAGAAAAGAAGTTGCTCATGAAGTTTGTCACTTCCTGCTGTTTGGCCCAAATGTTTGACAGTCCATTTGTGCCCCATGATTCAAAGTCATTTAAACGTCACAGTAGCTGAAAGGAAAGCCTCAATTTAAAACATTAGGCGGTCAGAGAAGTCGCTCCGGAACACCTTTCAGCCGAGAGGCCATTTACCATCCTCAGTCTAACCTCAGCTGAGGCACATTTTCATCTGCCAAAAAGTGTGAGGGATAATTTCCCTTAATTACACACAAAGGAAGCTTTGAGTCATTTCTCTCGTCTGTCTAATGGCACCCGTCGGCGAGACTCCTCCATCCCCGGTGGTGCGTTCACAGGACTGAGTTCAGAGCAGCAGCCGCGCAAAACATGAGTGTAACCCACGCTGCTTCCTCAGCACGGACTAAATCACAGTGTGTCTGTTATGATGTCGGAGAGAAAACAGGCTTACAGTGAAATACAACAGAGGCGCAATCCATTTATCATGTGACAACCTTTATTTCCTTTAATCCCTATTAGTGTTTGTCTTTGGTGAGGGGGGGGCGAAAAAAATTGCATCTATTTCCTCCATCTGGATCCGGTAAACTGAAAGGAGGCACACAAATATTCAATTTAATAGAAAAACACAGCGCTTCCAGGAAAGCAAAGCACAGCGGTTGAGCGTACGCGTGATTGCTTTAAAATCGTGGGGAGGGAATTTACATACTGAGTGTTGCTCGTTATTTGAAGACCTGTTTCTAATGCTTGGTACTCCCAGCACTTCCCTCACACTCGCATATGCATAATTCACACACGCCATTTTCCTTCATTGCTTTGTTCTGCAGAAGTGTCTGGTAAAATGAGGCCAATGAAAGTACAGTCGTACAGAACTATAGAAAACCACACATGACACGGTTTCTGAACGAGGGGGAATTCATTATGCGGTCTTCAATAATCCAGCCTGAATATTTCCAGTAACTTGTCGGACAGAGGTGCAGAAATGTTCTACAGTTGGTGTCCGCAGAAGTTACCAAGTGTGGTTAGCAACAAATTGTAGAATTTAGCGGAGGCTGTACCATCTTGAACCTTTCAGGAGTAACTACTAAAAAAAAATCAACTTTTGTGTCAACTTTTGCAGGTTAAAGTTTTAATCGCTAACGTTAGCTTACAAGCCAACAAGTCCAAGAGTCAGATTAGCGTCAAGCAGAGGTGGTGGGTGGGGTGTCAATACAGTCAAATATCACAATATTTTGTGGGCGACGATAAAAAATGTTTGACACGATAAAAAAAAACCAATCGATAATTCAGTCCACCAGATGGCGCCAAGCTCTGTTTCACGAGATCTCACTATATCACAGTGTACGATTTCACAAATACTCAGTATTTTTATAATATCGTGATAATATCTGATCGAGGAGGTGAAGGAGCTAGCGTATATTTTAGCGGAAGTTGTAAGTGATGCTCAGTCAATATAGTCATTTGAACTGAAAACATGTGTCCAGGATTACGTTGGGCGTTTAAATTTAGGTTCAAATTTGCAAAATGTTTGCCTCAAAAAAATGGCAGGAAACAAACATTAACTGTAAAGTCTCTGTTTTGGGTTTTACGTAGTTAAATTTTTTAGGGATGGGGTCGAAACAGTGAAATATCGTCTTTAGCAGATAAGTTTCTTAACTGATGTTACCATTAAACATTTTGGTAGATGAGCAAAATTCCGTCCTCTAGATGGTGCCAAGTGCTCACTCTCACCAGAGCAACATATAATTTCTCAAATACTCAGTATTTCTGCATTATTGTGATTATATTGTATTGTGTCCAGGATTACGATGAGTGTGTTTTGAAACCTAAATTTCAAATGGACTAAATTCTGCCTCACAAAAATGAAGAGAAACAAACATTAACTTTGTAAAGTCTCTGTTTTTTTTTGTTTGTTTTTTTTTTTTGTTTTTTTTTCTGGAGGTCCGGACACCATATTTTACAAATTTTAAATTGTGTCAAACATAAATAGACATAAATTATAAAATAAATATATACAATGGTTGTCCCACAAAAATATATGAGTATACAATACAATAAAATACAATATACATTATATATGGGGCAAAAATAACACAGAATTAATGGTCTTTGTTTAGTTTTTTTTTACGGGAAAAGCCCTTTTGAACACAAATTCACAATCTGCTCTGTTTCAGTTCAGTTCAAAATGTCGCTCATGAAGTGTCTGTTGTAATTACGAGTTCTGGTTCAACTCAATGGTAAACGCAGGTAGTAATGAGCCAAACAACTGCCCACAGTAGTAGTAGTGGATGGAAAAAGATTAACATCCAAAGAAATCTTGTTCTTTAGCTAAAAAGTCCTTAGGAAATGGATTGATATTGGTCTGACATTTCTGCGATGGAGAGTTAGCTAGCTAGCCCTAGCCCTTCTCCTTATGTTACACGTCATTTTTTTATTTACGTCTCCCAGAAAGTGATGGTTAGGAGTTACCGCTTATACACTGTACAGACGTTTATCTTCTAGACATTAGCCACTGTTAGCAATGTAGTATGTTAGGTATCCTTGTGTCCGTTGCTGCTGGTTGAATTTCCTTCCGCTTGCATCGTGTCATGAGTGTGTTGGCTGGGGGGGGGGGGGGGCTTTCTTGGGGGGCATTCATTCACCGACAAAACAAGAAAACTTTTACGTTGTACATCGGAAGTCAATTGTCAGGGGAAAAAAAGCAACATTAAAATTTAACCGCATAATGTGTGATTACTTAGTTTGTTAATTCAGATTTAAGACTACAACTAGAAAACAAGAATCTCATGAACGGAGAGAGAACTGCCTTTTTGTGATTGGTTAAATTGCACATGACGGTTTCTGAACGAGGGGGAATTCATTATGCGGTCTTCAATAATCCAGCCTGAATATTTCCTGTAACTTGTCGGACAGAGGTGCAGAAATGTTCTACAGTTGGTGTCCGCAGAAGTTACCAACTGTGGTTAGCAACAAATTGTAGAATTTAGCGGAGGCTGTGCCATCTTGAACCTTTCAGGAGCAACTATTAAAAAAAAAAAAACATACTAAAAATACAGTGTCAACTTTTGCAGGTTAAAGTTTTAATCGCTAACGTTAGCTTACAAGCCAACAAGTCCAAGAGTCAGATTAGCGTCAAGCAGAGGTGGTGGGTGGGGTGTCAATACAGTCAAATATCACAATATTTTGTACAATATATCACGACGATGAAAATTTTTTGACACGATAAAAAAAAAACCAATCGATAATTCAGTCCACCAGATGGCGCCAAGCTCTGTTTCACGAGATCTCACTATATCACAGTGTACGATTTCGCAAATACTCAGTATTTTTATAATATCGTGATAATATCTGATGGAGGAGGTGAAGGAGCTAGCGTATATTTTAGAAAACAAGAATCTCATGAACGGAGAGAGAACCGCCTTTTTGTGATTGGTTAAATTGCTGTGTGATGCCGGGAATGTTTTAACTACTATTTCACTGATAGCAGGTTTAGGTTAATCTCAATGTTTACGGTACTTTTTTTTTTTTAAGAAAACAGCTTAGCTTTGTGTCTCAGTCTGATGGTCAACCAATAAAAACAACATTTCATGATATAAATCTTCACCAACTCAAAATTTACAAACACTTTTACCTAATTTTTAAGGACGACTGTTAAAGTGGCTCTTTTGCCTCTTATTTTTCACCTTTTATTTAAATGGATAATGATGCTTCTTACTTAACTCGGTCCAAAATAAGGCAATTACTTGAAAACCAAGATTTAATGAGCAAACTAACTAATTTGGCTTCGACTTGGTGCCAAGTTGAGAAGGAAATGCCTCCCTCAACAGCTCACAATTAAACACCGGCTAAGGTTTAGAACATTAACTGCAAAACACAGGAGCCAATAAAGCGTTAGCAAATTTATTTTGTGGTTACTAAACAAACTGTTTTAAAGGTTTTTAATATACTTTTTATTTATATATATGTATCTTATTTTATTGTTTTAATGTGCTGCTCATCAACTATTGGCAGTTTTCTTGGCTCCCGATGCATTTGTCTGGCTTTTTATGCTGCTTAAAGAACTTTATTAGTCCCACTGGAAATTGGTTGAGTCAAATTGAATTTGTATTTAAATAAAAGACCATAAAATACAGTTTCTCTCTCTCTGTTTCACTGCTTGTTTTTCAATTTGTTCACAAAAATCCTTGGATGGTTTTTAATATTAATTTGTGTTTTATTTGAGTCTGTGGTAGGTTAATCTTTAAAATAAAACCTACTTTTTCATGTTTGAGTTTTAGAAATCCACAATTTATTGAGTTCTAATGAAATTAAAAGTTGTTGCGATGGTTAAATGAAATAAAAGTTTTGTGGCTTTATCCTTTTTTTTTTTTTTTTTTAGTGGTTGCTGTATATTTTATCATTGTGATTGCTTTTGGGATAATCCTGAATATCTGTGGTTTTAAATCATACTTTAGGGAGCAAAGTATTCATGAAAGTTTGTTGTTTTCTTATAGAATAATGAACTATGACGCAGAAGACGAACATGTGCAACGATGCCAAGAGATTCAAACTCTTTTTTTTTTTTTTTAATTGAGTTAATGAAACTTGTTGTGAAAAGCTTCTGATTAATTAACTGATTAATTCACTTTATTTTCCCCCAAATTCTGCCTCCTCTGCTCCACGTTGCACATGACACTCACTCTAATTGTCTGGAGACTAATGAGTTTCGCAGCCACCATCTCCTCTGCTCGTTTTATCCTGATGGCTGCTCTTATTTATTGGAACATTTTTGAATAATGAAGCTCACACATCTGCATGTGCCTCACTCATTAGAATATGTGAAGGGCTGCGGGGCTTTTTATTATCTCTCCCTGTTTTTTTTTGTCAGTTTGTCTGTTCTTCCCTCACCTCGGATTGTTGTTTTTAATGAAGCAAACATGATATTCTCCTGCTCTTTTCTCCACGTTAGCTCCGTCCTCTCGCGTCTGTGGGTCATGCATTAAAGAAGCGAAACAAAGGTATACCGAGCGTCTGGAGCTTCTCTCTGTCTCCACTCTGCCTCTTATCTGTTTCCTAAATCTGCTTTTGTGCATCGGAGGCCATTTGCGCTCGCAGTACATGGATCAGAGGAGGTGAGGGGGATGAAAACACCATTTTTCAAACAAAGACCGTCTGTGTTCAGATGAGAATTTCAGCTCCTTCGCAAACGTAACCTGCATCCACACCATAGAGGATGTACGATGTTTTTGAGAAGTGAAGACCGGAAATGTAGGACAGAAACAGCCGTGAGCCACCAAAGAACAGAAGTCTATTAGAAAACGGCTCACTCCATTTATGTCAGTCAGCATTCCACTGAGGAGTTGATGGTCTCAGTCACTAGTTTCAGGTCTTTTTTCAGTAGATCATGATGTAGAATCATTAATTTTCTACCCATTTATCCTCTACATGAGGGTCACAGTAAGCTGGAGCTAATCCCACCTGACACAGAGCGAAAGGTGGGGTAGGTTCGACACGGACAGACTTCCAGTCCATCGCAACACAACCATTCACACCCATGCTTCCGTCATGGGACAGTTTGTTTTGGTACAGTATGGCAGGGTTTGGAACGGTAAAGCTTTGGGTCAGTCTTGAGAACAGAACTTTTACTTGGTAGGCGGAGCGTGGGCTGTTCCCAATGGCCGTTGGTGGCTGTTTGTCTCAACGAGACTCCAAACTTTGTTTGTTTGTCTCGACTTCAATGGGATATTTACAACGATTGCAAGGGAGCGATGTTTTCCCTCTCGCCCAAGTCTAGCTCCACCCTGACCGTACCGTACCTTTTTACTCTGGTACCCCAAAGGAAGGAACGGTTGGGTTATCTTGTTATCGGACTTTTGGACTGTGGGAGGAAACTGGACAACCTGGAGAAAACCCAGACACACACAGGGATAATGTGGAAACCCAAAAAAGAAAGGCTGTCTGTCGGTCAACCTGGAATCAGAAGTGAACTGAGCCTTTTGCACCACTGTTTGACTCTGAATGTGATTTAGAGTTAAACAGACGATAAAGTGCGGAACATATGAGCGGACACCAGTGTCATTGACGGGTGTGTCTGTGAACGTCAAATCACAAATGACAAATCTCGCTACCTTACATTGGCAGACAACATTTACGTTTACAAATTTTACAAAACTGAAAACATATCGTCATAAATGTTGAAGTAAAATTTAATTTTGCTGCTCTCATTAAATACTTTTCATGCTAAAAATATACAGGAGTGAAGAGTTAGAGGCAGGATTTCTGTTATCAGATTCACTACAGTGGTTTCCCCACAACCCCAGAGTTTTGCACCAGCATCAGCAGCAAAATTGAAAAGAAAAAAAAAAAAAGTGGAATCAACTTTTAGCGATAATGAGCTGGTACTTGATCATTTTACGTGATGACGAAATAGAAAACCAGGTTGCAGACGCTAAAGAAGAGAAAAGAAGTGCGCCTGCTTTGTTCGTTAGTTTAAATTTAATCATTTTATATGTAAATAACACCCATTAAGCGTTAATCAGAATTTGTTCTTATTAATTCACTCGTCATCAGTGTCAAAACCGATTTAACACTAAGTGTTCATTAAGAAATTGCTCCCAATACAGTGTTGATTTTAGATTGACTCCTGCTAGTGTTAAATATAATTTACTCATGTATTTACACCCTATACGTGTTCTTACCCAACTCCTTTGTGATAACTCCTTTTTAATATAATGTGCAGATTTTCTTGGTATTTACTTGCAGAGTAACACAATCCATTGGTAGTTGTTGGTTTTGTTGCTGTGTTTTATTGTTTTCTAATCAGTAAATTATTTAATGGGGTAAAAGTAACTTGTAAATGTAGGAAATGCAAATAAGCTTCTCAAAAGAAGTGAATTTAAGTACTTTTGTTTATTAAAATCCCCATTTGCTAGTGTGCATAGCTGTTATTCCTGGGATCCAAATAAATTTCGTAGTGATAGTACAATTATGGCTGCCTTCTGTGTGCACTCGGGCAGACCAGACATAACACACAAGCCTTAAGTGACTGTTTTGGTTGTGTTGATTTGTTTATTTCTACACTCTCCATGGTCTTATTAAGAATTTGCCACAGCAGTGTGCACTTGACATAAGCGAAATCAACAAACCTTGGTTTGATAAAATAAAAGCAGCAATATTGTTTGGTGGAACTCAACAGGATAAAGGTTTTTAAAGAAGTTTGACCATCCCTATTTTGGGGAGGGTGGGGGTGGGGGACTTGAAAACACCCGGGTGGTGTGGATGCAGGATTTAAAGACTTTGTGAACAAAGAAAGAACGGTGTGGATGGAGCCTGAGAAGATATATTTGTTTGGGATTAAAGGCTGTGAAAACATTTCAGGGTTTCACTCTTTACAGACGACACCCCGCTGTTCCTCAGAACCATCTTTTTTTGTAATCCCACTTGGTAAATCCTCCATGACTCTTTCTTTTTTATTTATTTATTTTTATTCCCATGAGTGTCGCAGCATTTTATCATGTTTCATGTTGTGGCTACAAATGAGGCAAACAACACAAACCAACACAGAAAGAGGAAATAAACATTTTCATACCAGACGAAATGAAGCGACGTTTCATCCGTCTGAAAGGAATTTGATTGAAATCATCTCACAAGACTAATCAGTCAGTTTTTAGGATGTTAAAACAGCTGCATCATCTTTCATTTTCAGTACACAGACGCGAAATTGGAAAGCACTTTTTCAGAGCCATTCCTGGTTTGTTTTTTCCACACAGCAGATGGTTGAGGGGTAAACGCTGAAGACGATGTTCGACACGGAGATCATGTCATTAACCGCAGTCCTCGAGTGAAAACACTGTTGTTTTTACCTTCATTTTGCAAATATGCCTTCTTGTCTCCAGTTAGTGATAAAGAGCTGGTTTAAAGCTGAGAAGTGGGGAAACCCCAGAGGAAAGTGCTGGGAATAAATGAGTGAAAACGGCCGTTCAGAGCAACTGATACTGTTTTATTCACTATTTATTCACTCGGCATGGGGAGAGAACAATAACTGATCTGCAGTCGACTGCACATTTCCATCTGTAGTCCCTGAACAGCCACTACAGTCGATTTCACTATATTGAAAATCACAACAGACATAAAAATTGTTAAAACCTGCTGGTGTTACATGTACACATGCAGATTAGCGTTGCAGAAATGAATCGGTTTTTAAATGAATTGTAAACTTGATTTCAGTTTATTCAACTGGATACGTGTAAAATATGTTAGCTTTTTAGCATTTAAAGTGCAACTGTGGGAACACGTTTCATGTAAGTTGCCAGGTCTGACAATACGCCACGATTCGATTACGACTCTTAAACGATTCTAAAACTTTTTGTCGTTTTCTCTGGTTGAGGCGTTTTTGAGTTGGAATCATTCAGTTGCTCCGACATTTAGCAGCTAGCTGCTCGCTCTGCTGGCATTGTGTGTGTGTTTAACTGCTATGAGCTGTGATACTCGGTGGGTAGTGTTTCAGTTCATCGTTTCCTTCATTGTGCGTCTTCATATTTTACATTTGTGACATATTTCACCTTTAAACGTGAATATTTTTTGGACTTGTTTGGTTCAGGCTCAAAACGTTTGAGGATGAAGTCATTTTGCGGTTTGGGGAAACATCGACCATCAACGTTTTTTGCCTTTTTCTACATTGTTAGACAGGAATATTGACTTTATCAACAGACTGTGCTCCACAGGAAAACCCCCAAAGTATTTGTGTGATTTTATAGTGCAAAAAAAAAGAACAGAAGTGACTGAATCTTTGTTGGATTGAATCTGCAATAACAACTTTGATGTTACGCCTAATTAAAAAAGTGTGTAAATGTAAATAAAACGTATTTTTATTATTATTAATATTATTTTCTCTTGTTTGTGCCTGTCTGTTTCCCCGTGAACGTGCGGCACAGCGCTCTCGCAGCCTCAGCCACACCGATTTTCAGCTCAGTGCAGTCGGAGCTTGGCAGGAAGCAGAGTCTCTGGCAGGCGACTGCACAGATCTGAGACGAGGAGGTCTGGGCCGGTGATAATCCCTGTCCAAATGTCTCCCGTTTGTGCAAACAATCCCAGCGATGGGGCCAAGTCAGAACTCTCTGAAGAACTGCGGTCGGCAGATTTCTTCGGGTAAGCCCTCATGTGTGAAGACGGACTGGAGGGACATGAAAGCACTGGCTCGAGTCCTCGTCCACCTCTCTCCGTCCTTCTTGCTGTTTATGAGCTGCCTCCCTCCTCCTCCTCCTCCTCCTCTTCCTCCCATCTCTCTCTCCACTGGAGTGTTTGCCAAATGTCCTTTAATTTGAGGTATTTTGTGGCCGTCTCAGTCCTGGCGAGGGACCGCTCTGCACCGCTGCAAAAAACCGCGCCGCAGAATCCATCGATTTCGATGCTCTTTGAAAAGATCCACGAGCTGCAGCACCTTCTCGACGTAGTTTTCTTGTTTTTAATCCGGAGGGAGCAGTTGGGCGAAGTGCCTCCGAGAGTAAACACATCAAACAAAACCTCCCAGCATGCCGTCTGACAGCCTCTCTGTTTGCCTGTTTTTCCTAATTCATCATTCATGATTAGTAATTAGATTGGAAATGATTTTCATTTAGACATAAATCAATGTTGTTTGATTTTTTTTTTTTTTACAGCCTCACATTGGAATCTGATTTGCTCTCAACAAATGATGGCACAGTGTGATAAACAACACACAAAAGAATGTGCACTCAGTGTAAATAAACAGCAAACAGACTCCATTGTGTTCATGTTCACTTTGATTTGAGAAATTTGAATTCAGTTGCTGTGTTTCTTCAGAATTATATCTTTTGTGTTCCCCAACAATGAAGTGGTTTTCTCTCAGTCCTCCAGGATTGTGGTTGGATGGCTCTGAATACTACAACATCCATAATTCCTTGCTATAACAGATGCCATGAACAGTAAATTTGACAGTTTCGGGATTTTTTTTTCAAAACACTTATGTTTATTTTGTCAGTTTTTGACAGCTTCTGTCAACGTCTGAGTTACAGTAATTGGTTTGTAGTTTTAAATTGTGCAAGGGGGGGGGGGGGGCAATGACTTAACTGATATGTTTGCAAGACTATGCAAAAATGGGCCTACTTTGGATTTGATTTATAGTGTCCAACAATTTTCTTGAAGAGTTAAAAGTCATAATTACCAGATTCATTTACTTTTTAAGTGCAAATACAGGTAGAGGAGGGCGAATCTCCGGAAACTGGTGGTGTTTCTGTCAGTGCTATGGACGTACTGTATTCTGGGAATTTTAAACTTGGAAACTTTCCATGGGAATTAATGGGAACTTAAATACAGTTGGGGATAATATATTTTAGCATAATCCTGACTAAAACAACCAGATATCATGCAAGTATACTTGAATATCTATGCTATTCCTCAATCGCATGCACACATAAGACACTGCTTACTGCGGGGCTATTGAGACCACGCCCCCCTACTGAAGAGGAAGTGTCAGAGTCGGATGTTGAGGAAGTGGACATGGAGGAAGTTGATGAGACCCAGGAAGAGTCCACTGCCTGAAAGGGTTTAGCAAAAATGTGGAAGCTTGAGGGAAGATGCTTTTTCAACATTTTGAATGGGACTTTGTTGGGATTTGTGGGTGGGGGGTGCATTTCTGTTAATTGATTGTTCAATAAAATATTTAATAAATCTCTTAATTGTATTATTTAGGATGGATGTCTGCTTATAACAAAACAAATATTTATGCTTGATACCTTATGATACATTTCCATTAAATTGCTCTCAATTCCCAGTTAATTCCCATAAATTCCATTTAATTCCCATAATTCCCATAGAGTTTCCAATTTGGAATATTTCCAAAATTCCCCAGCTTAGCTTCCCATGGAAATTTACCGAATAATTTAAACCTCTTTGAGTGGGAAATGTCTGAAATGGTATCCTGGGATGATACGTTGGACATTACACAATGTAATACGTTAACAATCCTAGACATGTATTTGGCGAAAACAAGCACTTTTTATAGAATGACGCGTAAGAATGGCGCAGTCGCCCCACATGTCTGTGGCAGCGATTTACTGCACCAATTTTGAAACTTTTTCATGTACACACGGCCCAAAAGTTTGAGAACCGCTGTTTTAGTCAAATGGCCGATTTTAAACGTTCCCTTTAACGTTCCTTCTACAATCCCCCAGCTGCCGCTCTGCGCTCGCACTCCTTCCCCCGACACACTCGCGTTCACACCCCTCACACGCCGGCAATCTGCCACTGGTGGAGTGTTTGTGTCGGGTGTAGAATCAATTGTCAGGACGTCCTCTCCGCCGAGACGCCGTCTTGAGTCTCGCAGAGGTTTATTGCCTTTCTGTCAGTCCACCGACTTCTCGTGTGAGGCTGCAAAACAAAGTCCTCTTGATAATTACAGTCACTGTCATTTGTTTGTTTGGCCTCCTGTGATTTATCGCCTATGAACGCTGTTGATTCTTCATTGCTCCGAAACATTAGATTAATTCCCTGCTTTGGCAAGCAGCCTGCCAATTACTTTTAGGGTCAGCCCTAATCAGCACAGCACTCTTGTGCTATTGTGTAGATTAAATGAGAAGCGTATCATTAAGCGGGACAAAAGCGGGGCCTGAGCAGGGACTAAATCAGGACGACTTCTCTGGGAGATTTTGTTTTCAGAAACTCGAGTCGGGGTCACGCTGAGACGTTTCTCTAAAACCTGCTTCCAGCCTTGTGCCTGCTCGGCGGCTTCATAACTGCAGATTGAGTTATTATAATTCCAGAGCAGCTAAAATCTGACAATAATTTTATTTGATTTTTGACAAGCCCCGTCTGTCTGGGCTCACACAGGGAGAAGCGGTCCAAGGCTCACCAAATTCTCAGAGTAATGCTGGCAAATGCTAATGGGGGATTAGGAAGAAAAGAGAGAAAATGAACTGGAAGAGAAGTCGCATTAACCATCAACTTCTCTAATTAGTTCTTCTCTCACTTCTCTATTAGGTGAAATTCAGCTTAAATCTCAGCGTTGAAAACACTGTCGTGTCCGTGAAATGTTGACGGACTAACATCACGTTTTGGAATTCTTTGGATGTGTGCAGCTAGCAGCTGGTAGCTTCGTTTATGATGTGTTATTGTTGTGTTTGTCAGGCATGGGACGGACATTTCAGCTGTATCTATTCTCTCCTGAAGTTCTGACTCCACGCCGCCAACTTGTTTGAACTCCGAGTTCACAATTCAAGATGGCTGCTCTGAACATGACGCTGTTTTTTTTTCTGTCTTTTTGTGTCCAATTTAATAATAACTTGTGTACATGGGACTGTCCCAGTGGACCGGTGACTGTGGACATGCTGCTATGGGGTTATTTTTTTTTAATGTCTGAATTATTCCATAAGGTGCTTATCAAACAAAGTAGATTAGCTTGCTAGTTAGCAAACCTAGCTGTCCTAGCTGCACTGTTTCCTCTGTTTGCAGTGTCTCTTTGTAGTTTTGTCTTTGCAGTCATCTGGTTGTGTCCTCTTTGGTTTTGTCTCTTTGCAGTTATTGTGGCTGTCTTCTTGTAGTTTGTCCTGTTTGAAGTCATTTGTATTGTGGCTGTCTTCTTGTAGTTTGTCCTCTTTGCAGTCATTTGTATTGTGGCTGTCTTCTTGTAGTTTGTCCTCTTTGCAGTCATTTGTATTGTAGTTGTCTTCTTGTAGTTTGTCCTCTTTGCAGTCATTTGTATTGTGGCTGTCTTCTTGTAGTTTGTCCTCTTTGCAGTCATTTGTATTGTGTCTGTCTTCTTGTAGTTTGTCCTCTTTGCAGTCATTTGTATTGTGTCTGTCTTCTTGTAGTTTGTCCTCTTTGCAGTCATTTGTATTGTGTCTGTCTTCTTGTAGTTTGTCCTCTTTGCAGTCATTTGTATTGTGTCTGTCTTCTTGTAGTTTGTCCTCTTTGCAGTCATTTGTATTGTGTCTGTCTTCTTGTAGTTTGTCCTCTTTGCAGTCATTTGTATTGTGTCTGTCTTCTTGTAGTTTGTCCTCTTTGCAGTCATTTGTATTGTGTCTGTCTTCTTGTAGTTTGTCCTCTTTGCAGTCATTTGTATTGTGTCTGTCTTCTTGTAGTTTGTCCTCTTTGCAGTCATTTGTATTGTGTCTGTCTTCTTGTAGTTTGTCCTCTTTGCAGTCATTTGTATTGTGTCTGTCTTCTTGTAGTTTGTCCTCTTTGCAGTCATTTGTATTGTGTCTGTCTTCTTGTAGTTTGTCCTCTTTGCAGTCATTTGTATTGTGTCTGTCTTCTTGTAGTTTGTCCTCTTTGCAGTCATTTGTATTGTGTCTGTCTTCTTGTAGTTTGTCCTCTTTGCAGTCATTTGTATTGTGTCTGTCTTCTTGTAGTTTGTCCTCTTTGCAGTCATTTGTATTGTAGTTGTCTTCTTGTAGTTTATCCTCTTTTCAGTCATTTGCATTGTAGTTGTCTTCTTGTAGTTTATCCTCTTTGCAGTTTCCTGTGTTGCCTCTTTTGATTTTCCTAGTAATTGTACGTCGTGTGTCTTTACTTTGCTTCAGTTTGCGGTTATTTGATTTTATTTCCAGAACAATTGCAAAGATTTTTGAACAAGAACTAAGATGGACGCTCTGGTCCAGTGGCCTCATGATTAATCGGGCCTTTGCCTGAAAAACCTCTTCAGCAATCAATCCTTGAACACAATACTTGGGTAAAACTGGACCTAATAACTTTAATCAGTGGTTGTACATGCGCTCCCTAATACATTATATTTAGTATAAAGCCTGAGACACCTTGATGCCACACACGTTGTGTTTCTTCAGTCTGAGTGCTTACTTCTTCTTACTTTTCCACCAGCAGACTCAAACTGATTTATTATCTTTTCAGTCAGCTGGTGGAGAGAAAAAAGAAAACACAGAGAGAGAAAGAAACAAATCAATGCAGAGCTCAACAGTGAGGCTTGGATTGGCTTCACATCACCTCTCATCAGTATTCCATAATCATTCACTGCGTCAAGAACCATGCATGGGCTTCTTTAATTGTCCCTCTGCATGCACGAGTTTAAAAGAAGAAGAAAAAACAGCACATTCACAGAGCTGTCAGGAGTAAATACAGAGAGCCATCACTGCAGCTCCTTACACACCCCATTATTTACAGCCTTGCAGATGCCCTTGCCTGAGATTGCTTCTTTTGCAGCTTTCTCTCGCTCGCTGAGTAAAAGTCATGATCCAACTCGCCTCCTTTAGTCGAGCTGTCGGCCTTGAAACATGCGAACCCAGGGCCTGGTATTTCACACTGACACCTCGTCCCCCTCAGTGCCGTGATCAGAAGCTCCCAAGTACCAGGCAGCCGGTGCCGGAGCTGGTCCTTCTTCTCCGCATTTGAATATGCGCTCAAAGCGGAACAATGTTTGAAATTCAAATGCACGGGAACACCTGGTCTTTGGCACTTGTCAATTATAGTCCAGCCGCAGGCCCATTAGTAAAATCACGTCTCCTTGCAGGGATGAAAGGACATTTTCATAATAAAACCATCAGGTTTCAAACACGGGAGCTCGTCGAGCTGCTTTTTTACAGGTGAAAATGTGTATGTGTAACAAATTTAAAGTGATGCTTCATGTGGTTGTATGAGGCACTGACACATAATTATTATTCAAATGTTTTTGTTGATTTTCATAGTAAATACTCACATTGGTACTCAACAGCCCCCAAAGTAAGATCCCTCTAGATCAGGAACGTCAAACCCATTTTAGTTCGGGGGCCACATACAGTGCAATTTGAGCTCAAGTGGGCCAGACCGGTAGAGTAATATCATAATAACCTATAAACAACAAGAAATCCAAATGTTTCCCTTTGTTTTACATTTAATTAAGTTTCTTTTTCACAAAACATATTATGAACAACCTGAAATTTCTTGAGGAAAATAAGTGTAATATTATACCTAAGTTTACCATTTACACATGTGGATCTACAAAGGCACTAAACCATATTTTTCTGTTCACACGTATGTGGAACAGAAAAATATAGTAGTTCTCATACTGATTAGATTTTTAATTGTCATTTGAAACTTTCACAAATGTATTATGTGGGCCAGATTGGACCCTCAGACGGGCCAGTTCTGGCCCAAGGGCCGCATGTTTGACACTCCTGCTCAGACGGTACAGTATGTTCAGGCAGTTTTGGAGATGTTGCTTGTCTTCTAGGTAGTATTTTTCAATATTTTTTTAAATTTTCCTTTATTTCTATCGTACACCACTTTTGTTTCAGCCGTCACTTTGTTTTTAAAGTGATTTATAAATAAAGTTGGATTGGATAATGTTTGGGACGTAAAAACGGGCCTTAATTCAACTACTGTTCATAACACACTATAAATATAAATATAAATAAAGGCTAAAACCTCCTGCGTGACAGTCAGAGTAGCTTCAGCTTTTATTTTAGCTGTGTCTTGCTACGGCAAAAAAATACAGTGTGATCAGTCAATATTCTTTCGAGATTCGAGATTCGTAGAGTTTCGGAGAGAAAATGTAAGTACTTAATATTTCGGTGATATGCCACATGGTAATGCGTTTATTTTAATAAAACGCTTTAGTAAAAAAATCAAGTCATGTCGCAATATTTCTGTTAAAAATCACAATCCGAGTCAAGTTTCCAGCTCTGCGCTTTATTTATGGTTGGACACATGAGCTAATGTATGTTGTCATAGCGACACGCAGCCTGCACATTGAGTGAAACTGGAAAAGTCAATGTCGGAGAAAAAAAGTGTTGAGTCCTGTCGTCACTGGCTGCAAAGATGGAGTCTCATTTTCCCGCGCGAGACTGTGATTTTGAGGACGATTCAGGGAAAAATGGTGCCGTTTCCTGCAAAGTGGCCCGACCTGGTCACTTTGAAACGATTTTCTATTTCTACTGGGATTTCTTCGATTTTTGGGGACGTTAATGTCTTTAAATGGTCGTCCTGAACTTTCTATTCATTTGACTGTCTTTCATTTGTTCGTCTTCCATCTACTAACTCCTCCAGACTTCCCGGCTGTTTTTCATCTTTGTGAATTTCATTGAGAAAGTCATTTTGCTAAATCGAGTGTAATTTCAGCTTAATTCAAAAACATTTTGACTGATGAGATTTTTTTTTTTTTTTTTT
>JAFBJR010000027.1:345069-407569 GCA_016785285.1 Brachirus orientalis
AACAAAAATAGGCATCGCTTTTGACTTTCACTCTACCTTAATGAAGTTCATCAGTATGTAAATTCGGACAGTCATGTGTCCTTCTGCTACCGCTACTTTTAAGATTCGAAAGGTTCTTAAACAAAAATAGGCGTCGCTTTTGACTTTCACTCTACCTTAATGAAGTTCATCAGTATGTAAATTCGGACAGTCATGTGTCCTTCTGCTACCGCTACTTTTAAGATTCGTTAACAGAAATGGGCGGAGCCATAGTGCACCAGGAAACGGATGATCTTATGTTGCTAAAGTTGCAAAACACATTACTTATGATGCCAAAAAGGTTGTTTTGCTACAAAAACCTTCGACTTCTAGTGTTTTTTTTTTGGAGGGGCGGAGCCTTGTCCAGAGAGCGCATGGTAATGGGCGGGATCTATCTGTGTTTTTTTTTTTTGTCAAAGTATCCAATTGCGTATAGGAGTGGGATGATAAAAGTTCCACCATTGTCACTATAACCCTAAAATAAACTAAAACTAAATGACAATACTTCGAATTTTACAATATTGCTTAAAAAAAAAATGCATGTCTGCGTTAAACTCTTAAAGATCCTGTGAGTAATTATTATATTAGTGACATCTAATGGTGAGACTGCAGGTAAAACATGGAGGTGCAAGATGGCCGCCTCCATGAAGCAAATCTGTTACCTAAATGGTTTAAAAAGTGTTTATGAGGCTATGAAAACGGAACAATTTCCGTTATACACACGTACTTGTGAGTAGATTATTCATTCATTTCTGCCAATAAACACACAAATCACTTTTTTGTACATTGAAATTCAAAATAAATGACTCCGTAAATAACCCGTACCGTCCTTTCTTGTGATAATAAAAGTATGAAGAGGGATGTGATGGCACTTAAGTCATAAGTGCTTTTATTCCTATATAATAACTTATAGCCTCATAATACAATAATAACATTGCATTAATTTGAAAGCACACAGAGGTTATTCTTAAACGACTTATTGGCTCTGGTTCTATTTTTGTCTCGGCACGTTGTCTTATTTATAGTGTAGGTTATGCTGACACTTGGACTCGTCTCATAGGAATATTAAATAGCACTGTAAAAATATCTCTGTCTCCTTAAAGTGGCCTTTAAAGAGTTTGGCCAAGATTGAGCTCTGAGTAAAATTGTATTTGACTGTTTCCAGGTGATGCTGCTGAAAGACAGGACTATTTCAATGGGTTTTTATTTATTTATTTATTTATTTTTTTAGAAAAAATCTTGTTTATTTGCTTATGTCAGGAAAACTTTTGCACTTGCCACGACAATAGTGAGCATCTGTGTTCTCTGACTGCCCAGTTTAACCTGTTAAAAGCTGAATATTTTGGACAATGCAAGCAAGGATGTCATTATGCTGATTTATTCACTCTGATAAGCAGCAGCCAAGGCATTATCTACACCACGTCAGAACTTTCCTTCCACAATGTTTTTATTTCAATTTCCTAAACACGGCATTGTTCCAAGGATTGTCTCCATTCACACAAATTCCACCCTAAAATGACTCTAAATGGCGTAGTACATATGCCATGCCTGTATGTGGCGCTGTAACACTGCCACAGAAATACACCAAAAATGAAGAAGCAAAGAAATGGCGCATGCAAATGAAGGACACTCTGAAAAGACAAGAAGAAGACAAAGAAGATGAGAGACATCATTGTTTTCCCAAAGTCGTGTTTCAGTTCCAGGGTTCCCACACCTTGGTTGACATGAAATTCAAGGACTTTTAAAGGACTTTCCAGGACCAATTCCATCAAATTCATGGAATGAATGTGCTGACACAGCTTAAGACGGGAGGACAACTTGTAAGAGCGTCTTCGTCCATGGCGTCCACTTTTATTGATTTACAGGACGCTCTGCATCCGGACAAGTGATTGTCCTTGGGATCTTGGTCAAGTCAGTCTTTGTCATTTGGAATTATCTTGGAATTTTCATTTCCCAGGCATCACGTCATTTGCTCTCTCTCTTGCTTAACGTTACTCGCTCATTGTTTGACATGGAATCTTACGTCGACGGCACAGGGAGACAGAGGACAGTGTCCACAACCATGCTTGTAATGAGGACTCTACGTTTGTCCTGCGAAGGTCTAGTCTACGTACATCAAGCAGCGCAGATGTAGATGGTGTCATCTACATCTGTACGGCGATTTTTAAAGGCTTCATAAGCTTTCAAGGATTTCAAGGACTTGTGGGAATGCCGTGGTTGTCTACACGAAAACACAAGGGTGGTCTTTTGATATCTTTTCACTCTGGGACCCAAAATGCCACTTCTATAAAAAGCTGATACAGAGGTTTTGTGGTTTCTCTTAAACTGGTTTCTGTGTTCGTAGACCTTCAGTCGGTCACTTGACTTGATCTTCTTCAAACTAGATACTGCTGAGTTTCTATAATCTCAAACCATCGTTTCTTTCTTCCTTTCTTACTTTGGTCATTCTTTTGGGCTTAAAGACATCGAGGCTTCCATTTTCGGACCATTGTCTACAAACACTTAACTACTCAGACCATCAACCATGTCTACATTCAAAGTCACTTAAGGATCACGTAAAATGATTTGCTTTGTACGGGCTATTGATGTGAACGTGTGCATCATTTTCCCCATTTTGCTGGCAGTTTGACGTCATAACCGCACACTGACACAGAGCTGGTTTTTAGCGACAGTGCTGCTCTCTGTCGCCCTCTTTCTCTACCAGTGGTAACTGCGGACTCACTGCAGGAGTCTGCTCTTCTTTTCTGCGTGACGACAGCGTAGATAGAAGCAGCTGCAGTTGAACGGGTAAACTGCTAATGAACGGGTAAACTGCTAACGAAGCTCACTGGGGTTTTTTTTATGTGTGAAGAATAAAATCTCTGTATTTGCTTTATACAGTCTTTAGGCTACCATTCTTCATGGTTAAAACCTTGTCTTCATAACAAAGCCAGACCTCAGTCGCATTCATCCTCGCTTGAGCAGAACTGATTGAACTCTGCTTAAATGAATGGGAGAAAATGCATGACATTGCAAAGTATTACATTCATTTGGCTGTTTGGATAACACACACACACGCACGCACACACAGAGTAATGTTGTGTTAAGTGTCCCACTCAAGGATCCTTTGACCCTGCATTTAATGGGTTTCCTCGTCCACCACCTGAGCTTCAGCCTGCAGAGTCCAGGTGGAGCCTGGTGAGTGGTTTAGGGAAGAGGTTTCGACACACGGGACACGGAGTTGGCAGTTGTTGGTATTCTGCCGCCTCCTTCAGTCAGTTTGTGTCACTTAGGAATCCTAAAGCGGCTCTCAGGAGCTGAAATTACATTGAGTTTGCTGCTGAAAAAGTCTGCCTCGCGGTGAGATAAAGCAGTGGATATATTCTTAAAGTACCGTTCACTAAAGCAGGCATGGATTTTATCAGGTGAACCTTTTGTTAAAGTGGAAATTAAGTGTGTTTGGGAAGCGGCGCTTCCGACACGGAGGGTTGCTCTCATTGTAAACATGTCTGCCTGTGGAGATGAAAATCAGATTTTTTTTTTTGCTACTTAACAAAAGGCTCGCTCAATAAAATCTGTGTCTGGGGAAGTCTGTGATATTTCAAGAAAGTGTTTGGTGCTTTATCTCGCTGTTTGACAGACTTTTCTGACTGGAAAATAAAGTTTGTGTCACTTTGTAAACCGCTCGCTCGTCTGCACCAAACTCCATAGAGAAAATCTGCGATTTTTACATAGCAGCACACAGGAGTTGTTGATCCATTGCTGCCTCCACGGTTGAGTTCACATGTGTTATTTTGTGACTTCGGTGTTTGTAATCCATCATTCGGATTTATGTCAGTGACACAAAGTGACCACACGAGGCAGCAGCAGACCAGCAGCTCCTGTGCCCCTGTGAGCTAAAATCACTGATTTTTTCTATGGACTTTGGTGTGGTAGAATGAAAACATTCACAAATCAAAACAAACTTCCAGACAGAAAAGGTTGTCTGTCTCACGGCAATAAAATGTTTTTAAGAGATTTAAATGCTCCTTTTGTATCAGTACCACATATATCCCCAATTAAGAAATCCTGAACTATCTCTTTACTACCAAGTTTGTGATTCTGCCTCAGAACTCATATGGGAACTGGAAGATAAAATGTTTACTGCTGCTTCATTACCCGACAGTACACTATAAAATAACTGCATTATACTACAGTACGTTTCAATTTTATTTAATTTTCTCTCGTACACTCATAAAACAATGAAAACTGGAGTAGAAAACCATTAAAAAAAACACAATTAAATTCACATCAGCTGGGACACACTCAGGTGACATCATGAAACATGTCTCCACTTCTTTGTTTTCACTCCTAGAGGCCCTAATTTTAATTGTTATAACCTTTAATTACACACCATCGATGCACTTATCCTCGCGTGTAGTCCCAAATAAATTCATGCGTCGTTATGCTCAAGGGCAGCTATAGAAAGAATTAGAATAATGACACTTCCATCCTGTTTGACTCATATTGTTATTATCATTTCATCACACGGCCTGAACATCATCTACACACACAAACACATGGATTAAATCAAGTTTCTTTAGAAGAGGAGAAGAAAAAATGTAACACAAACTTGTTAATTTTGTCACAGTACTCACTGGAGACCAGGTTTGATCTATATCTGAGTCCTGGTCTGGTTTTAACAGAGTCTCACGCTTCATGGAGCAACTTTATTAACATTAATTTACACCTTTTTATGAAGTCACACCTCTGGTTTCTATTCTTCTTGTTACTCACTCTCCCACACCAAACTCCATAGAGAAAATCAGTGATTTTAGCATCACAGCACACAGGAGTTGTTGATCCACCGCTGCCTCCATCAGTAAGTTAAAATGTGTTTATTTTGTGACTTCGGTGTTTAAAAACCTACATTCAGATCAACCTCACTGACACAAACTCGCCTCACGAGGCAGTAATACACCTGTAGCATCCGTGTCACCATGAGCTAAAATCACACATTTTCTCTATGGGGGTTTGGTGCAAGAAAGTGAATAGTCCTGACTTTCTACTAGGTAGGTAAAGTAAAATCACATTTTAAATGGGCTAAAATTTGCACATTAAATAAGAAAATGTTAAAAAAAAAACTTTATTACAAAGCAAGTCAACTATTAAGGCCCAAGAAGTTACGCATTCAGTAGAATCCCGGGGTTAGACCACTGAATGTACGTCGTCCATTAATGGGGAATATTAAATATTGGTTTTGCTGATGAGGATGATCAATGATGAGTGGCACTTTCAATATTCCGTACGTCCACTGCAACTTTTGACAAGTCGCTTCACCGGACGGCCCCTTGAATCGAACACGTCTCGTCCCACATCGCCAGTGAGTAAAGCCGACCTGACAGTCACTCTTCTTCATCATCTTCCTCACTGATTAGACACTGACTCTGTACCGCCCCCATGATTTCCGGTGGTATTGCTCCATTTCGTTATCGTAAGGTTCCCTGCAAAGTACAGATGATTTATTAATGTAGTATATGACAGGAGTCTGAAAAATATCATTCAGTTTCACTACAGAAGAGATGAAAACATGTTGTCTACTGAGAGTGGACTCCAACTCTTTTGGAGTTTGGAGCAAAGTAAAGTCAGATCTTGAGAAGTACTTGCTAACGCCACAGTGCCGGTGCATGCGCGACCCTCTCAACTCCAATTACATATAGAGCCTCTTTCATGTTCACTGGAGATGTGATGTATGTTTGCTGCAGCCTCCTCCGTCTTTGTTAATTACCCTTTATCTTCCTTGTACCTTAAGGCAGTGGTCCCCAACCACCGGGCCGCGGACCGGTACCGGTCCGCAGATCAATTGGTGCCGGGCCGCACTAGAAATAATTAATTATTTCCCTTTTATTTATTATCTGATTATGAACGGGATTATGAATCTCCTCGTATTGTGGAGATTGGACTCTTCAAGGGTCACTTGAGCTCTAAAATTTATCCCACAAGCTAGCAAAATGAGTAAGAAACAGACAACTTTGGAAAGTTTCTTTGAGAAGGAGGGAAAGGCCCAGTGAAGAGACAGGAGAAGAGTCTACGACTTGTAAGAAAAAGAAAGCTTTTAACAGGAAATACCTATTTGAAATATGGATTTATCGCTACAGGTGATTCCCACACACCTAGCCCGCTCTGCGTCATATGCGGCGACCGGCTCTCTAATGTAGGTGTATTTAGATAATAGTGAAATAAATGTGGAATTGCTGATTTCTTATTTATTTATTTTTCCAAGTGATTTTTTTTCTATAATTTGTTTATGGGCAGAGAAGATGTTATCAAAGACACAGTGGATTCACGTTTAGGATTATAACACCCCCCGGGCCGCAGTAAAATTGTCAAGCTTCAACCGGTCCGCGGTGATAAAAATGTTGGGGACCACTGCCTTAAGGAGTCCAATCTCCTCGTATTGTGGAGATTGGACTCTTCAAGGTGCAAAGAAAGTGGGCAATTATTCCTTGCATTGTTCAACTTTCAGTGGCAGTCAACTCTGTGAATCTGCATCGGTCTAAACATCTTTGACTCTATTTGTCCTCATGAAATTTCAGAATGTTGTAGGTGTATCGATAAAAACAAAGATAAAAACACACTGTTGTACATACAGCAAGAATTTCCCAGTAACTTTAAACCACTCTCTCTCTCTCTCTTACACCAAAGTCCATAGAGAAAATCAGTGATTTTACACCACAGCTGACAGGAGTGGTTGATCCACTGCTGCCTCTATCAGTAAGTTCAAATGTCTTATTTTGTCAATTCGGCATCTAACATCCTTTGTTCAGATTCACGTCAGTGACACAAAATGACCACACGAGGCAGCAGTAGACCAGCAGCTACTGTGTCCCTGTGAGCTAAAATCGCTGATTTTCTCTATGGACTTTGGTGTGGGAGAGTGAGTGGTTTATAAACGTAAGAAATATGCTGGGTGATGGTAAAATTAACTGGCTAACATATTCTTAAGAGTTTAGTTTGTGTGTTTGGTGCCTCGGCCATGTTGACACTAATCACTGCCCTGTCCCACATGACTGTATTTACAGGTACATCCACTCCAACATACATTATTCCCCTGTTGTTCTGTGTCTTCTCTTAACTGCTCTACTTCTTACAGTGCTGAGAAGGTTTCTTGTGATTCAACCAGATAAAATATCACACACATTGTCATAAAGACAACGAGGCTGTTAGAAGAGCACGGCTGACCATCGTGAAGGGCAAAAATATCATGTAGTCTAATCCCGGCGTTAGCTCAACACACACAAGAAGTGATATAAATTCACCAGGGTCTTTGAATGCATCTCGTTAGCTGCCCACTTTAGCTCGGCATCCTGGATTATTGAAAACCAGGAAGTGACCGTGCATTGTCAGTGGGATTGTTGACATGATGGACAGCCCTACTTGAACGTCCATGTGTCAAATTATATTTGTTTAAATGTGCTGTTTTCCAATTTATACACTTGAAGGCTAACTTATGAGGGGAAAATTGGTCGATATTCACCTTCTGTTAGTGACGACAGTACCACGGTGTAGCCAGGAGGGAAAATCGCCAACAATATGCGAGTTGGTTTCACTGGAGTACATTCGTTTTGCAGATATATTGTGAATTTGATGGAATTCATAAAGATTAAATGGCAAACTGGTTATAAATGTGAAGTGCACTCCATATAATGAGCCGAGCAACAATCAGAAAGTCTCATGAGCAAAAAAAAAGAGAGATGAAGTCGGAATTTACAGCTATGATCTGCAACAACGGCCCAACCAGGGAAGATTTCTGTGCTGCTTTCCAAAAAGCTCATTCCAGTTAAATAATCCAGGAAGTGTTATTGTTGAAAGAGGCACCATTAAACCCTTTCAAACATATCATCTCGCCATCCTGTCAACTATTATAAAAATAATGGGTTTTATAGTCTACATAAAACTGCTCCCTCCTCACTTAGATTTGGAATCTTTTCTCTCACTCATAGGTTTTTTTTTTTTGTATTTTTTTTTTAAGTAAGGCAAGAGCTTCCTTTATTCAGGTAATTAATGCTTTCACTTTTGCCGATGAGCTCCTTCAGTCACACACGGGAGGGAATTTAGAGGCGGAAACATCACACTTCGCTCAGAGACGCTGCAAATAAATAATTCAACAAAATTACTAAGTTCTGGAAAACTCAGTAATCAGATCTGTCACCGCATGAAATGGTCTAATCTGATCCCGATAGAAGGCACCAGAAAACCATCAGATATGCAGGAGTCTTCAATAAACTGTTGACCACGGGATAAAAAAACTGATTTAAAAGACCTTATTTTTGTACGCGACTATTGGAAGAGCAAAATGTTAGTACAGCGCTTTGCGTCCGCATTCCCGTCTCGTCTGCAGCCGATGATCATAACTCTTATGTTCCATGAAAGACTTCGGCTGAAATCCGCTGTCATATCAACGTCTGACTGTTTTGCCTTAAAGTCGTGATGTCTTTCAAAGTTGTTGTCCTGATGCTACGTAAAGCTACACAACTGGAAGTCATAGGCCCATAAATTTAATTTAAAATTCATGTCAACTGAACATTTTTAGTCTTTTAGTCCATATTTGTTTATATTAGTGAGCATAATATAAGTACCTACATACATACAGTACCTGTTAGTTAACGTTTAACTCATGAATTAAGTTACAACCGAAAACTAAACGTGACGTCTTATGATTTCAGGATGTTTGTTCATCCGTCCATCCCTCCATTTCTATCAAAGCTTTGAGAAAACACTTTGTTGAACTTATTTTATTGTTGACTGATGTGATTTTTTCTACAGGAGGTTGGGCAATGTCAAGAAAGGTTAGAAAATCATCTATAAAAGTAAGTTGAAATTAAGTAAGTAAGTTTTTAAAATTCCAGTGAGGAGGATAAAGGATTTGCCTGTAGCTATATCATGTTTTATGGAAACAGCTTGGGAACACAGCAAAAGAAATATACATGAGCTCCATGAGATTAAATGTACATTCAAGAAAAAGGTCCAAGCTACCACTCTGAAATATTTCCTTGTTTTATTTTTTATTTATTTATTTATTTATTTATTTATTCTACTTTGCCTTGTCTGCAGCTCAGTCTGAGACGATGGAGGCATAACAAGTTATGTGGCTTCAAGATGTGAGCTAAAAAAACAGACAGTGATGGAAGGATGGGATGTGAAGAAGTGGAGGAGGAAGTCTGATGTAAAACAATGTGGCCCGACAGCAGCTGTGCTGAGATAAACTCAGAATCGATTGTGACACGATTCACTTGTTTATTTGCATTTAGATAGTTTTATCCGCTCCGCAAAGTTGACTCTGACACGTTTGGCTTGTCTTTCCAATAAGAACATTAGAGGACATTTCCCTCTAGTCTCGTGTAAAAGTGCGATAAGGATTTCATGCAGAATTATGCAAAGATACAGCAGGTGCTGTAGGATTTACCATATGTGTGCCTGGTGCTTGATGCAAATTAAGACCCAACTCTGAGGCCTTAGCAGCCATTAGTGGTGAGTTCTTAATGAGATAACAAACTCTTTTAGATCAGTGCTTTAGGGGTTACTGCTAAAAGTTGAAGGGCTAATTCTGATTTGTAAAGTGTGCACTCCAATCCAGGACCTAGTGTAAAATAGGAAATCTCGCTCTTATTGGAAACATGGCTGTCAGTAGAGACTGATTTTGGCCACAAGGTCATCTAATAAAATCCATAATATCCCATAATATCTTAAGAATATATTTGCCCTTTTAGCTCACCATTATATATCCTTTTCCTAAAGGAAAACTAACATTTCTTGATTTATCAACAGCTCATTCTCTGGCACCAAAGTCCATAGAGAAAAGTAATGATTTTACATCACAGCACGCAGGAGTTGTTGATCCACTGCTGCCTCCATCAGTAAGTCTAGATGTCTTATTTTTGTGAATTCGGGGTTTGAAATCCTTTGTTCAGATATAGCGATGCAATGCAAACTTACCAAATAAGGCAGATGTAGACTAGAAGCTCCCGTGTCCCCATGAGCTTAAAACGCTGATTTTCTCTATGGGGTTTGGTGCAGGAGAGAAAGCAGTTAAAAAAAACTTGGCTGTCAAGAGAAAGGGGCAAAAATATTAAGTTATTGTAGACTTGTACTTCTACTGTAGCATCTGTTGACTTTTACAAGGTCAGTCTTGGGCTCTATGCACATGAAAACGGAGCGAAACGTAAACAGTCTTTTTCTTTTGCTATTTTGGTAAACGTTCTGTAAACGCAGTACCATTTCAGGAAATGCCTTCATCCACGCAACCCCCCTTCAAAACATATGGTGCTGTAGTGCTGCCACGCCAAAAACCAGAGAAGAAAACATTCAGCATGCATCAAGATTTATTTGAATAATTATGCATTACAATGTATACAATCACAAAAAGGGAGTCGAAATGGAGGAAGCCAGCATGAGTAAGAACAGAAAATGAAGTTAGCATAAAACAAAAGAGACTGAGGTGGGATTATGACGTCATCGTTTCCCCAAACAACAAGAAAACACTAGGCTAGCGTTTTGAGATTTTGCCACTCTGGTAACCGGAACCCTAACAATCTATGCAGATGAAACGCTGATGATGAAGAACCAGCCCCTTATGCTGGTTCTTGGTGCAGGGGGCCAGCGGGGGGTCCACGACTCAGGTAGCACTGACTGTGTCGAAACCTCGTAGAAGCACAATTCAATAAAAGCTGAATTATATCCTGCGTCTTCTGAGGTGGTGACAGGGGACAAAACGATGTGATCATGCACAAAAACCATCAGCTATATGATCTCCCCTGACAAACAAGCCCATTTATCTGCCTCGTTCTCCTCCTCCTCCTCACCTCGGGGTTTGTCCCTCTCTTCTTTTTTCTTCCGCCTCATTAACGGTGTCACAGTATGGATAACACTGTGATTATTCCTGCTCTTTAACATCCTGGATGTGTCATATCTTAAATGACTCTTGATTGCGGGGAATTTCGCCCAAAGGGAACTAAAAGCACATCGACTGTGCCGTCTTTTATTATCATGTCAGGGACGAGGGAGAGGGAGAAAGAGAAAGACCCTCGAGCTTTTCATCAGGGACATTCAGACAAAAGTGTACTTAACCACAAAATAGGGGACAGCGGAGCCAGGCAAATAAGGACAGACATAAGTAGCCAATTATGCGAGGGTGAGGCTTTCATCTATTACATGAAGAAGAGAGAGAAGATAATCACCACTGTTATTCCCCCTCTGATGCGTTTGTAGCCGCCCATTACCCAGCTTCCTGCTGGAGCTCCACTCGACGTGTGGAGGTTTTAATCCAAAGACCTAAAAGAGACAAATGTTGACTTTCCTCCTGTGTAAACTCTAACATTATTCTGGACATAAATTTTGGACATTTCATTTTATCTTAAGCATGATTTAATATTGATATTGATTAATATTTCACCATATTTGCTTAAGGGAAAAACATTTCCAATATTTTTTTTTTGCCAGCAGGAAGCAGTAACGTGTCACATCAGACGTATTGTCCAGGTCTGCTTGGTCGTTTGTGGGTAAAATTAGCTGAAAAGAGCTTGAGAGAAAAGTAGAATGCAAAATAAAAACATACATCTTTTCTGTTTCCCTGGATGCTCAAATAAATTTTATCGTAAGGTGTTAACCTGTTCATTTTGATGTCCATAGATGCTGTTAGGTACTGGAACAGCTATATTAACAATATTGGATTTTAGCAGCTACTGAAGCCAAATACTGTAGCATCAGTATTGAATGTTTGAATGTTAGCAGCTAATTTAGCCAGATTGTGTAGCATCAATTTTGGATATTAGCAGCTACTGTAGCCAGATGCTGTAGCATTAGTGTTGGATGTTAGCAGCTACTGTAGCCAAATGCTGTGGAATCAGTGTTGAATGTTAGAGGCTCATTTAGCCAGATACTATAGCATCGGTGTTGAATGTTAGCAGCTACTTTAGCCAGATTGTGTAGCATCAGTGTTGAATGTTGACAGCTACTTTAGTCAGATTCTGTAGTATCAGTGTTGGATGTTAGCAGCTACTGTAGTCAGATGCTATAGCATCAGTGTCGAATGTTAGCAGCTACTATAGCCAAATGCTGTGGAATCAGTGTTGAATGTTAGAGGCTCATTTAGCCAGATACTATAGCATCGGTGTTGAATGTTAGCAGCTACTTTAGCCAGATTGTGTAGCATCAGTGTTGAATGTTGACAGCTACTTTAGTCAGATTCTGTAGCATCAGTGTTGGATGTTGCCATATTGCCAGTGCTGGATGTTAGCAGCTACTGTAGCCAGACATGGTTACTGTGTTTGATTTTGTTAGCTACTGGTGTCTGGATAGAGTAGCCAATCATACGATCTAGCAGCAATAGTAACAGATAACTGTTAGCTGTACTTTAGCCAGATTTAGTAGCTACTGTGTTTGACGTTAGCGGCTACTGTAGCCAGATTTAGTAGCGACTGTGTTTGACGTTAGCGGCTGCTTTAGCCAGACGCAGTAGCTACTGTGTTTGACGTTAGCGGCTGCTGTAGCCAGACGCAGTAGCTACTGTGTTTGACGTTAGCGGCTGCTGTAGCCAGACGCAGCAGCTCCTGTGTTTGACGTTAGCGGCTACTGTAGCCAGACGCAGTAGCTACTGTGTTTGACGTTAGCGGCTACTGTAGCCAGACGCAGTAGCTACTGTGTTTGACGTTAGCGTCTGCTGTAGCCAGACACAGTAGCTACGTGTTTGACGTTAGCGTCTGCTGTAGCCAGACACAGTAGCTACTGTGTTTGACGTTAGCGTCTGCTGTAGCCAGACGCAGTAGCTACTGTGTTTGACGTTAGCGGCTGCTATAGCCAGACCCCATGGTGACCATGTTTGATTTTCTTAGCTAGTGGTGTCTGGATAGAGTAGCCAAACATACGATCTAGCAGCAATAGTAGCAGATAACTGTTCAGACATGAAAATGAACAAGTTTAGCTCCATTGTTAGCACGGTAAAACTCATCAAAGACATAGTATAATATCAAGACAAAAGTAATCTCACCTTAGTAATAAATGGCAGCATCAGCTCCCCATCGTTCTGCCTCCTCATCCTCCATCACTGCTGACTCACCTGTAAAGATGATAATTAGGGTTAACGAGGGTGTCTCTGTCCCCCGCGTCGTCCAGCTACATAATTTGTCCCCCATCTCCTGCTCCAGTCTTGTTCCAAAGACATTGAGATATGAGTGAGGGATCATTTAGTGGGTCATTAGTTCTGCTAATCAGCTCTTTAATTACAGGCCATTACAGCGGGTGTCTGATGTGTCTCCTTGGACATGATGCACTCTGACACTTTGTCTCTCACAAACAAGCAGCTGCCCTGTAACTGAACGACGGAGGGTTTTAACCTCTGTTTTCAGACAAATGGATCTCACTGTGCTTTCACAGCGACCGTGCTTGGAATGTTTCTTTTGTTGATGTTGTGGTTCTTATTCTTCAGAAACTTTGACCTGATAAAATCTCAGGAGATGTCCAAAAATGTTACTTTGCAGGTCACAAGAAGGTCAGACTTGAACTCTAAATATGACAGTGTTGCTGTTGCTATGGCGTCTCCAAGCCAAGCCAGATTGCTAGAGAAATACTTTGTTGTCGAAATCCATTGGACAGATGCGAATGATTTATTTGCTACTGATCTGCATGTGTTTCACTGACTTTATTTGCCGACTGTAATCTTTCCACTAAAGGTACTGGAACAGCTATATTAACGATGGTGGATTTTAGCAGCTACTGTAGCCAAATGCTGTAGCATCGGTATTGAATGTTTGAATGTTAGCAGCTAATTTAGCCAGATTGTGTAGCATCAATTTTGGATATTAGCAGCTACTGTAGCCAGATGCTGTAGCATTAGTGTTGGATGTTGACAGCTACTTTAGTCAGATTCTGTAGTATCAGTGTTGGATGTTAGCAGCTACTGTAGTCAGATGCTATAGCATCAGTGTCGAATGTTAGCAGCTACTGTAACCAGATGCTGTAGCATTAGTGTTGGATGTTAGCAGCTACTATAGCCAAATGCTGTGGAATCAGTGTTGAATGTTAGAGGCTCATTTAGCCAGATACTATAGCATCGGTGTTGAATGTTAGCAGCTACTTTAGCCAGATTGTGTAGCATCAGTGTTGAATGTTGACAGCTACTTTAGTCAGATTCTGTAGCATCAGTGTTGGATGTTAGCAGCTACTGTAGCAAAATTTTGAGCTTGTTGTGTTTGATGTTATTAGGTACTCTATCAGCTGTGTCGCCAAATGCCATATTGCCAGTGCTGGATGTTAGCAGCTACTGTAGCCAGACATGGTTACTGTGTTTGATTTTGTTAGCTACTGGTGTCTGGATAGAGTAGCCAATCATACGATCTAGCAGCAATAGTAACAGATAACTGTTAGCTGTACTTTAGCCAGATTTAGTAGCTACTGTGTTTGACGTTAGCGGCTACTGTAGCCAGATTTAGTAGCGACTGTGTTTGACGTTAGCGGCTGCTTTAGCCAGACACAGTAGCTACTGTGTTTGACGTTAGCGGCTGCTGTAGCCAGACGCAGTAGCTACTGTGTTTGACGTTAGCGGCTGCCCTGTAACTGAACGACGGAGGGTTTTAACCTCTGTTTTAACCTCAGACTTGAACTTGAACTTTTAACCTCAGACTTGAACTCTAAATATGACAGTGTTGCTGTTGCTATGGCGTCTCCAAGCCAAGCCAGATTGCTAGAGAAATAATGTTGTCGAAATCCACTGGACAGATGCGAATGATTTATTTGCTACTGATCTGCATGTGTTTCACTAACTTTATTTGCCGACTGTAATCTTTCCACTAAAGGGACATTTATCTGCAGTTGCTTAGTAGATCCACCAATAGGAGGCACTGTTTCTCTCTTAACTGCAATGCGATTGGTTAAATTCCCCTGTCACAGGCCAGATTAGAGGATGCAGGGCAATTTCCCCCAACTTTCTACACGGAAGCCCACTTTTTAAAGATGGCAGACTATTGTGACCAGAGCATTTTAAATTTCTGAAAAAGAATGTTTAGTAAATGTATTAAAACCTTATTTTAACGTACATTATTTCAAACGTATACACATAAATCTGAACTAAAAGGTTGGGATTCAGTTTCTTTGTTTGGGGACCCAAAACAAACCTCCCGTGACCCATACCCAGAAAAGAAGTCTAGCTCTCTCTCAGAATTTTAACAATGATTGACTCTGAGTGGAGTAGAGGATCATCACACCTTAAAAACCACTGTGATTATCAGACGTTTTGGGAAGGATCGTAAGTCCATCATACTTAGCTAAAGTTACAAGAGTGGAGTTAATCGGATTCTTCTGGCAACCTCCTGCTGAAAATCTCCTCACCTGGGGTTGGGGGTGACAAATCCTAAAATTTGATTCTGAACTTGTGCTTTAGAAATAGTCGTTCACTAATGGTGAATTTACAGACTTCCTCTGTAAATAAGCTAAAAAAAAAAAAGACTTATTTACTTTGCTTTGAAATTAAAAATGGTTGATGAAACTGATGATCAGACGTTATGAAATGTAATTTTTTAATTTAAAGGTCACATAGAATGGTCTTTTTTGAAACAAAAATTTAGATTACTGATGTCTACTTAGATAAATTGAATAATATTTATGGTCCAAAACCTCGGACTGGCGACCTGTCCAGGGTGTACCCTGCCTCACGCCCTATGTCAGCTGGAGTTAGGCACCAGCGCCCACCACGACCCTCGGTGGAGGATAAAGCGGTAGAAAATGAGTGAAAGTGAGTGAGTGAGTGGTAGAAAACCTCCTAGTCTCTTCAGATTAAGCCAGATTATTGCTGCTCTCTGCCAGCCTCTGAACAGGCACTCTGAGCTAATGCCCGCCCCCCAGAACACTGAGTCTCTTGAGATTGGCCAGCTACCAGCTGACCAGTCTTCTTCTTCTTCTTCTTCTTCTTCTTCTTCTTCTTCTTCTTCTGGTTGAATGTTCACGTCCATGACCAGGAGTAGCTGTTGGGGGAGGGTTCGTTGCACGGCAAATGTGCTAGTTATGTAACTAAACTGGACTTTTCAAAACCACTTGCTGGAGCTCAGGTAAACAGAGAAGCTCTTCTTTGTCAGAAGTGGCTGAAGTGTTTATTGTGACACTTTAGTGACGTTTAGATACAGGAAGGACACGGGGACACACCAAAAATATATATATCATCATGATATAAATGCAATAAAGATATCCATAACAGTTCTTCACAGAATATATGTAGTTCACAGTATAAACATATTTGTAATGCATAAATAACTAAAAATAATGAATTATAACTATAAGATATAGTTAAAAGATATTAAGTGTTGGGCCAAATCACAAGTTTAAGGCCGTGGCATTATTCCACAGATAAAACTTGAGCAATACTATATTAATGACTGATTTAACGTGAAACAAATAAAATAGAAGTGCAAATAGAGATATTAAGAGTGTTTTTACTATTGGCACAAGTGGCAGCCGTCTCGAATCCTATGTCGGGTATTGCAACTTTTTGAGTAAGAAATCCCACTTGACACCATAATTTCAGACTAACAAAGTCCAGGATTCCATTGAAATGAAGAGTCAGAAAGCCATAACTTCCTTTTCATCTCCGGGACGATAAAAACAAATTTCCAAAACTATCAGTGTCTTTGCCCCATGAAATAACATTTAAAATAACATTTTTTCCTCCCAAAGCGTGTTCTTCTACCGCACACCACACCTCTTTTTCGGGCTTGATCAAGAGCCATCTTGGCTCCACCCACTACAGCATTGGTAAATATTATTTTTCTGTGGCAGGATATGTGTCAATGTCTGCCATCTTTGAAGACACAGACTTGTCTTTTTCAAAATGATGCAAGGGTCTGTCACTTCTCTATCTTGTCCCCAGTTGACAGTCCACCATTTCCACAGCTACTTGACAAGAAAGCCATGAAATTCTGTCCAGTTGGCGTCCTGGTTTATTTGTCAGTACGGACATATTTAGTTGGAGAATCAACAAAAAAAATGTTTCAGCAGGGAAAAGGTGGCAGATGTGAAGGTTAGTCCTACAACAACAATCGGTTGTCGGAATAATAAGCAGGATATTGTTGTTTACGGACTCGCGGCTCATGGTGAGTTGGTACTACAGTGATATTGAAAAACCAGACACACAGCAGGAATCTCTTCTGCCATCATTCAGTGTCATGTGACACTGCTGGACTGTGTCAGAAAAAGAGGACTCCCAGGTGAGACACTCGCTCGTATCGTCGCGGTGATCCTATTACAATTAGACGAGGACACACAACAATGTCAATGTAATTAATTCAATTATTAAAAAGCCCCAGGCGCCGTTGGAAGGATATGAACATAACAAAGGGTGGCAGAGTGTCGCAGCTCCAGGGTGTTTTTCCTTTAAAACCCCGCTGATATTCTCAGTTTCCCACAGGTTGATTGTTTTTTTAAATGCCAGTTGAGAAGTTGTCTCTGGGGATTAGACAGCCAGGGACGAGTTTTCACCATGAATCTATAATCACAGCAGCATTTGACGATCTTTTTGAAAGCTTGTGGCAGTAATTTTCATGCCAAACGCTGATATTATTCTATAATTTTCCCACCAAAGACTTTTATAGTTGTCACCTCTTCCACTTTATATCAGAGCAGCCTGGTTTTCTCCTTGCTCTACAATGATGAGATTACTGACAAGGTGTTGGATAATCCCATAAAAACCTTTTCATCGTTAATAAAGCAAATGATCGCAGAGAGAATTGGCTTCTGCTCATGTCAATCCGTGTGGAAATTTGTCTTGGTAGACTACGACCAATCACAAGACACTTCTGAGAGAGAAGGCGCCTCCTATTGGCTGGTCTACTGAACAGCTGAAGGCAGTTAAACGTAGTTGAAAATGGTTGATTGAAAATGGTTCAAAAATTAGCTTGCTAACTTTAGCTCTAAAGACCAAAATTGCATTTTTTCTTACTGATTTTCTGATATATTTTTTTTTCAGTCAAGGTTTAGTTCAAAAATCACTGTATGGACAAAAGTATTCAGACACCGACTGGAACTGTAATGACATTTCAACATTTCAAATACATATACAGGAGTTTAACATGGAGTTGGTCCCTTTTACAGGTATAACAGCTTCTTGGAAGAGTTTCTATGTGAATTTGTGCCCATTCATTCTGTAGAGCATTGATGAGGTCAGACACTGATGTTGGACGAGACGAGAATGTCAAACCATGTCTTTATTGTCCTTGCTTTGTCCACTTGCTTTGCATCTTATTACTTTAATTTTAATTTAATTTTTGTTTTGGAATTTTCCAGAAAAGTTTTTATTTTATATATCAAGAGTATCCATATACTCAGCAGCCACTTTATTAGGGACACAGGACACCAAAGTACACGTTAGATGTGATCTTCCACTGTTGTAGAACATTTGGTTTGACGATACAGTCTTTTTCATATTGGTTGTAACAAGGTGTTTGAGTTGTTGTTGAGTCTGGTCATTTTCTTCTGACCTCTGGCTTCAACAAGGCATTTTTCCTGGCAGAAACTGCTACTTTATGGCTATTTTGTCTGTTTCGAACAGTTCTCTGTAAACTCTAGAGAGGGTTGGAAATCCCAGTAGATCAACAGAAAAAATACTCAGACCAACCTGTTTGGCAGCAAACATTAAAAACAATATTGACCTGAGGAAAAGTTTGGGCTCTATAGAAGTTTGGGTGTTTCACTTTTTACACTATTTTACACTGTTTGTGTTGTGTTAAAAATAAACTTCCTCTTATTAAAGCTAAGAATACAACGTGAAGTTTGTTCATGTTTGACTCTGCGACCTCGATGACAGAACTTCATGAAAACCATGAAGCCATGAATGAAAAGACAGCGTCCTGCCCCACTTGCTACTCGAGATCGATAGTCATCGCAGTCAATACAAGATGCTCCAGCTCCTGCACAGAATATGCGGGTGACGTGGGAGTTCATCTTCCTTTTTCTACCACAGCCATGTTTTTATCTCTTCTACAAATCCAGGCATTTATAAAGAAAAACAGGAGTGGTGCCAGGTCACGGCACAGAACGTGTCCTTGAACGCGGGAATTAAAGAGGATTTTTTCATACATATTCAACATGGTTAGTGTGGAAATCCGTGTATTGATCAGGCTGCCTGACCTCCTCTGTTCCCCGCGGCTCTGTTTGCAGCTTATGCGATCCAAAACGCGGGGCTGCGATCCCGTCGAAACGCTTCCCTCTTGCTTTATCCCCCAGCACACATGACTCCCACCAGCCAAACAAAGAGGCCTCGAGACGCACGAGCAGCACCTTTGTGTTCCGGCTCCTCTTCGACAGAGAGGCGGTGCCAAATCAGGTCACAGAGAAGAGACGCCGCATTCAGCAGGGATAATGGAAACCATCGCACTTTCTACACCCATGAAAGCCCGAGGAAAAAATATTCCACCCCCTCTGCATTTAGATAGGGAAGGATAAAATGTAAACCAAGATGTTTACCCGTCAATTATTGTTTGCCTTATCTGATGGTAAATATGTGGCACAGCTCAGGGAAAAGGTAACAAAAGGAGGCAATCTGTGATTCACGTATAATGAGGGAGAGCGTGGAAGATGTTTAAAGTTCCAGGGTTTTAACACATTCATGCTTTCATACAACCTAAATCTTCTTAGTGTAAACAATCAGCCCGGAAGGTAAACACACTTTTCCCAGAAGATGTGAGATGAGTCAAGGCCCTTTTCACAGTTTTACACTGACGTCTAGTGAACTTTCAGCAGCTTCATGATAAAGATCAGTGTGGCTGTGGTTTATTTGGTGGTGGTTACACCAGTTGGTTCCGATTCTGTGTTCCACTTAAAGCAGAACTTTGCAAGTCCGCTAAGACTACGTACTGTGCATCTCCCTGCAGGTTTGGAGAACATTGTCTCACGATTTGCTACAATCGTAAAAAAACGAAACTAAGGAAGGACCCAAACTAAGTCCAAAATAAGCAAAGGGTAACCAGCCCATGAATTAAACTAAGACGCTGTGTCTGGCCGGCTAGCAAGGCAGAGCTCAGGATTCAGGTATCTAAAAAAAGGGAACGAGAGAAAACTGCATAAAAGAGTCTTTAGCGGTTTAGCTGAGCTGAGAGACGTGGAGTTACCAAGCGAGGAATATATGACGCGCTGACAAGGAGGAACAGGAAATCCGGCTATAAGTGGGCAGACCCGGATGAGATGATTGAGGACAGCTGCAGTGATTACACTCCCCGCCCAGCCGAGCAGCCAGAATCAGACTCAGAATCAGAATCAGAAATCCTTTAATGTCCCGCAGACGGGGAAATTTGTCACAGCAGTCTTGGGATATCACAAAATCAAGAGCAAGAGCCAGCCTCCAAGAGAACACAGTTCAAAACCACAAAACAGGGAACCAAAAGGAAGTTAACAAAACAAAACAGGAAGTACACAACCCCAAACCTCCACCAGGCAGGAGACAGATCATGACAAACCACCAAAACATCCGTCCATTGTCTACCACGGAGCCATGTCCATGCCGGTCGACATCCATTTTGCATGCTTCTGCGTTTTTTTAATTCTCACCATTTGAAAAAAGCCGGTCGGATGTTTACTCGTTCAGTCGTTTTCCTACAACATCGGTTTTCTGCCCTGATAAACGTTAAAAAATATGTCATACAAAGATGACATGGAAACCCAGCCACAGTCGCACTTTGAGCAAGAAAACACAACATTCTAATGTTGCAGCTGCAGCTGCCGAAGACTGAAGAGTGTCTGGATTTGTGCACATCTTTTCTAAATGTACAGATACGGAGGAAATAGAGGAACGCAATTTTGTAATTTAGCAAAATACATTTATAAATCAAAAAGAAATTAAAGAGACGTTGCTAAGGTTTTGGGGCAGAGCTTTGAGAAGAGGGAGTGTAGTGTAGCTGCTACTGCTAACAGGTATGAGACGGTATGAAATTTATTGAATATATTGAACTAAATACTTTGTATTATATATATAATACATACTGTATATTTAATAATTTGCGATATGATGGTAGTAATTGTTAAAGTCTTGCTTTTTTTCTTTTTTTTTTCTATACTTTTTTAAAAATAAGAAAATAATAATCTCAAAAAAATCAGTTCATTATAAATGATGAGGTCCTGGAATGTCTGGAAAAACTCACGCTCCCTCTTGTGGCAAGTAAAATCAAATCTTCAGAACTGTATGTTGGCAGTATTTTAAGTAGCTCACTAATGTGGAAAATGTACAATTTCTTCCATTTAATTTTATCCTTTTTGAATGAATTTATTACCATGTCGTGACATGTAATGCGCTAATTTAGAGCCACATCTGAATGTAATAATATTAATCTGCACCTCTGCAATCACAACTTTACTTCAGGTTCATCCAAATAAGATTAACTTTTTGACCTTCAGTTAAGAAATAATGTCCTTTCTTAACAAAATGAATTATCTGTGCGTGATCGTGTGTTTTGTGCATGTGCACTTACACACATTTGGGTGTATAAATACAGGAAAGTGGCCCAAAATTAGCACAAAACAGCAGAGCCTAAAGTCAGTAGCATCTCTGGAGACACCAGGAGTATTTTAATTTAATCATTAGTTAGTTCTATCAAGGTCAAGGTCAGGAACCAACCACAACACACGTGTTATATTTACAAAGAAGAGGAGGACGTGAGGGCAGTTTTCATTATTTTTTTAACATTATTTTAACTTGAAATTGATTGGGAGGCCGCATGTGGCCCGAGAGCCGCAGGTTTAACACCTCTGATCTAGAAGACCACGGCACATTTTTCTCATATAGATATTTATGAACTTGGAGAAAAGAAACTCCACTAACTCAAAATCTGATGTCCAGGTGCTTTCATTGTTTGTCTCTTCTTATTTTAAAACATTTTTTGAAGCGTAAAGTTGTTTACACGAGTCGGCGCTAACAACAAAACCAGCCCGAGACTCTTTCTGCAAACAAGAAACCTGTGTAAACCTGGCGAGTGTAACTAATCGCTCCATGCGGAGTTCAGGCGTTTCATGGTCTTGTTCACAAATGAAAGCCGGGGATCGTGAAATTAACCACTGCTCTCTCACGGCTCTCGCCTGAGCCGTGGAACCGCGCTGCTGTTAAGCAGCCGCTCTTCGCGCTGACCCTCTCCGATGGTCAACGAGTGGAGGACGCGATCAGCTGAAATGAGGCCTCTCTGCGGGGTCCGTCTCTCCCCCGCACGACTCCCGGAGGAACTCGGCGATCCAAAAGGAGTGACGTTTCCTGTGGAGATGCGAGGTCACAGAGCAGGATGACCCGTCACAGCTGGAGGAGAACAGTAGGAAACACAAAGATGTACGCCTTTATTCAGTTTCTTTTGTCATTATAAACAACAGATCTGAGATATAACATCTCTCTCTTAATTAATCTGTCAGGAATCAAACTTGGCAGGTGACTCACTAAAGGCCCTAGTGTGTGAAATGCAACAGATTTGTATGTATACCGCTGAAAATACCGATGCAGACAAGAATAACGCCAACAGTGACAACAAAACAAACAGCCAGTGGGGATGGAAGGATTTTATCACACATCATGGTGATAATAAAGCCACTCACAAGAAGTCAGTAATGGTAGATTTCCACAGTCAAAAAAGTCATAAATGGGGAAAAGTGTGTTTATTTTTAAAGTATAAGTAAGGTGACTTCACCAACATACAGTCCTGGTGATTTATTTTGCATTTGTCCACTTATTCTAGGGCCTATTCTAGAAACAGTCTTTCTCCTTTTGAAATGGCCACTACAGTGATCATGTCATATTGTGAATTATTAGCTATTTTGGTTGGGAAAGTCTTATTCCAAAGGCTGAAAACAACAAGAAATACTAATGAAATTATGAATAATAAAGCACGATACTTTTGAATGTTTTTAAATAGGCAGTTTTACACATTAAAGCTGGAGTAGGCTACATTTGTTGATCAATAATTATGTAATAAAATATCATCAAATTGTAATTTAAATTCTTCTTCTGCTCCTCCTATAGAGTCTGTTTTGGAGAAATCTGACCCAATGAGAGCAGGCGCCTCCTGTTGGCTAACTACAGCATGTACATGGTTGTAATTCCAGCATTAGTGTCGACTGCAGGAACCTGAGAGTAGGGAAAGTATTTTGTTACAAGACCTTCATCAGACATTTTCTTCATCACTTTGTAATCCATCAATTATGTAAAAAAAAAACAAAAAACAAACATTGCCCTGAAAACTTCATCAGTTTCTTTAACAACATCGCTCATTTTTCAATAAATGGAATTTTACCATTCAAACATTATGAAACTCAATAAAACTGGCACTAAAATTAAAATCTGTTCATCACTGATGGGTATTTTTTTCCAAACCCAAACTGAAACATTTCTGTTCCTTAACAAGGTTCATTCTCTTGCTCGGCCGCTTCATTTGTTATTGTTGTTTAGTACTTCTGATGATGAAGAATGGGTTTTCTGTTGGTCACAGCTGGAAGGAAATGAAGAAAGAATATGCATTCATATTGTTTTACCTTTTAATTTCATATTGGTTTTCTGGATCAAAAAAAAAAAGGTACGAGCTAGTTTCTCCGCACATGTCGGACATCCTGTTTTGAGGAAAACTGAAGTGAAAGCAAGCACAGATGTCGCACCATGAGCTTGTTTTCATGCCATCTACTCGTGTAAAAGCCTCTTCTGGTTTTTAGAAGCACTCTGGTCTTTGGCGTGTCGCGCTCGTCCCCTGTCTCTCCTTGATAGCAGCGGTCAGTGCGCTGGAGCTCACGCTTTACCTGGGTGGATTGCCTTGGACGGCGGCCTAATCGTCTAGCCCTCACTCAGGCGCCGACCGGGCCAAGGCTACGACAGCACAGCAGATGGACCCTCAAAGGACTCGCCACATCTGCAGCGATACAGGAAGATGAAGAGGAGGAGGAGGAGGAGGAGGAGGAGGAGGGAGTGTGGGTAAAAGAGACAAGAACTAATTTCTCTCATTTTCCCGATTTCACGCAAACAAGCTGGCATCCAGCTCTGGCGAGGTAAGCGTAGGTCTGAGACTCGAACGCCACCGAGGTGTTCACGCCGCCTCCCTCCCCGTGTGCAATCTGGCAATTAACAACAAGCAACTTTAAATGATTTAAGGGAATAGAGTGGACTTGAGCGCATTATCAACAGCCCTGGTGTTTGTTTGGGTGCCTCAGTGTCTGGAAATGAAGTCACAAAGTCGCCTCAAGGAAAAGTTCCATCTCGTCTCGTCGTGGATAACGACATGGATCCACAAATGAAAAAAGACACAGGGAGTGTGAAATAGTAGCTGTTCAGAAAAATGCTGCAGAAACATTTGTGGGCCATTTAGAGACATTTCTGCCAGATATGAAAGTTCTCTACGGGCTTTTTTACTGTACAGCACATGGAAAATACTGTTTGTACCATTAGATGAGGATAATGACCATAGTAATGATGATGACAGTAATTTAAAGTAATTTATATGCTCACTCTGTAGTGCTAAAGTACTGACATAACCACGTATTTTTGAGTTTTATTTGTCATATAGTTCTAATTTACTCACAAAATGAAACCTAGTATTGGTGAAGGTAACAGAACCGATACACTTTATTTAAAATTTAAAGGACATTTTCTGTCCAGTAGCTACTCATAAAGGGGTTTATAGAGAACACAAATTAAAGTTTCAAATGAATCATTCACTGACTTTTGTGAGATCATGTCACACAAAAAAATTCTAATGCTAATTTTTCAACCCTGAATTTGTAGTAGTTCAGTGGCCCGGTGCGACGAACGAGTTATTAATATCCACTCGCATCTATGCATCAAAATTCTCCTCATTTTGTGCGTATTTCTGCACTACCATTTGCTGTTACTAAAACCCTTAACTTTAATTCAATTTCAATGGAAGAGAAATCTACAAAAAATAATCCCAAACTTCATCTTTTGCTGATGATAAGGTGATATTATTGAAATAAAACCTTAACCTTGAAGAGAAAACTGAAGACTTTATGGTATTATAGAGATAAATATATTTACTACCAATGATAAAACTATCGGTTTTGTGTATACTCAACCTGATATTATGTTATTCAGTCATGTCATTCCTAATTCCTCATTATTTATTCACTAAATCTCTCCTTTTTTTAACTCAATCACAGTTACATTTCATTGACGCGCTGACTTTTCCACTTCCCTGAAATGGACAAACATTCATGCAATATTCCAGGATGGTTCTCTTATCCCATTCAGCTTTCATGGACAGATTTGATGTCTTGTTAAAGTTTGACATGTAGGTAGGGAGGTGGATGCTGTAGGTACAGTTGGTAAGTAGGTGGGTGGATACATAGCTGGAAGATAGGTAGTAGGCAGATGGATACATGATACGGTAGGTAGGTAGCTCAATTTGTAGCTGAAAACTGCAGGTAAGTGGGTACTGGAAGTAGGAAGGTGGCTGCTGTAGAAAGGTGAGTAGGTAGGTGTTTCCTGTAGGTAGGTAGGTAGGTAGGTAGGTAGGTGGTTACTGTAGGAAGGTAGGTAGGTAAGGAGGTAGGTAGGTGGATAATACAGGTAGGTAGGTAGGTGGTTACTGTAGGAAGGTAGGTAGGTAAGGAGGTAGGTCGGTCGATAATGTAGGTAGGTAGGTGGATAATATAGGTAGGTAGGTAGGTGGTTACTGTAGGAAGGTAGGTAAGTAAGGAGGTAGGTAGGTGGATAATGTAGGTAGGTGGATAATGTAGGTAGGTAGATAATATAGGTAGGTAGGTAGGTGGTTACTGTAGGAAGGTAGGTAAGTAAGGAGGTAGGTAGGTGGATAATGTAGGTAGGTAATGTAGGTAGGTGGTTACTGTAGGAAGGTAGGTAGCTAGGTGGAAAATGCAGGTAGGTAAGTAAAGAGTAGGTGAATACTGTTGGCTTTGACCGATAAATGGTTAGATGACTTGCTGCCTTGCACAGATAGACATGCTCAGACTTAAACATGCAGCTTTCACACTGACTCCCAGCGTGTGCCTGTTGTCTGCTGCCGGTTGACAAATCTTCGGCTCGGGTCGGCCAGACTCCGGCTCTCTGTCCACAGACAGATGCAGCTGTTGGCTGCTCTGTGCCACAGTGGGAGGAGTTAACCCAGGAAGCCGCGCAGCAGGGCATCGAGCCGAGCCAAGCGATTAACGCGCAGATGGACGCGGCCTCTGTGGCGTGTTGACCGTCATTACCTCGTCCTCTCCTGGTGGCTCATGCTGATGGCGTCCCCGGTGTGAGACAGCTCTTTACTGAATGCTCTGTCCTGCTGCTGCTCAAAGACGTCACTCAGCTTCTGCTAAATTACAGGCTTGTTTTTGACCGCAGGCTGTGAAGACAGATGATAAAAGACCGGGGAACATGGTTTTGGGCTTGAATTGATGACTTTGCTGAGTCATGGAAGCTCGTTCTTTCTTAAAAAAAAACATGGCTGCCTGTGGTGGCACAAACTGAATTTTCCCACTTGAGAAAAGACTCGACTAACAATACCCATGATATCTTTAAGAACATGCTCACTGCTTTATCACACTGTTGGACAGAGTTTTATCACAGGAAAGTGAAGTTTGTGTTGCTTTGTTACAGTTGAGGACGAGATTATTAGCCCACCTATGAAAACTCATTGTTTTTTAAGTGAATGAATGAATTTTTGCAAAGAATTTTTAACACAGCTTTTTCAAACATCCTGGTTTTATTTTGGATTCTTCCATTATTTGACTTTGTGCACAAAAACCAAAAACTACCAGGGTCAACATTATTGTCCCCCTGATGCTAACAGTCACTTGTGTCTCTGCAGTGGTTTGTTGTAGTTTTCAACAAGTCTCTGACTCGTCTCCTGAGGAATCCCAGCCCATTCTTCTTTGGCAAATCTCTCCAGCTCCTCCAGATTTGATGGCCTTCTGGCATGGACCTTGGTCTTCACTTCAATGGGATTTAAGTCAGGACTTTGTGCAGGCCAGTCACTAACGTTCACTCTGGTCTTCTGGAGGTCGTTCTTCACCAGGAGCCACGTATGTTTTGGGTCGTCGTCGTCGTGTTGGAAGACAAAACGACGACCCAGACCCAGTTTTGCTGCTGACTGCTTCAGGTTTTCTTTCCAAATCTTCACATCTCCTTCTTTCTTCATGATTCCTTCCACCTTGATGAGATTCCCAGTTCCAGACTCACTGAAGCATCGCCACAGCATAATACTCACACCACCGTGTTTCACTGTGGGGACGCTGTTCTTTGGGTTATACGCCTCTGTCTTCTTTCTCCAAACATAAACAATGAGCTCTAGTTTGGTCTCATCTGACCAAAGGACCTTCTTCCAGTATGAATAATCTGTGTTAAAAATTCTTTGCTCTGTTTAACAGCACTTGGGAAATACCTTTAAAACAAGGACATATTCATAGAGAGGCTAATAATTGTGTCCTCTTGGCTTGCTGGCTTTGTGTCAGAACAACAAAGAACCTGAATTATTTCCCCCTGTAATTTGTCACCAGTGAGTCCTGATGTGATGAAAACTGCAGCCTCATGTCCTCCCATCATAAAGGAAAAAAAAAAGAAAACCCAAACAGGAAACACACATGAGCTCAGCTCTGGGGCTCAGGGCGTCCATGTTTGTTTTCACGTCAGTGACTGTGACGTTTGTGAGGATAAAAATGTAGACGTGGAAGTCGGCTCATTGGGGAGCATCCAGCAGCGTGAATGCTGATGACGATGCCTCTGAGAACCTGCTTTACGACAGCAAATGACTCACCCAGATGGCAGAGACGCTATAATCGCTCCGTCTCCGAGTCAGAGCTGCCATCTTGGTTCGCTCGTTGCCTCTGCTTGCCGCACGTCGCCTTTCCTCGCGTAGCAGTAGCGCCGTAACGCTCGCCGTGGGAGCCCCCCCCGCCGACTTGTCCGTGATTAGGCGCGTTCTGCTGGCTTGATTGCGATTACCGTCTGTGTTTTCTAATTTGGACTCAGCTTGTGGTGTTGCTGTTTGAGCGCGTGAAAAGGCAAAGAACACTCTCGGAGAGGTTAGTGCCGGAAACCACGCGGACTGTGTCGGGTTTAATTCCAGTCATTAAACTACAGCGCGTGAGTGTAAGTGTGTCTCCCTCTCTGTCTCCTGTTGTCTCATTTCATGCTCGTCACGTGTGAAATGAACTATCAGGCCTCCGCGAGCTCTTATGGTAAAAAAAATGACGTGCAGAATCCAGAAATATGGCTCTTCACGGGAGACGGAGCCTACTTTTTTACAAGGTTAATGAAGTCTCGCTAACTTTAATCGTCTGTTTTGTGACTCATGCATCTTCATAAAGCGCTTCTTCCCCTGAAGTCTGCGGGCGAGCGGTGCCATTTCAAACAGCTGTGCCAGACGCACTCCTGCAAAATGAAAGGAGGCTCATGATGAATCGCACCCACCTTCCACTTTCTTCAAACTGTCGGCGAATTACCTTGGTTTCCCTCGATGCTCCAAGAGAAAGGGAACAAAATGGGGGGGGGAGAGCAAAGAGAGAACGTGGGACGATTGTAGCTTCCTAACGACCTGGACCAAAGGAGGAGCAGCCTCCCAGGAGTGGAAGTGAAAAGGCACGCACATGGAGCAGTCAAGGTGAGAGCGCCGGAGGCCCGCTCACTCAAGACCGGCCCACATGCTCTGCGTGCTGTGAAAAGACGGGCGGCCTCCGAGCGTCCCCGCGTCCCCCCGCAGTCGTTCAGCATCTCCGAGCGGCCGTTTGTCGGATCTTTGCGGTCGTTCTGGAGCTCGTTATCGCCGACGTTCGTCTCTCTGGTCGTTTTACATCTGTAGTACTTTCATGTCTCTGTGTGGTTAATCAAGTTCTTGGTCTTTGTTTTTTTGGTCTTTCTGCATTGTTTTAGGGCTCGATTTTTTGAATCTCTTTGATTTTTTCTGTCTCGTCGTAGTTGTTTGGCTTCTCTTTATGTTCATTTTGTATGTCAGTGTTGTCTCTTCATGTCTTTTTTGTTCATTTTGTCTGTTTTCTATTGTCAGTTTGTGTCTCTTTATGTTCATGTTATGTCTGTGTGTGTCTCTCTAGTCATTTGACATCACTTTGTGTTCACTTTTTGTCTATGTTCATTTTTCTTGTCTTTTTGCTCATTTTGTCCTTTTGCATCTGTTTTTTTTTATCTTTTCTGTCATCTCAAGCCTCTCTAGTTGTTTTGTGTCTTTTTTGTGTTCATATGTGTCTCATTGTTGTCATTTTGTGTCTTTTTGTTTTCCTTTTGCATCTCTTTTTTTAATTTCTTGTCACCTTAAGCCTCTCTGTAGTCATTTTATATTTTTTTGTGTTCATTTATAATTTCTGTCTTTTTGCTCATCTTTTTTTTTAATCTTTTGTGTCATCTTAAGCCTCTCTGTAGTTGTTTTGTGACTTTTTTTGTGTTCATTTGTGTCTCTTTGTTGTCATTTTACATCATTTGAGTCTAGGTCCATCTCTATTTTCCGTCTCTTTGTATATTTTGTCTCTTTTTGTTATCATTTTTTTGTGTCTTTTTGTTCATGTTGCACCTCTTTGTGTCATTTTAAGTCTCCGTAGTCATTCTGTGTCTTTTTAGTTGCGGGATCATCGACAAACATTAACACGGTGCGAATGTAAACGTTGCTAAACTGTGTAAATGTAAACCGCAGCTCAGATTTCTGGGCCTGAGCCCAACTCCAACTTTCATGAGAACCAGTGGCTCATAAACACACTAACACACAGAGACACAAGCACTAAAATAAGACATTGTTTTCGAAACAGTTTGTCTCTGGAGACGTGAAGCAAAGATTAATCAGTTTATTTTCAGCTCTGCTGTTGAGCGTTGTGCATAGAAATGGCCCGGAGAGCTGGCTCTTACTTCTTCTTCTTCTTCTTCTTCCTACCTGACATCCAACTAAACAGTGACACCGGCTGACATTTAAAACACTTGTGACAGTGACAACTCTGAAAGAATTTTTGATTTTAAAAAATCAGAAGGAGGAGCGAAACTGGTGACTGCACCACATTTTCTGGAAGGTTTTCTAAACAATATCTCAGGGGTTTCATGCTTAAATGGAGCTGAAAGGAAACACGATTATTTAAGATGTCACTTTGAGGTGGGGGGTGGTTTTTTCTTTTTTTTTCTGTCCTCCACACACCTACACACAGGTACGCCACCAGCAGCGCTAACAATTAGCCGTGTCAAAAAAAAGTGACAAATTTAATTGTAGCCTGTAATTTGCTATGTTCCGGCGCGGTGAAGGGAACGAGGCGGCGTACAACGTTTCCCCGTTTACTTTGTGAAAATGAGCAGAAATGGAAGTTTCAGTGCATTTCAGTTTTCACATCATGTGCTCTTCATTTCTCGCTCCCCTTTAATTAAAACCGAGACAATTATGGGATGTGAAATGTGAGTAGGGGAAGATTGTGAGGTTCCAATTTGTCCTGCAAACGTCCATGAGTTTCTACGACAAGTTTTTAACACTTTAAAATGTTTTATTTCACTGCGTTTGGTTTTCATACGTGCCACTACAGGTTTCTGCGCCACGCTCGCTCATGATTTTGCTTTTGTCAGGTCATTTTGCTTTAAAGCCTGGCATCAAAATGCTTCCTAACTGCGTCTCCTTTGACCACATGAGCTTCAACCTGAATTCTTCCGGCCTGTTTTCCAAAATATATTCATGTTGTGTCTCTTTGTGGTCATTAAATTGTGTTTTTAACAAATATGACTGTACAAGTGCAAGACGAGAGAAGCCGAGTCAACTAAAAGCTTGACTCACGCTACTCTAATATTTAATAAGATGTGAACTATTTGGAAAAATACATCATAATTGTAAATATTGTGGCAGTTGCTGCAAATAAATGAAGATGTCAGCGCTGATTTGTTAAGAGGTCGGTCTCTAATCCATCCTGAGGACAGAATATGTTTATGCAGCACAGAAATGTGGACAGCTGCAACTGTAAAACACAATTATGCAGGATTTTGATGCCAATTTAACAGGGTTTAACTTAAATGTTGTGAGGGTTAGGGTTAGGGATGTTTTTTTTAAAATAAAATATATATTCACTCTTTATATTTTATATTTTCCCAAGCCTCTGGTGTTGATATTTTAGGTAATTTGACCCTTAACCTCCCAGTCTTACCACATCTATGCCTACGGGCAGTTGTAAGGGTGTACCTAATAAACTGAAGGTATATTTACGTCATTCTCTGCTTTATTCTGGAGAGTCGGCGTCCTGTGTGAGGCGTTCGAGGCCCTGTATCTGAGCTGAAACAACATTAACTGGGTGGTCTCTTGGTTTAGTCAGAGGTGCGGAATATTTATTTTAAACTTAAGGTGAAGTGGTGAATTTTGTTGCCGCTGAATACAAACCGTACTTCTGGAGTAAACCTCTGTTCCTCTGGCGTTTCAGCTTGTTCATCATTTTCTCTGCTTTCAAGGCCAACAGAAGAAGGCAACGCAGTAAAACCTGGCATCACAATACAAATCCTTGAAGCTTTGTCTCGTTTGTATGTTTGTTTTACTTTCCGTGTCGGTCGGTCGGGGGTTGCGTGAAGATTCGGAGCGTTAACTGTAACACGAGCAGCGGTGACAAAAACCTAGAAGAACAACAAGAGAACAAAGGAAGCGGCGAGGCAGCTGAGGGAATATGAGGGTTCAGTAAATGCAGCAGAGATGTGAACAAAGCAGAAACAAAGCGCTGAAAGAAGGAAGAAACCGGGACATTTTTATACTAACATGACCAGTCAAACATTCCAGTCACCACTGACCTTGTCACATACAACGCGTCTAAATGTGCAGTTCAAAATTCAAGTCTCACATGTGTTCAAGTCTCAGGTCTTTGAGACAAAGTCCTTCTGTTAAACAGTCACATCAAGTCCACGTCCAACTGTTACGGTCTGACTAGAGTAACCCGGGGTCAGGTCTTAGATTACGTAAAGGCCACATTCAGGAGTGTTTTGTGGCAGAAAACAACTATATGACAAATGCTCCTAACCCATTCAAGGCCCTTGAAAGTTTTTGAAAATCACCCTAAATCGGGCATGTCAAACTAATTTCAGTTCAGGGGCCACAAGCAGTGGAATTTGAGCTCAAGTGGGCCGGACCAGTAGGATAATATCATAATAACCACAAGAACAACAAGAACTCCAAATGTTTCCCTTTGTTTTACATTTAATTCAGTTTCTTTTTTACAAAACATATTATGAACAACCTGAAATTTCTTGAGCAAAATAAGTGTAATATTATACCTGAGTTTACCATTTACACGTGTGGATCGACAAAGAAACTAAACAATTAGTCCACAGGGATGTGGGACAGAAAGATATAGTAGTTCTCATACTGATCAGATTTGTAATCATTATTTGAAACTATGACAAATTTATTATGTGGGCCGGATTGGACCCTCAGACAGGCCAGTTCTGGGCCACGGGCCGCATGTTTGACACCCCTGCCCTAACTAGACATGGGTCATTGAAAGTGCATTGAATTTTGTGCAAGTTCAGTTGATATTTAATATTTAATGCCTCCCTTGTTTGTTACGACGCCACCTACTGTTTCATGCCCTTGGATGGACTTTTCAAAACCACTTGCTCGAGCTCAGGTAAACAGAGAAGCCCTTCTTTGTCAGAAGTGGCTCAAGTGTTTATTGTGACACTTTAGTGATGTTTAGATACAGGAAGGACACGGGGACACACCAAAAAAAAAAAAAAAAAAAATATATATATATATATCATGATATTCCATCATGAGATAAATGCAATAAAAATATCCATAACAGTTCTTCACAGAATATATGTAGTTCACAGTAAAAACATGTTTGTGATGCCTAAATGACTAAAACAGACAAAAATAATGATTTATAACTTGATATTAAGTGTTGGGCCAAATCACAAGTTTAAGACCTGGCATTATTCCCACAGATAAAACTTGAGCAATACTATATTAATGGCTGATTTAATGTGAAACAAATAAAATAGAAGTGCAAATAGCAGTAAAAGTAGAGTGTTTTTACTATTGGCATAAGTGGCAGCCATGACGGGGACACAGAACACAAAAACATCAGACATTTGATTTGTGTTAGACGTAGACTTAGACTTTTATTGTAATTCTTGTCCACAAACACGGAGCTTTTCTTGACATGCCACATCCACATCATGGTAGACACAACAGCGTTCCACCTCCGGCCTGAAGGCGAAGGGGTGAGTCGTGGGTGTAGTGGGTGAGTGGGGTCCTGTTCTGTGGAGAGTGCGATGCGTCCAATGGCCCGGTTATTGAGGTCAGAGATGTTGGATATGGGGGAGTCCAATAATGTGAGTTACTGTTGTGAGTTTAGTGCGGTTTTTGACGGTGAGCACGTTAAAGTACAGCAGGACGGGTTGAATAATGGACTGGTGAAGCAGTGGTAACAGATGTGGTGCAACATAGAGTCCTTTGAGTTTCCGGATTATTGAAAGTCTTTGTGGGCTTCTTTTATCAATGTCTGTGACGTGCTAAACGAAAGTGAGTGAGTTGTCTCGAGTTATTTGAAGCTGTCCTGCGATGATTTGGGGTCTAAGAGGATGTGGGTGCATTTAAGGAAAGTTAACAAAGGTTTATTACAAAAATAGAAACTAAAGAAGGGCCAGACACAGGAACCTGGCCGGCCGGCAAGGCAGGACTCAGGGAACGAAAACTAGAGGGAAAAGGGCGACAAAAAAACCGCGGTTAGAAAAAGCAAACTGAAAACACCGGCAAATGGTTCTAGTAACAGAGAGTGGCAGTTTGATTCGACGCAGGTTACCCGTGTACTGAAAGGCAACGCGCTGACGCCAGGAAGCAGGAAGTTGCAGTTTAAGGAGGGAGGAGTTGATGAGCAGATCAGGGACAGTTGTGGTGATTAGTCCTCCGGCCTCACCTGCCAGCCAGACGTGAACATAACATGTCCACTCTTTCTACTGTTTGATCGTGAATGATGATTGGCTGTTGTGTTGATGGGGGATTGAATATGTTATGAGCGAGCAGTCCGCAGGAGCGTTGATATGATGTGTTCCAACCTCATACGACCACACTCCAAACATCAGTTTTTCGGGCGTTCCGAGGACAGCGCAGTGGTGTCTCGTCTGTAGCCGCGCTGACCTGATCGGCCGTGGTGGACGTTGAAGCCGACCTCGTCGATCAAGAGCCTGACAGCGTGTTGGTGTGCGGTCGTTCTTCCAGAACACCTGCGCCTCCTTTTAAATCGCTCTCTCTCTCCGCGTTGCCCCGCCGTAACAGTAACAGCTGTGGCGAAGGTTAGGCATGGTGTGCTGAATGTGATAAAGTGAGTCTCCTACTTTTCAATTTCATCTCGCTGCCTGCCAGACGCTCTGCTGCTGCGTCTTTTAACTTTATTTTAGCCTCGCCGCTCCCTGACGCAGCGTCTATTACCCTCCTTCTCTGTCTCTTTCTCTCTGTCCATTATCCCACTTCTGTCCGTGGCTGAAGGCATCACGGAGGAACCTTGAGACAGATGGGAGTCTTCAGAGAGACGCTGCCATCAGCTCGGCAATAAAACAGAGTTAAAAATGGTATAAATCAGAGAATATGATCAGGAGTGACGGCAGTGTTTGCCTTGGAAAGCCCATAAACCCTGATGCGATAATGTTTGCAGGGGGAAAATGGTGGAACGTGTCGTTAAATCAAACATATGCTATGGGCAAAAAAAAAAAAAAAAAAGCTGCATCATGTGACCAAGCAAATCTCAGAAAGGGGGCAAAAAAATAAATAAATAAATAAATACATTTGAGTTTTTTTTTTTTTTTGCTTTGGTTCATGAGATCCATTTAAAAGCAATCAGTGGAAAATATGGAAAAAAAAAAGGGAGTTTCTGTTGGGTTGAAATATGTTTCTCATTAAAGCTGTCAGTGGGAGAAGCAGCGATGTTGGCGCGTTAATCGCCTTGCTTTTCATGCGCGCACCGTAATGGGAGTTGAAACAGCTGTGTCGCAGAGCGGGAAGTGGGAGAAAGAAATCATCAGTGAGTGCGTCATGTGGTCAAGTGTCATCGGAGACCCTCTGGAAATGTTCAAGTCGCGGCGAAGGAAAGAGTGGGTTGTTTTAAATCAAGTGTGTGTGTGTGTTGGGGGAGGACCAGGCTGTGTTTTTTTCCCTCTGAAGATTTAAAAATAAACACCAACCTCTTCCTCCTCCTCCTCCTCCTCCTTGTTTTTCTTTCGACTCTGCAGTTCTTCCCCCCTTTCTTTGAATTCCAGCTGCAGTAGGTTTGTGGCAGGTTAATTCACAGCAGGGTCAGAGAAAAGCAGGAGAATGAAAAAAAAAAAAACCCACAGAAAACTCCACCTACAGGCTGAAGGTGAATAATCTGATTAATCATCCCGAGGATTAAGTCTAAACTGAGACATTTCTTTTCCAGGTGCCGGTAAATATTTTTTAAATTGATTTCTTTAACTTTGAATCAAAAAAATGTAAAATGTAAAAACATTAAAAATCCACTTCTTCCACGTCTTCCACAGCTGCACTTTTTGATAGGATTAGGATTAGGATTAGACTAGATTTAAATGATCCCACACTGAAGTTCACCTGTTGCAGCAGATATAACTAACATAATGTAACAGGCCTGATCCAAAATTATCAGATGTGACTCTATCCACATATAATTTGTCAGAGTTTGGCGTACGCCCACTGTGGCTGGGGCCAATTTAGAGTGAGCAATTAACAATGTGCAGTGGGGATTGGGTACCTTGCTCAGGGGCACCTCAGCCCTTGACCTGGCAACCCTTCGTTCACAATGCCCGCAGTAGTTTTTTTTCCCAAGATGTTTAAAATTTCAGCTTTAAATGTCCAGTGATTGCATGGTTTTTGTCTTTATCCTTATGAAATACCTTTTATTATAATCACAGAACCATTTCTTTAAGTGAAAATCCAGTTGTTAGGAGGACATGAGCTAGTTTCAAGGTTTGGCTCCAAGACAAAGCTCGTCGTGTTTATTCCTTATCCGTAAGAAGCAAATCAGAGCCTGGTTTAAAAATAAAAATACAGACAAACCGAATGGAACCAAAAGCAGATTATTCCAGAGAGAGACAGATAATTCAGTGTGTCGTCTTGAGGACTGAGCTTCAGAGTTGGAGATTGTCCCACGTGATGTACCTGCCTCTGCTCTCATTGGCCAAGTGCCCTATATGGACAGAAGTATTTGGACACCTGACCATTACACCAACAGGGATAATGACGTATTCAAATATGGATTTGGTCCATTTTTGCATCTGCAACAGCTTCTATAAAGACTTTCTTCAAGATTTGGAACTTTTTTTTTAGAATGAATGGGCAAAAATTGTGCAGGACAGTCAAGTTCCACTTCCACACCAAACTCAAAGTCAAACCATGTCTTTATAGTTCTTGTTTTGTCCACTGGGACACAGTCATGGACCTCCTTCAAACTGTTGACGCACAGTTGGAAGCACGGGATTGTCCAAAATGTCTTGGTATGCTGAAGAGTTAAGATTGTCCTCCATTGGACACAGAGCCTGATGAAAAGCCTGAATTCAATACTTAACAAGCGCGTCTAAATACCTTTGTCCGTATAATTTATCTAAATTTCTCTCAACTTAACTCATCACATTCTTCCCTCTTCTCCAAAAACTCAACAGCAAAAAACACTTTTATGTTGTGTTAAAATGAGAAAGTTTGTCCTGGACTTTTCAGGAGGCTGCTTGGACAGAGAAACCACCGTTTAATAGGACGTCCAAATATTAAACCCCCCACCCCCCGCCGATGGCAGATAGAGAAGCTGGAGACGTCTTCCCATAATGCACTTCCTGGTAACGTGCCAAAGCTGTTAATTCAGTACCTACTCACCGGCGTGTTTGCTGTCTGTTCCCTGATTAGAATGAAGCCACAGAGCGGGGAACCGTAATGGAAGCACTTTGTTCTGAAGTTTGAGTGAAAGGATGAACGCTGTTCCTATTATTACCTGCACGAACGTGAGCAGACATCAATAATTCATCCTAATGGCTGAACGTGTGCGATCAGTTGTCAGCAACTCGGTCGTTAAAGGATTTACACTGACGGTGTTTTTAGCTCTTACGTGTGTATGTGGTTTGTACCATGATTGGTAAAAGGTGTGTGTGTGTTTCTCTGTTGACCACGTCCTATTAGCTTGTAGCTATTTAAATCTGGAAAGTTGAGCAATGGGTATGAGTATATCAGTATTTGATTGAAAAAATCAAAGGAGGGAGGAGGCACAGTTCATTTATAAATTCTGTGTTTGCAGAAGTGACGAGATTTACGACGTTTCTTGAATGCATTTCGTTAGCTGCTCCCGTTAGCTATAATCCCTGCGTTACGTTCACTTTTATGCACCGGAGTTCAGAATAATTATATGTTTGACGAATAATACCAAGTATTTTTGTGAGAAATGCCCGTCATTCATAAAAATGCTGATACCAGGGGTAGAAGTTTGGCTGTTTCAGTTGAAATCTTAATAATCGTGAATATAAAGTACTTATATTTTAGTACTTGCCGATTCTGAGAACTTAATTACAAAAGTTACATTTTGTTCGCCTCTCATTGACTGTGAACAAAATACATTAGACATTATTGCTGCTGTTTAAACCCATTTAAAAGTATTGGTAGAATGAGCTTACTGTCAGAAACCTCACTTTATTTTCAGACAGACAAAATCATCATACTCAACAGTCCGTTTAGTAAAACTAGTATAATGGAATTACCCGTGGAATTGGATAGTACATAACTCTGTTTGGCTGGTTTTCGTTCTGACCCTGTAAAGTGATTTTATCTTGACTTATTTTTTCTGAAGAGCTGTTACATATATTTATTAGATTTTTTTTGTTGTGTGTCTTAATGGTTACACATTGTGTGCTATTGTGAGTATGAGTTGTTCTACCCAAATCACTATATAAATATAAATTGTGAGAAAATCAACATTTTTAGATATTTTGTATTTTGCACTGACAGACAAATCATTTCCAAGTCATGCTTGGTAAATTAATAAAAACATAATTTTACGTGTTTGATTTTAAACATAAATCATAAATAAAAAGTAAGGGGAAAGTCGTTCATTCGGGGACCCAAAACAAAATCTGTGGGTCTCGACCCAGTCTTTCAGAACCACAATTCTACAATGCACACTGTAACCCAGGAATAAATCCAGTCAAACCAACTTCTACACCTTTAAAAACCTCCTTCGTCCTGGTCTTTTCCTCGTCTTCTCTTCTCTGCTCCTTTATTCCGCAGTCAGCGCTGAAGTCATGGGATTCCTCTGCCAAAAATAAATATCACCGCAGGGAAAGAGAAGTGAGACGATCTGTGAAGGATGAACTTGTTTGGTTAAAAGTAGAACAGTTCTGCTTTGTCTCTACGACTGCCTTTTTTTGATGTCGTCATGGAGACGCCGTGACACGCTGACTTTGTTGGATCTACTCCAACTTCCAACATATGCGTGTGTGTGTATATACCATATTTTCTTGAATTGAAAATAGGCTTTATTTTGGCACCAGTGATCAAGAGTTCATAGTGAATATTTGCCAAATATAAAAAGGAATTTTTAAGGTATTCACCAAGTGAAAACTATGAACGTGTGAACGTTTGTGCCGAAAAACTGAAACATGTTTCCTCGTTTTAATGATTAAAAGAAATTCCATTTGATTTTGCAGCTTATTAAATGTGGATATTTTCAGTTTTTCTTTGCTCCATATAACAAAAAAACAATTAAATTAATTAAAGCTGAATCATTTTGGTTTGTGGACATTTGAGAACATCCTTTTGAAGCTTTTGGAAAACCCGATCCAATTTTCAACATTATCTGAAACAACGAATGGATTCATGGAGAGAGACATGAATCGATCGTTTCCTCATTTGTTGTGTCTTCCCTGACTGTTAACAGTCGGTCATTATCCTTCATACAAGACTGAGATGATGGCTCCTCCTTGTCGTCACTGTCGGAGACACTAGGCTTCATTTCCCTCTCTCCACAAAAGAAAAAAACCATTCATCCCTCAACCGTGTGGAAATCCAACTTCAATGCATGAAGATAATCCACCATATGTGAATATGAATGGGTAATTTGTCTGGAAGGTTTTTATGTAATCATAAATTATTTTTATTTTCTTTATTGTGCCCTACTTGAGTGTTTCACACATGACTCACTGTCAATCAGCTGATGCTCCGCGAGGATAAAAAGCAAGTGCCTTCTGGGAAACAGTCGCTCCGTTACAAGTCACTTTACAAGCTCAACTGTCACGTGTATGAAAACAGATTTATTTATTCATTTATTTGGGCTGTTTGTTGGCCAAAACATCAGCGTATGTAAGATTTTTTTAAAAAAGAATATATAGTTAAATATATATATTATAAACCTTATCACTTAATAAACATTTCTTATAGTACCTGACTCTTAGAGTCTCAGTACGACACCAAAACTATCAATTTCACTCTTTCAAAGCCACAACTAATGCTCTTAGTCAATCACCCACTCATTTTCTACCACTTCAACCTCCACATGAGGGTCCCAGGGGGCGCTGGTGCCAACACCTACGGTCAATTTAGTGTGTCCAATTTACAACTAACGCTAAATATCATTATTTATGTATACTTTTGACTTTTCCCAGAAAAATCAATAGACATTTGGTCCATAGTGTAAAAATACGGTGTTTCCCAATCCTCAAAAACCAAATATATTTAGTTTACTGTCAAGAAATTTGCATTTAATGAACTAAACTCAGGGTTAAACACCGTCAAATGTTGAATTATAGTCAAAGGATTTATGATTATAATTCTGTAAGTCATTACATGATTTGTCAAATGTGGGACGTTTGTTTTTTTTTCTCCAACTTAGAAAGTACAACTATTGTTAAAGTCATAAATCAAACAAAAACACACCACTTTTCTCCAACTGAACTCAACCCACCGCATCCACGTAGCCAATACTCCCACTAACACTACAGAAAATCAATCAAAACAAGTCAACAGATAAACAAAAACAAGCAAAATGAACAGAATGACAAAGAAAAATAAGGGGAAAAAATGTAATACACTGTACATAAACAATAAAAATGAGCAAATAGTTAGAAATAAAAGGAACAACCCAGTGTTCAGTCCAACACTGACAGAAATATTCACATATCCAGAAAGTTCTTATGGGTTTTTTTTCAAATACATGAGCAGAACCAGATGAAGTCCAACTCATTTTCTCTACAGTTTAAGAATATACATCATCGCTTTGATCCTGTTCCCACTGATAGTTGGCGCTGTGTGTGTTTTTCCACATTACTATCATGTGGTCACGCAGAAAGTAGAGAATGCTGACGTTTTTTGGCGCCACGTGAATTAGCTGACATCTTTTTTGGTTCCACATGAATTCATGTGAAATCTTTGGATCGATGCCACATATCCATTACCCCTCTATTGGGATGACGGACGGTTCAAAATTTTAGGGCACATACACAATCAAATGTTTATGTGCTGTATGTATAATTCTGACGTGTGCCATTATTACGTTCAACTAGTAATAATTGTGGACTAATTGATGTTATGTTATGTGGTATATGGATGTGATATTTCAATTTCCCAATTTGGGATTAATAAAGTATCAATCAATCAATCAATCAATCAAGCAATCAATCAATCAACACATGACTGATGCAGTGAAGGACCAGAGCTCAAACCAGCGGACTCATACCGATGTTTCGCGCCTTTGTGTGGAACTTTGCAAATCTGGTCGTTTTTCTACAGTTTTGGAGTACGTATTTTTATGTCACCACCGTAAACATCCGTCCATTCATTGTCTACCGTTTTATCCTCACTGTTGTAAAAGAGAGTAGGGGGCAGTGGAGACATTTAACCATCACAATGACTCTGAAGCTGTAGCATAGTTTTGCTTTAAGCCTTTGGGGCAAGGATTTTTACATTTCATACTTACTTTTACTTCCGTTTCAGCCTACGAACCATATTCGCCACCATGCGGTTTGTGTGTTAACCAGAATAAATGTGGACTTCAGAATTGGTTTTCTTCGGACAATGGGTCAAAAGCATCTCCAGCACATGTATAGAGACATTTTCACATATTCTTCCAAGCAGATTTTGTGCTCAATGCAAGATTCTGCACCACTTTATTCCTCCACGTGAGGGTTGAACTGGAGCCAATCCCAGCTGACATGACAGGTACAACCTGAACAGAACGTTCACTCATTCACTCTCACTGTCACACCTACAGCCAATCCAGTGTCCAGTTAACCTTTTGGACTGTGAGAGAAAACCAGACCCACATACCCAAACTCGGTCATACCGGGTCACAAACCTGGGTCTACTCCATGTGACCCTCTCCTCTGTCCCTTCTTGCCCCCCCCCCCCTCTTTTTGAAAACATCTTGATCACTGTCAGAAGAGACATTTTCAAATGTTGCAAGCAGAGTTTATACTCAATGGACCAAACAGACACGTTTTCCAGAGTAAACAAATGTCCATCGTGCGATTTCAGTCCATTTAAAAGGTTTATTTGACCTTTCCCTGTAACCAAATCATCCACCCACCAGCACCAACAAAGCATGATCATTGTCAAGTGTCATAATTACAATTCCCCATTCTGTGGGAGCTAATGTGGTAAAGAGTAGGACGACGACGCCCTCATGTCCTCGCATAAAACGAAGCGAATGAGGTCTGGTTGTTAAGAGTTCAGAGAGACAAACACAACAAATATTGTCACTGGTGCGTCGAACCATCCATTTCCAAATGGAAAATGGAAAACTGGCATTAAAGAGTGCTGAACAAAGTTAATTGAGCGATGCCAAGAGCGAAGGCTTGGCCGAGACCGCGGTGGAGCAGCGTTTGGACGAGGGGACAGCCACACAGCTGCCGGCATCTGAGGTCATGAGCAGGTGTCCTTCACAACCTCCAGCGCTGGCCTTTTGTGGAGCTCCTCATTCTAAACTGCCAAATTTTCTCTCAGAAACTCTGAATCCAACTCGGCAGCCCATGAGGAGGAGGGGGGGGGGGAATAAAAATTTGAAAATGCTTTTTTTCGGGGACTGCCTTGATGGCTTCCCCACTCAGGCAACAAATGAACAGCTCATGTCTGGACGTGTCTGACATTCAGTCGATGCACTGCTCCGACAACAAACGGTTGCACGGCTCGCCGTACTTTTCCACATCAGGGATTAAATTTATATCATCCTTCATTCTTCCCCTCCGTCCACAGACGTGTGCATGTCAAAGCTGTCAGCGCTGTTTTTTTTTTTTTTGTTTAGCAGAACACATTCTACCTCTGCGTCCCAACAAAAAAAAAAACCCACAAACATAACTGGTAAGAAACTACTCAGCTGTAACGATTATTAGCTCCTTGTTCTGTTTTTATCTTTTATTTTCTGACTTTGCTCCTTTTTTCCTAAAGATAGACAGGACCAACCACAGCACAGACTCACAGTCTGACAAGTACTAGAAGGTTTGATGATAAGAAATCTGCCACGTAGCTACTGCCTGTATCTCGCTAAACTAAGCTAAGCTAACAGATTACCTGACCCTCAACACAGGACACTCACTCTCTCACTCATTTTCTACCGCTTTATCCACTAGGGGTCGCGGGGGGGCGCTGGTGCCTATCTCCAGCTAACATAGGGCGAGAGGCGGGGTACACCCTGGACAGGTCGCCGGTCGCCACTGTGTGTGTGGGGGGGTTCTCACCAGGTTCTCCAGTTTCCTCCCACAGTCCAAAAACATGCAGATTTGGGGATTAGGCCAATTGGACACTTTAAATTGCCCATAGGTGTGAATATGAGAGTGAATGGTTGTCTGTCTCTATGTGGCCCTGTGATGGACTGGCGAACTGTCCAGGGTGTGACCCCGCCTCTCGCCCTATGTCAGCTGGAGTTAGGCACCAGCGACCCCCGTGACCCTCAGTGGAGGATAAAGTGGTAGAAAATGAGTGAGCGTCCCCAACTGATAATAAAGAAGACAGGAAAACAGTAGTTGGAAATGATGACTCAGCATTCCCAACTAACAGTGGGAGAAAAAAAAGGGAAAACAATAGTTGGAAATGATGACTCAGCATTCCCAATTAACAGTGGGGGAAAAAAAAGGGAAAACAATAGTTGGAAATGATGACTCAGCATTCCCAATTAACAGTGGGGAGAAAAAAAGGGAAAACAATAGTTGGAAATGATGACTCAGCATTCCCAACTAACAGTGGGAGGAAAAAAAAGGGAAAACAGTAGTTGGAAATGATGACTCAGCATTCCCAACTAACAGTGAAAAAAAAGGGGAAAACAATAGTTGGAAATGATGACTCAGCATTCCCAACTAACAGTGGGGAGAAAAAAAAGGTAAAACAATAGTTGGAAATGATGACTCATCATCCCATTACAATTAAAAACAACTGGAAAACAAAAGTTGGAAATGATGAGTCAGCATTCCCAACTAACAGTGAAAAAAAAGGGGAAAACAATAGTTGGAAATGATGACTCAGCATTCCCAACTAACAGTGGGGAGAAAAAAAAGGGAAAACAATAGTTGGAAATGATGACTCATCATCCCATTACAATTAAAAACAACTGGAAAACAAAAGTTGGAAATGATGAGTCAGCATTACCAACTAACAGTGTAAAAAAGGGAAAACAATAGTTGGAAATGATGACTCATCATCCCCATTATCAATTAAAAACAACTGGAAAACAAAAGTTGGAAATGATGAGTCAGCATTACCAACTAACAGTAAAAAACACGAAAACAATAGTTTGAAATGATGACTCAGCATTACAAACTAACAGTAAAAAACAGGAAAAAAATAGTTTGAAATGATGACTCAGCATTACCAACTAACAGTAAAAAACAGGAAAACAATAGTTGGAAATGATGACTCATCATCCCCATTAACAATTAAAAACAACTGGAAAACAAAAGTTGGTAATACCAACTTTAATGTTGGTAATGTCTGTTGGTTTCTTCATGGTGCTTTGTTCAAGTGTGATGTAGGGGCCCCCCGGGCCCCCAAACTCCCTTGAGCCACCTCTGGTAGTCTCCACAGTCACATGGTCACAGTCCAGCATGCGTTACTGTAATTACCCGTGAGTCCACGTCCTCTCTGTACGAAGCACATGCTGATTTACCTCTGGTTGATGAAGACCATTATGACCTCATCATCTAAGCTAATAACAAAAAGTGGCTGCACTTCAGTTCCTGAAGCTCTTCATCAGACGACGGGGCCAAAACGCCGACCCCGTGATGTGACCCCTTTTTCTTAATTGGCTCTTTTCTGTGATGATGTTTGGACTTTAATTACTTTTACGAGAGCGCAGACGTCTTCACACGGGGCGCTGTGCGGATGTGTCGCACCGGCGTCAGGCAGCCGCGGCAGCACCACTGTCAGCCTGATTGATTACCTCTGCAAATGTCTAAAGGTTGAGCCGCTCACCTCTCGACATTTCACCACTGTTTCCTTACAGTTTGACTTTGACTGCAAACTTGACATAAGAATAACAAATGCATTTTTTAAAAAAAAAAAAAAAAGAAGGATAAAAAAAAAATCCCCCCACATATACGAAAAGTGGTGTGAGGAAAAATAAATGTCAGGAAAAGAAAGAAAGTTTTACTGCTGAGGCTTAAAAAGAAAGTAAATCTTGTACAGGACGAAGACACTTGAAGTTATGAAATGTTACATTTATTTAACTGTTAAAGTTAATCAATCAGTCATTAAGGGAGACTGGGTCATGACCCACGGATGAGTCGCCAAATAAATTAGCAGAATCAAGTCTTTTACTTGAGATTAATGTGCGTATGTTTTAAATAACGTGCATAAAATTGGGTTAATCAATCATATTTCTTGGAAATGTCTGGTTTGACCTATTCAAAATTATCTTAAATTACTCTTATCAGTCATAATAGTATGTAAAGTTTTAAATGATTTTGGTCAAATGAATCTATATTTTTATTTGCATAGAAAGTACTGTAAAAAAAAAAAGTACCATTCTGTCCCATTTTAAGATAAAAATTTGAACGATGTTTACTTAGCATCGATTAATTGCGTTTATCCTCACGTCAAGTCTTTTACTTGTGTGCATATGTTTTAAATAATGTGCATGAAATAGATCATAACTCTTGAATATGTCTGGTTTGACCCATTCAAAATAACAGTTGTTAGGGAAATAAACCCAAAACTATTCACAGGTTCACTCTTATAGAGATGTATATCATTAATTGGGTCATGATATGTAAAGTTTTTTAAAACATGGATGCAATCATAAAGAATCATTAAAGAATATAGTTGATTTAAAAAAAAAACATACTGAGTAAAACCAGTGATTTTGGTCAAATGAATCAACATTTTTGTTATTTGCAAAGAAAGTGCCATAAATAAGACACCACTCAGTACCATTTTTTAAATTTAAGGTACAAATGTTCAACGGTATTTATTTAGCATTGATTCATTGCCTTTATCATCAAGTCAAGTCTTTTACTAATGTGCAAATGTTTTAAATAATGTGCATAAAATTACGTTAATCACCCATATCTCATATAATTAAAATTGTTATGGAAAGAAACATTATTATTATACAGATTAATATTGTGAATTCGGTCAAGCTAACATGTGGAACATTTAGGAAAAAATACTTTTGGAATTTTGGAACATGTCTTTTATTTGTGAAGAAAGTACCATTGGGTACCATTTTGTAAATTTAAGATACAAATTTGAATGGTATTTAGTTTTGTTTTTAACCCCACCCACCATATTAGCATTGAGAGACATCTCTGAAAGACTCCGCCCCTATTATGGACAAATCATTTAATGGGTTTTTTAATTAGAATTTTTTGCAGTATTGGCTGACTCGTGACCTTTCCAAAGCAGGGATGTGTTTTAGCTGTTAGCGCCACATACAGGCCTGGCATATGTACTACAGCCTTTCGAGTTGTTTTGTGAATGAAGACATTTCTTAAAATGGTGCTGTGTTTGTGGAATTTTTTTTCAAGAACAAAAATGAAAAAGACTGGATGAAACTTGGTTCCTCAGTGCTTAAAGGCACAGTATGTAGTTTCTGCCAAGTCAAAATTGGGAGGCAAAAAATATGGACGCAATTGTATCTCGGGCTAGCTATTGTTAGCCACTCTTAGCAATACCAATCAATACCAACACTTTGCAGGGTATTTTGCACCCACAAGCAATGTAGCAACAAATCAGACAGTACTATGTGTATGAAACAAATACAACGGAGTTGGAAATCTCAGTTCAGGAAGTTCTCAGGAATTCCAAGTTCCGGCTACAAATGGAATGCGTCACTAGTTTGATGATGGTGAGATTCGGCTCACGTCATAATTAAGTGACTGATCCTCGCTGTATTTTTTTTTGCCAAGGTCTACGTTTAAGAATGGACATTTAGTGCATATAAAAGTCAATTTTCTGTGCCAAATTTGAGAGGCTAAACTTTTATAAAACATAGCACCAGCTCCGCAAAGCAGATGACATAAGTAAAACCCAGTGGTACGTTACCTTAAATATAAATATGGATTACACTATCTTAAGTATCTTGTCGTTTTTAGATGTTTTAATGTCTGTCTCTTTCGCTGGAATAAGACCAGGAATAGATTGAAAATTGAACGGTTTTTGATTTGACAGAACCGTACTTGTCTTAATTATTTTATTCAGCACCACATTAATATCAGCAGCAGCTGTCAGCGACCCGGAGCGGTTAGTTTAATCACAAACACCTTTTTTTAAGTGATTAAACAAGGCAGTGAAGGTATTTTCTATTCAATATTTCACTGTCACGTCTTTTAAGTAGCTCAGGACGCAGACTCTCTGTATTTTTTTTCATTTACTATAGCGTTCAAACTGACAAGTGAAATTAAAACCTGCCAGGGTGAAGGAATGGTGTCTTTTCAGGAGCGTCCAGCTTGCATGAGAAAATAGCACCACGAGCCCCAAAAATTAATTGGATCAACAGCTGGTGAGGAAGTACAAACACCAAAATGTCTCTCTACAAATGACTTTATTGAAATAGAGCTGGCTCTTTTGATTTAAAGTTACTTTTAAGAGTTGAAGGAAGAAGAAGAAGAAGAAGAAGCCAAAGTCAAACTTCTGCCTTAATATACTTCAGCCTCAGAGCAATGAAAGCCACACTGGCAGTGAAAAGACAGCACAACAGGGTGCCCAACACCATGAAATGCAATTTTTCTGTTCCTGCCTCCAAAAACCTATAAATGTTTTTAGCCGACCTGCTTCACTTCCTCTTCTTCAACCATATTTGACACTCTGTGGAGATGATATGCTCTTTAAAGACTGAGACTATGGAGCTTCAAGACCAGCAAAGGGGGGGGGAAAAGAGGAGCAAAAACATGGCAAATGCATGAAAATGAGGAGACACAGCATGTGTTCACAGATAGTTGCATGCTTTATGTAATACCTGCATTATTTCTTGGAAATTGTAATAAGAATGTGGAAGGAAGTGCGTAAAGATCATTTTCCACATCCTTAAAGTGATATTTTTTTTAAATGTGGTTGTAGTAAGTGCTAACACACTATTATGTATGATAATCATATTCACATTCACATTCACAGGAAAAAAGAGTAGGTTTATGTTGTTTCGTAAATTTCTCTCTATTATACCAGACTCCATTGAAAAAAATCAGTTTTTTTAGTTCACGTGGACAAAGGAGTTGTTAATCCACTGCTGCCTCCATCAGTAAGTTCAAATGTCTTATTTTGTGACTTCGGCATTTAAAATCCCGAGTTCTGGTTCACTGCAGTGACACAAACTCACCAAAAGAGGCAGCAGTAGACCAGCAGCTCGGGTGTCCCTGTGCACTAAAAACATTAGTTTTCTCTATGGACTTTGGTGTGGGAGAGTGAAACTCAAACATCAAGATGAAGCAGCACAAATATTTAGTCCAATGCAACTCTATGTTCTTTTGACAAACCAGATTAAAGGGAAAGTTCTCATGGTTATTATGTTAAAGTTTCTATCCTTTTTAGTGAAAAATAATCAAGTGAATCTGCAGAAAATTTGCTCAGTAAAAATTATGAAAACTTTTCTTCCATCAAAGTAAGTTAACCCAGTCCCATGAGACAACAGCTGATCACAAACCGAAGCCAAATTATTTGTGCTGCAAATTATTCCTTTTGTAGTAATTTTCTTTTGAAACTGTGGGAACAGATTTTACATCTCACGTGCAGATTTTCTGCTATGAGAATTATTCTCAAATATAAGGATGGTGGATGATATTTTGCAACAAAACGGACAGTTTTCTTCAGATAAAGGATTTTTTTTTTTCAGTCAATAATGAAATCATGTTTCTTTAATTTAAAAACCCAGAAATTGTATTTAGGCCTTTTTTTAAGCAGCAGTTTGATTCTGCAAGTCAGTTTTTCTCTTCACTCAGAACTGACAGGAATAAATTAGATAGAAAGAAGAGCCGTGTTTGAAGGCTGTCCTGGGGGACCCTTCGTTAAACCACATCAAACCCCTTCAAATTAAAAGGAATAACTAGTCAATGTGTAGTAATAGATTGGAATAGACAGCAGATTGTCTTGCAGTCATTTTAATTCAAGGCAAGTTCTCAAAAACGGTCACTTTTCTTGGGTAGTTTTGTTTGGGTCTTGTGTTGCTCATCGACATTCCCGCACTGCACACAGGAAGTGATTCGTTTTATGTCAACACAGACGGAGGCAACAGCAAACATTGAGCTAATAAAGTGAGACAACTGAAAACACAAAGAAGTGTCCAAAAAAAAAAATGGCTTCTTGGCTCCGCCCCCTACCTCTCACACAAAAAAAACTATTTTTTTATGAAAAAATCAATTGTTTCAGTAGATGGTGCCAAGTGTGCACTCTTATTAGAAAGTCAGTATTTCTGCAATATCCTGATAATATCTTATCATGATGTAAGTGTCTCGATAATGTTGTACTGTGACTTAAATATTGTGCTATTGTATCATGACTTAAAAATCTAAATAATGTCTTATAAGAACTATATATATATATATGTTTATATATATATATACATATATATATATAAGGACATATAAATATCTCAATAATATTTATCGTGACTTAAATATGATAATATTGTATCATGACAAATATTGCGATAATATTGTATCATGACTTATATTTCGTAATATCATATTGTGACCTATATCTTGTGATAATGTCATATAAGGACTTAAATATCTCAATAATATTGTACCGTGACTTAAATATCGTGATAATATCATATTGTGACTTATCTTTCTTGATAATAATGCATCATGAATATTTGTGATAATATCATATTGTGGTGTCTGTGGCGATACGACAAACTTTCATTTGACTTCATTATTATATTTTACATTTTTGCGGTGCGTTTTCAAGCAGCAGTTTGATTCTGCAGCTCAGCTCAGAACGGAGACAGAAAGTAGTGGCGTTCTTTGACTTTCCGTCTTCAGCCACAGAGTTGGACCGAGTGATGATCTCGTGAATCAAGACTCAACGAACAAGAAAGGCCACAGCTTCACCGACGGGAAACGCTGTTACAATAAGAAGTTGTTGTTTAATTAAAGCTGCTACACACACACACACATATAGACACTTTGAAAGAGGAGCGGTGCTGTGAGCATGTTCTGCTGCCGCATATCCCCCATGTGGCCGCACATAAGCAAAGCAATTACAGCACAGGAGGCTGAGGAGAGACAGAGCGGCGGCGAAAACAAGCACATGATGAGCGTGTCCTCGTCAATTGATGGGTTTGAAATGGCAAAGTGTTGACGCCGAACGCCGCTCATCCTCCCATTCAGATGAAATGGAAATCCCTGCCCCCCCCCCCCCACCCCCCCCAATTGCTGCCATGTCAATACCCACTCAGCCTCCATCTATTCCCCGTCTCCCTCTCTCCCATCCAGCTCTTTCCAGCTTCCTGCTGTTGTTTCCAGCATCCCTCGGTTTCCGAGCCGAGCGAGGCGGCAAAGTCTGAGCACGCAGAGTTTAAAGAATCAGTCGGCCTCCGCAAACACTTCCGCGATGAACTCTGCACGGACGTAAGGATCCGACGTCGCTGCGCTACATTTCAGACATGCATCAAATCACGTTTCCGAGCCTAAATTTCATTATTTGCTCTCTTTCTCTGTCACCTTTACCAGCTCAGTGTGTCCAAACATTTTTTAACACTGAACATGAAATAATGGATGGAAGTCAGCCGGCGCTGTGTGACAGGCGGCGTTTTTTTTAGCGTTTCATGTCAAAATAACGTCATAGTCGGTACAGCGCACACTGGTGTCACCTGCCAAACTTTTTGAGGCCTTTTAAATGACCTATTGGACATTTATGCGATTAAGAGACACACCTTGAATTTACAGATAGATATGAATGTTGATATTTTGGGCACGCATGACGATAACCATCGCCTTGTTATGAATGTAGATGAAAGAAGAGGCATTTAAAGACTACAGGCAGAAGGTCACACCCCAGAACTGTCAGCTAAAGGTCATAGTTCACACATTAAAGATCGTTACCGTTCATACACTACCCTTAAAATACATTTGTATGAGTGTATAAGCGCTTTAAATTAAAAATAGCTTGGTTTTCGTAGCCTTGTGGTAAGACTTTAGAGAAGGGTCTTGCTTTTACGGAGGCCGCCATCTTGTGTTTTTTTGAACCAACAAACCAAACCAACCAAATGAAGGAACACATTATCCTTTCTGGTCTATGAAGGCTACTGTAGGTCCTTGACCTAATTAGGAAAGAGAGGGCTCAACTGAGAAGTAATCCACCAGTTACAAGTTAAAATACCTTTAATTGTCTAGTTGGAAGTTGGTCAATGACAAAGTAGTTGTAAACATTTCATTCAAACGACCGAAGAAACTGTTTTTCGCTCACATACGTGTTACAAACACAGTGGACACTTTTCACCACAGGAACTTTTCTCATTTTAACTGGGAACAAATGTTGACAGCGCTCTAGTGACTCTTTTCCAACAAATCTAACGTCTTTTCCTGGCGTTTTTAGAGACTTCTCACACTGGACGGGACAAAAGTGCAAATTTGCCTGGATACCAATCATGACGCAGCTTCTCATGCTGCCTCATGATTCCTGGAAATGTTTGGGGGAGAAGTGGCTGGTGACGCAACAGCACAGGAAACTGGCTTCAGGAAGTGGCTGGAGATTCCAGTAGACGCCATTGCAGACTTTTGCAGACATTGATGTTCCACTTATAGTGTCTCTTGACAATTTTGGGAGACTACCTGGACTGGCAGACTCTAAGACACTAAGTGATTTTTAGGGCCCTCCTCCCAGCCAGTGTGTCCATTTGGACTGACATTATGGCTCCCAAGCCACTTTGTCTCTGGTTTTCATGGTGGCCCCTCACAAGTTTGCCCGCATGTGCGCCAAAGTGCTCAGGTAGCCTGGGAAGGGTATTAAGCGGGCAACCAAACCCACTTGACACCCATGTTGTCAGCCCGAATGGGGCCCACATGGACATGCTGGCTGGGCTCTCAGCCTGGGGGCCCCAATTTTCTTATGTCACCTTCTTGTTGGGACGTGGAGAAAGACCATGTTTTTCTTCACAACACTCGGTGTTTGACATCGAACTGGACTGTGGACGCCACAGCGTGATCTCACACTTATCTCCAGCTGTCGTCTGCTGCGTGGAAAACATCTCATGCCACCGACAATCGCTCAGCATCTTGGTGAGAACATAAAAAATGACAAATGAAAATGAGGTTTTTAACAGACTGGGCTGCATAGCTCTTTTTTTTTTTTAATTTTTACTGATTGCGGTTGCAAGTTTAATTGTAATCAGTCAGAATGCTGTATCACGGCGTGAAAATGACCAAAAAAACACATAATTACAACTATTTTAATCAAAAATATTTAATTTTTTAAATTGTGTATGTTTGTGATGGGTTTAACTTTTATTCCTGTCAATCAAAAACCAACGATTTGGCGAGATGGGATTGGTTTCCCAATCATATCTCACCATTACATCTGTTGATTCCACTTTTATTCACCCATTAAGTGGAGAGACTGACGGCTGCTACAGGACGGAGGAGCTGCTCTTAAATTGGACAGGCTGCATTGTTGACGGATTAAAATCTTCAATTTGTGCCTCTTGTCAGAATAAATGGGTCTATTTTCTGGAAGATTATTTTAGATTTTTTATTTTTTTTTTCTGAGTGGGTGATAATGAGTGTTTCCTGTCTCACTCAAGGACACTTTAATGAGGACACGGGGTTGAACCTGTCCAGCCGGTGGAGCGGTAACTTTTGGGCGACCTTGAACTGTTCGGCATGACTCAGATGTGAACGGAGGCTCTGAGAGGCCAACGCCAGGTTTTTAAATAAAACACATGTACATCAAACAGGCATAACAATTATTTTCAGTTCAGTATGTCGCCGTTGTGTTAGTGTGTCCTTTTAGCGGCACGTCCACTCATGATTCAAGCGTCTGCAGCGAGAGAAAATTAGAAGAACTTTTCAAGTTCCAAAGTAATTTAGTTGTTTGGTCTGAATGTGTAAACTGGTTCAACATTTGGTTCAGAAACTGGAACCTGTTTAAAAGTCTGTGCTGGTTTGGAAATGTTTGCAGTTGTCCATTCAAAGTTGGTCCTCCTCAACTGACTCCAGTTGTATGGAAGAGTGTTTGGGCCACATGTGGAATTGCTTTGGAAACAAAACTGAAAAAAAAAAATCTGTGAAACAAAAGTTAGAATTATATGGAAAAATCTTGATTCTGTGGGGAAAAAACAAATATGTGGAGAGAAGAAATGTGTTATTTTGACTATTGTTTTGAATGAATTGGGATATTGGTTGGAATTCTGTGAGGAAAAATGTCCGAGTGCAAAAGGAAAAGGTCAGAAAGAAAAGGTTACAATTTCTTGGGGCAAAAAAAAAGAAAAAAGTGAATGATGTATGGAAAAATGTCACTACTCTGTGAGAAAATAATGTTCTGTGAATGAAAAACTTAGAAACTCGTGGAAAAAACTCAGTACTTTGTGGGGGAAAAAAAATTTGAATTTCATGAAAAAAGTCAGGTGGGACAAAAATGGGACAAAAAAAAATCTAAATTCTGTGCAGATAAAGGTCAGAATTCCATAAGAAAAGGTCAGAATTCTGTGGGAAAATGGACAGAAGAGCTCGTTCCCCTGAGCCACTAGTGTCAGATACAAGGATGAGATGGAGGAGCAGAATAAACCCAGGTCACCTTCAATCCACGCAGGCACCAGCTCGCCTCCTTCTGGCCTCCTTCTGGCCTCCTTCTGGCCTCCTTCTCGCCTCCTTCTCATCTCCTTCTCGTCTCCTTCTCGCCTCCTTCTCGCCTCCTTCTCATCTCCTTCTGGCCTCCTTCTGGTGTCCTTCTCACCTCCTTCTGGTCTCCTTCTGGCCTTCTTCTGGTCTCCTTCTTGTCTCCTCGTCTCCTTCTTGCCTCCTTCTGGTCTCCTTCTGGCCTCCTTCTGGCCTCCTTCTCATCTCCTTCTGGCCTCCTTCTGGTGTCCTTCTCGCCTCCTTCTCATCTCCTTCTTGTCTCCTTCTGGTCTCCTTCTCATCTCCTTCTCGTCTACTTCTTGCCTCCTTCTGGTCTCCTTCTGGTCTCCTTCTGGTCTCCTTCTGGTCTCCTTCTCATCTCCTTCTGGTCTCCTTCTGGTCTCCTTCTCATCTCCTTCTCGCCTCCTCCTCTCCTCCTCCCTTCATTAATTCCTCCTCTGTCCATCCATCTTGTCTATTTTTTTTTTTAAAGAAAATTCTCATTTTCTTCCCTCGACTTCTTTTCTAACGACACCAAACGTCCATCATCTCAAACGTCAGGTGAGACGTTGTTTGTGTCTTTGTTTAAAGAGAAGCTTTTGAAGAGCAACATTTCCACAATCCTATCAGCTTAAAGCAGAGAGTGAGACTGGGATTAAGAGAAATAATCCGCCTCAGCTTCATTTTGGACCTCAACAGGTTTGATGACAGTTGTCACATTTGGGACAAGCAGCTCAATACTGGGAAAAAGTCAGACAAACCTGGACATCTGACCAGTGTCTTCTTAAAGGTCCAGTGTATTGTGGGTATTTTTATGGCTAATGCTGATTTTTAGTAATGAGGGCAGGTGACGGTCGATGGTCTCTGTGGACAAAGAGCTCTAGTTTGGTCTCATCTGACCAAAGGACCTGCTTCCAGTGTGAATAATCTTTGGCCAGGTTGTCCTAAAGGTGTCACTTTTACAGAAATGAAGTTCTTCTTGGTCCATTTCTGTGCAGAGCTCTAGTGACTGTCTTCTTTGACACTACAGTTCCTGATCCTGGCAGTTGTTCTGGGGTCTTTAGACACGTCGTAGTCTTTGGCCAGGCTTGTCCTGTATTGTGTGGCTCTCTTTGAATTTCTTCATGATGCTTCTCACTCCACTTCTTGACACTTGGAAACGCTGTGATGACTTTGCAAACCCTTCTCCTGCTTTGTGAGCATCAACAATCCATTTTTGTTTTTGACATGATGTTTTCTCACGTGACAGCTCAACTCCCGACTAAAGATGTGATATTGTGTGTAAATTGGGAGATAACCCTCAGTTTTAACTTGATTTTTAAAGTTTTGAGCAATACACAGTTAAACACATTACTGCACAACAGTGGTTTGTGCTATGGTTTAGCAAAAAGGTCAGTTCTTCAGGGGGCTAATAATTTTGACCCTGGTAGTTTTTGTTTTTTTGTGGAATAATTTCATTTCTTTATGCAGTCAAGTCAAATAATGGAAGCATCCCAAATAAAACTAGGATGTTTGAAAATGCATGTGGAAGATACTTAAAAAAACAATGACATTTTCTTAGTAATTTCATCCTCAACTATATATATGTATATATATCACCCAAAAACAATATGTTTTTATTTTCAATTTCTATTTTCCTGAAAAACTACATTGATTTGACTTGATTAGGGTCAACAATGGGAATTTTACATTAGTTTTTTTTTTTTTTTGTGAAATGGCTTTTAAATTGACGAATCAATTGTGTTTAGGAAAAAGAAAATACCATAATACATATTAGTCTGAATATTTGATTAGTTTAATAAGCAATTGCTGTATGTGAAGTTGGGTTTATGAAATAAACAGTGGAAAAATCCTCCCTGTATTTTTTCACAAAAGACTTACGGTAATTACTGTTAAATCAGCGGATTGTTTTTTTTTTTACAGTGAGAAGAGACACAGAGTATATATGAAAGAGAAGCACAGTGGCGATCCATTTAGAGCACATTTTATTAAATGGATATTTTAAACAGTACAGTGGGCGTTTTGATTATCCACCAGGGTTAAGGTTAACCCTGTACATATTTACTTCTTGTAAACAACCCCAATGATTTCATTTGCTGTCATCAAATTTAAAAATGAGCTAATATTTTTTTTTTAATGGTTTTAATGGTTAATTGTCTCAGTTTCAACATCTGCTATGTTGTTTATGTTGTACTGGGAATAAAATTATGGATTTATGAGATTTGCAGGTCACTGCATTCGGTTTTTGTTTACATTTTACATGTGTATATATGCATATATATGTATATATATATATATATATACACACACATATATACATATATATATACAGTATAGTGTCCTCAGTGAGATTGCTGCACATGAATGTGTGTGACTTGATGAATGAGTGAGTTCACTGCAGTGACAGACTGGAGTGTAGTGTAAGACAGATCACACGTGTGATGCGAGGCTTCAGACACAGAGCACGTGTGTGCAGTTCAGGCATGGAGGATAATGAATAGTGTATTACCCAGTGGAGTTAACACCAACACCACCCTCTCCTGTGCTTACACTTACGAACACGATGCATTTAAAGACGGAAATGTACATTAAATATTTGACTCACGGATGAGATGACTGTGTGAGGAACGTGTGCTCGTCCGTATCCTTCATTTGTGGCTGATAAATGACACTGGGTGCTGTTTCCTTTTTTAATTTAAATCCCCACACGGAGGTTGTGACTCTGGCAAATTCTCATTTTCTCTCGGAAAAAGCACTTTATTAGCTCAATTTTCTCTCTGCAAAAACAACACTCACTGTTCCCTAACTATACTGTGTGTTTCAGTCACAGTCAGAGAGGTGGAGGAACAGGTTGCACTGCCCTCTGCTGTCAGAATTATGTCTTCATTCAATCATCTTTTATACGTATGAATCCACAGTCTTTTTAATCTTTGTTCTATTTTCTTATTTCTGGGTTTTTTATTTCCCACCATTTTATCCTCTGACTGGAGCCAGCTGGCATAGGGGAGGAAGGCGGGGTCACACCCTGGACGGGTCACCAGTCCATCACAGGGTCAACACACGGACAGAGAAAGTCCATAGAGAAAATCTGTGATTTTAGCTCACGGGGACAAAGGAGCTGCTGGTCCACTGCTGCCTCGTGTGGTCACTTTGTGTCACTGAGGTAAATCTGAACAAAGGATTTAGAATGCCGAAATGATAAAATAATACATTTAATCTTAGTGATGAAGGCAGCAGTGGATCAACAACTCCTGTGTGTTGTGATGTTAAAATAGTTGATTTTCTCTATGTACTTTGGTTTGGACGAGGTTTACAAAACGACACAAATTGTAGTTACCTGCCAGAAAAGTCTATCTAAATAGTGAGATAAAGCTTTTGATATTAAAGGATACGTTTGGGAATGTTGATACACAGAAACTAAAATTGTTGTTGCTTCATAAACCACTTGCATCCTCAAACCAAACTCCATAGAGAAAATCAGTGATCACAGGGACACAGGAGCTGCTGTCACTGAGGTAAATCTGAACAAAGGATTTTAAACACCGAATTTACATAAATAACTAATTTGAACTTGCTGATGGAGGCAGCAGTGGATCAACAACTCCTGTGTGCTGTGATGTTAAAATCACAGATTTTCTTTATGGACTTTGGTGTGGGAGAGTGAGTGGTTTACAAAATAAAACAAACTTTAGTTTCCTGCCAGAAGTATCTCTAATAGTGAGATAAAGCTGCATGTGTGACTTTGTATTGATATTAAAAGAAGAGTATGGGAGCGTTGATACATAGAAACTAAAATTTGTGTTGCTTCATAAAACACTCGTACCCTCAAACCAAACTCCATAGAAAAAAAATCTGTGATTTTAGCTCACAGGGACAAAAACAGCTGCTGGTCTACTGCTGCCTCGTGTGGTCACTTTGTGTCACTAAGATAAATCTGAACAAAGGATTTCAAACCCCGAATTCACAAAAATAAGACATTTGAACTTAGTGATGGAGGCAGCAGTGGATTAACAACTACTGTGTGATGTGATGTTAAAATCACTGATTTTCTCTATGGACTTTCTCTGTCCGTGTGTTGACCCTGTGATGGACTGGTGACCCGTCCAGGGTGTGACCCCGCCTTCCTCCCCTATGCCAGAAAGTCGCTGTGAGGTAACAACTCTAGCCACTGCGCCACCGTGTAGCCCTCTACCAAATATTCCAAAGTAAATACCTTGAATTTTTTACAACCTACTTGGCGTGAAACCAAACTTTGATTGTGATTCCGAGCAGCATCTCCTGTGCCTCACTCTGTCACACTCTGAGTGTGTGCTCACGTCTCTGTAATTGCCTTGATTGATGTTTCCACTGATTGTCAGGGCGTAAAAAAAAAAAAAAAACATGAAAAATAGATGTTGACAAGACAGAGGACGAGAGGAGGTGATTCATTTTTCCTGTCATCACCACCAACAACAAGGTCGCAACCGGGTGAAAATGTGGACGTCCCACTTCAAAAGTTTTTTTTTATTTTTTTATTTATTGTTGTTTTTTTTTCCAAACCCACATCAGCTCTAAAAAATGAATGAACCGAGGCCGAGTCGGGACAGAGTGATGTTGGAATTCCTCATGTGAGAGCGACTGATGTTGTAGAGGAGGATCAGAGATGTTACTCTTGATCTCAGCGGGGCTTCGTCTGCTTCATGTAGATACTGTAGATTCAAAGGCTCGGTCTGACGGACAGAGATGCAGACATCAGGAAAATAAGCGCTTATAGGATACAGGCACAGTGGAAAATGCAGTTCAGCCACTTAAAACTGTAGTAAGTAACTTTTACATTTAAACAAATGTCTGTTACAGTCAATCCATTGTCAATTTAGCTCACCTAATGTTCATTATCTCGCAGTATAGTAAGTTTAGGTCACAAAAAGTGAATTCTAAAGCTCAAATAAACTCTGGTCGTTCATCAATTTAACGGGATAAATGCTTCTTGTCTCCACCCGCCCCTGCTCTGCTCCTGTATATATGCAAACGCTCCCTGACAATGTTCCCTGACAGGGCCTTTTTGACAGATGAAGGGTGCAACAACAAACAATGTTACAGCATTTCTGCAGCTGGAAACTGAAGTTTGCTCTCCTGCACCAATGTCCATTAAAAAAATCATTGATTTTACATCACAGCACACAGGAGTTGTTGATCCACTGCTGCCTCCATCAGTGAGTTGGTTTCACGCCAAGCAGGTTGTAAAAAATTCAAGGTATTTACTTTGGAATATTTGGTAGAGGGCTACACGGTGGCGCAGTGGCTAGAGTTGTTACCTCACAGCGACTTTGCATGTTCTCTTTGTGGGTTCTCTCTGGATTCCCTGTTTTCCTCCCACAGTCTAAAAAACTGAAGTTTGTAAAACACTTAATCCTCCCACACCAAAGCCCATAGAGAAAATCAGTGATTTTAACATCACAACACACAGGAGTTGTTGATCCACTGCTGCCTCCATCAGTCAGTTCAAATGTCTTATTCTGTGACTTCAGTGTTTGAAATCCTTTGTTTAGATTTACCTCAGTGACACAAAGTGACCACACGAGGCAGCAGTAGACCAGCAACTCCTGTGTCCCTGTGAGCTAAAATCACTGATTTTCTCTATGGACTTTGGTGTGGGAGAGTGAGCGGTTTGTGATATTTTAATAACACATTTGCAGTCATCTCACTGTTAGACAGCCTCTTCTGACTGGAAAAATTAAGTTTTTCATATGTTTATTCTGCACCAAATTCCATAGAGAAAATGGGTGATTTTAGCTCACAGGGACACAGGAGCTGCTGGTCTACTGCTGCCTCGTGTGGTCACTTTGTGTCACTGAGGTAAATCTAAACAAAGGATTTCAAACTCAGAAGTGACAAAATGACACATTTGAACTTTTTAACAGAGGCAGCAGTGGATCAACAACTCCTGTGTGCTGCGATGTTAAAATCATTGGTTTTCTCTATGGAGTTTGGTGTGGGAGAATGAGTGGTTTATAAGCTTCAGTTTCCTGCTGGGAAAAGTCTAACAGTGAGATAAAACAGTGAATGTAAATTTTATATGGTGGATTTTTTTTTAATTAAGTGGCTAAAATCTGTTTTTTTTTTTCTTATTTTCTGTTTTCAGTGAGCGTGAACCTGGTTCTAAGTTCATTTGAAACCTGGATCACCGTCAGCGCCATCTACAGTATGTGTGAGTGCCTCATATGAACACACTGTAATAACCCAGTGTGATGGGAGTTGGACTGTTAAGTTTAACAGCTGTGAAGTGTCCACACACACACACACACACACACACACACACACACAGAGCAGAGCTTTTCTGAGTCACTGATCACAACTGCAGCTAATCACCGTTGAAACATCTGTTAACACGGCGACGCACCGGACTCACAAACTGTTCACAACGCAGTCAAACAAAGGCTGAGTTCCACTTCATTAATGTCACTTTTACTCACAGAGGAAGGGGGGAAAAAAAATATCCTATTTTCAGGTTTGATCTTTATCTGTAACAGGAAGTTGAGAGGATTTAAAACATTAACAAAACAAAAAAAAAAGATCCAGATGTTTGTGTTTTTTTGATGAGCAGGGTCCAGTGTTTATAAGCTATAACCTGCAAATGTGTACTGATGATACAGTGTGTATGTAGTGTGTTATTAATGAAGAGGGAAAAAAACAGTCCACAGATTAACCAGCAGATGTCGCCCTTGCACAAGATTTAACCTCCACAGTTTCCTGGACCTCACAGATACACACACACACATTTTTATTCACACAATATACACTGACACAAATACTTACTAAATCCATTATTAATCAGTTACTTAAGTAAATGTTTTGAGAACTGAATATTAGTTTATTAATTAATATTCATATTTTTCACCTTTGTTAACAAATAAACAACACATTTTATTTGTTATCAAATTGTTAACAAATAAATCATTGAAACTGATTTTTCCTTTTGTGGACAAAACAAGACCCTTGAGAACATCAACACTGATCAACATTTTCTGACATTTTCTGCTCAAACAACTAGTTGACGAATCAGGAAAATAACTGAGAGACTAATTATTGTTATTCATTATTTGGTTAAATCCACAGTTTTAAAATACATTTATTTATTTATAATTAACGAATAAACCATTTGAGATTAAAATATCCCATTTTAGCGATCTTTAAAATAAAATCCACATAAATATACGAGCCCCAAACATACTTATTACATAGGAAAGGGCAAAAACAAAGACAAAGACAAATAAACTGCAGCCTCCACATACAGTGCATTCACAGACACAACCACTAGATGGCCCCAGAGACAAACATGTGATCCAATCTCTTTACATCTGTACACTCTGTGAACACATACAGCTGTGGAAATGAACATTTTTATTTTTCTTAAAGCAAATAATGGTGAATAAAAATTGTGTGGAGACTCTTTTTTTTTTTTTTTTTTTGGATAAACTGAAACTAAAAACATCTGCAAATAGTTAAAAGTTGTACATCTGAAGATAAATTGCAGCCAAAAAATGTGAAACTTACACATTAAGCCACGATTGGTCGAGTAAAGATTAACGTAAGCTTTATTTAGAGGGTTAGAGCCCAAATCATTTTGTAAATTTTCTCTTTGAGAGAAGATTTTTGATTGTAATATTAAACTAAAATAAAAAAAAAAAGATTAAAATCGACAATATAACCATTAATCTACAGAAATGTGAATAACCTTGTAGTGAAAAGGTAAAACTCTCTGTGAAGTTTCTTGTTGAGGGCAGATGCGGTTGAATATTTTTTTCCAAATCTCATCAAAGACCCCACCCCCCCCCATCATTATGCTGCCATCACTCAAGAGCATCACTCACTATTTTTGCTGCTACCTTGTCTGAATTCTAATGCCCGGTTTCCATGACGACCCAGCTTCAACGGTTGATGGCACGTTGGCAGCAGGACTGTCCACATGAAAATAAGTCAAATCTAATCGTAGCAGATGCTGTTAGCGTAGCTTCAGCCTCTTACGTATTATTCGCCCGCTCATCGTTGACTGACTTACCTTCCACGTGAGGGTGACAGGGGGCGCTGGCGCCTCATCCCAGCTGACATGGACTGAAATGCGGCTGAACGGGTCGTGATTGGGCTCGCCATCTCCGTCTTTCAGCAGTGCTGTCGCTAAATACACCAGACTCCTCTGTTAAATATGGACATTTTACAAATGTCCTTGTTAAATGTTGCAGATTAACGCATGTTTTCAGGATTTTCAAGTCTTTTTAACTGATCTACAGTTCGCCATCGTTCACTTTGATTCTTGTGTCGGACTTTGTCGCGCTCGTGACTCTTCCGGTGACGACGCTCTCTGACCAATCAGTGGCCGGCAGTCTGTCCACGTCACATTTTAGTTTGGACTTGAAACCTCGACAGAGCAGGTAGTAATGGTAAAAGCAAAAATAAATGCCAACAAAGACAAAGCAACCATTTAAACCAATTTAGATTGTCCAATTAGCCTAATCCACAAATCTGGATGTTTTTGGAAACCAGTGAAAAGTGCTAACCACTGCACCAACCATGTGACCCCTTGCCTGTTATTAGTAAATGTAACTGCCAACATTTGAGCACATGAAGAAGAAGTAGCCAAAATAAAAAAGGAGAACACATTCACAAAAAACAAGCAGGCTAGTTTCCACGGCGACACTTCTGCTTTGCGCCGTGTTTTCTCCGGTTTCTTTTCATCAAGATTAACTGTCGTCATCAACCACAGCTCCGCGGAGGTGACTTCGGTTTAAGAAGAAGCGCGCGTCATTAGCTGCCGTGAGCGCCGTCTGTCTTTTGTGTCCATCACGTGTGCGTGGCACCGTGATAATGTGTTGGATGAGCGGCGCGTGCCCTCCATGGTAATGCTGCCATCGTGGCCTGTGTGCTTATCACTAAATTAAACCTAACCTCATTCAGTGAACATACACAGACGCCCACATTAACTTTGCATAAACGGTCTTCCTCTGCCGACCCACTCGACTGATTATGTGATTCCATTGTGCATTTCTGCAAAAAAAACAAAACAAAAAAAACACAAATAATATAATGTGTGAGCTCAAACCTCACGTTTGCAAATTTGTCTCCCAACAATTCTGTGTTTATTGACGTCGCTTATAAATGAAATGTAAACGAAATGCAGATGTTAAATCCAAGGAAAATATGCAAATGAACCCATTTTGATGGAAATTGTGTTTTTAGATTTCGCCACAAATGTGGTTCAAATAACTTGAATAAACTTTGCGCCGTTTATTTTGTCGTCGTTTGGGGCTAAAGTTTGCAAAATTGTTTTAAATTTGACATGAGCAGCTTTACAAACTTAACATTGTATCAGTA